>NIVC01001401.1:0-136970 GCA_002269645.1 Macrostomum lignano | reverse complement strand
TTAGCAAAAAGGTTCAGGCTGGGACAAACACGAGCTGCTAAACGGTTGAAACTCGAAGCTCGAATGTTTGGAGTGGGAGTTAGAACGAACGAGGAGGGACACCGAGAAAGATGGGGGCGCGCCGGCGCGGGTTCGCCGCCCCGCGGTCGCCAGGGGATTCTCCGGCCGCCGCCACTTCGTTGAACAAGCGGGGTCGGAGAATATATCGGAGTCCAGCATCTGGCGCTGCTCATCCGATTTCACTGTCACCGCGGGAACGGCGGAGAAAAGAAGGAGCGTCGGGGGGGGGGGTTGTCGAAGCGACCACTGCGACGCCCTTTTTGAAATAACAAAAAAGAGAATCGCAAAAAACCCGCTGGGAATTTCATCCCCGATTGGGATCTCTCTGGCCTCGCACCTTCGCCCATTGCTGTTTTGGAGAAAGCGGAAAGATTCCGAGAGGCTAAGAATCACAAAGTCTGACCGCGGTTGCCAAGCTGTTGTCAGGATGGAGGGGCTCGGGACTCAAGTTCTTCTTTCCGAGAGGCGCATCCCGGCCGGTGCCAGTTACACAGCCAATTACGCATTTTATCATCAGCCACCATCTTAGCCGCTATTTTTTCTATACGGTTTGAACAAAGAAGATTTTGTTAGCTTTGCGGATTCCTGCAGCCTCGCTCTTCGTGCCCATCCTATTCTGGTTGCCGAGAAAGGAATCGGGGCCTTCTAGGTGAGGGCTTCGACTCGCGCGGTCAAACGCTAGCCACCTGTCAGGGTAATTTACTGTCTTGCTTGTCCCTCGCCTCAATTATCAGCTTTTGTTTTGCTGGGAAACTCTGGGCTGAGCCAGCTCTCAGCATTAGCCGAGATATTGATTATGATTTCTGTGTTATGGCTGCATTTCACCCTCTCGCTGTTCGGCTCAACTCATTTCTATAAAACTCGGACCCAAGTCCCCAGCGAATTCGCTTTAATGCCTCTTGGAATAAGGAGCAGAATGCAGAAACGGTTTGTTCGTCTTCTTCAAAGCGCCCTGCACCCCAAGCCCTCCCGTATCCCCAGTCTGTCGCGGGAAGGCTGGGCATATATATATATATAGAGTATAGAAACGAGAAGGCGAATAAAAAAGTAGATTCATGTTAATTCTGATCCCCGGTAATTGAATTTGCAATTTTTTGCGGGGTTGGCCTGGTGCAGCAGTCTGGCAGTTATCTCCCACTTGCCTTGGCTTACACTCTCTGCTCCCCATCGCTAGCCAACCCCTAATGAGCTGATGATAACCCGCTGGCAGCGCCCTGCATCCCCAGCCTCCTCTGTCCAGCATCGCGCCCCCAAGGGGCCCTTCATCCTAGCGAGCTGTCCTCTCTTATTCGAGTTTCGATGAAGGAAGAGGGGATCGGGGAGGGGGGGGTTGCCGCAGAATGACCGACGGCCGTTCCCGACGGTCCATGACAATTCTCATCTGGCGGAAAAAGGAGATAGATAGATAGATGTAGAGAGAGAGAGAGAGAAATTTACATTCCAACCAGAGAAGCATTCCATCCAGAGCAGTTTTCCCTTTCTGCCTCTCACTCTACCACTTTCTCTGGTAGGCTCCAGGAGAGAGAGAGTGGCTGCAGCAGCGGTATTCTTACTTCTAGCCTGTATAGCCAGGCTTCGAGTTTGCGACTGGCATAAATTATTCGTCAGAGATAGCTAAAAGTAGAGAAGGGGAGAGAGATGAGCAAAGCAGATGGAGAAAAAAAGCATATTTCCAATTCCGAGTCTTAACCCCGTCTCTCTCACTCGCTCTTTCTCACCCTAATGCGGCCTCTGCTGTCTCATAGACGGCTGGCTGGCCACGGGAACAAAATGGATGCAAAATGGGGAGGAGGGGGGAGTAAAGAGAGGGTGAGGATGCCTGAGAGCACTGACCCGATCAAAAGGCCAGATAACGGCGGGTGGGAGGCGTTTCGAGGGAGAGTGAGGCAGACAGCTGAGAGAAAGTGACTTAGAAAATAGTGTGATGGATGGCCAAGCGAGTATGGGGGGGCAAAAATGCCGCATGTCGAATGGCGTTGGCGTTGGGGATGAGGCTGAGGAGAAGTTTTATTACTGTGCCTAGAATGCTAGCTGGTCACATCTGGTGCGGTTCTTGTACTGTGCGTGACAGGTGCTGCTTTTTTGGTATTAGCTCGTAGATAGAATTCAGTTGTTGGACAAAATGTAAGATCACATTAACATGTGTAAGCTGGTGGTAGCTAGGGCTGGTGATGGTAGCTATAAGGGCTGGTAATGGTAGCTGTAAGGGCTGGTGATGGTAGCTGTAAGGGCTGGTGATGATAGCTGTAAGGGCTGGTGATGGTAGCTGTAAGGGCTGGTGATGGTAGCTGTAAGGGCTGGTGATGGTAGCTGTAAGGGCTGGTGATGGTAGCTGTAAGGGCTGGTGATGGTAGCTGTAAGGGCTGGTGATGGTAGCTGTAAGGGCTGGTGATGGTAGCTATAAGGGCTGGCGATGGTAGCTGTAAGGGCTGGTGATTGTAGCTATAAGGGCTGGTGATGGTAGCTGTAGGGGCTGGTGATGGTAGCTATAAGGGCTGGTGATGGTAGCTGTAAGGGCTGGTGATTGTAGCTATAATGGCTGGTGATGGTAGCTGTAAGGGCTGGTGATGGTAGCTATAAGGACTGGTGATGGTAGCTGTAAGGGCTAGTGATTTTTCACCAGATAAATTGACTTTCTAATTACAGGTCGGGATGCAGATGATTGTATAATCCCGCATAAACTAAGGCAACTGGAATTTTGTCAGCAATGCACTGGCCAATGAGCGCAGTGATCAGCTGATCGAGGACCCAGTTCATCAACCAGTGCTGGGTGTTTGCTTTTGTCTCTCAAATCCAGTTCCCTGTAGTGTAAAGAGTAGTGACGTAGAATTGAGTAAAATATGCAAATTTCTGCTTCTGCAGAGATTGAATGGGATTTTAGAGCGTTAGGGTCTAGATTTGAACAACTACACAGTTTTACGAAATCCCCTATCTTAAACTCGATCCCACTTTTATCCCATTTAGCTGCCTCGTATCGATTAACTTATCTCAGGTGGATAATTCAACGGATCCCATTAATTATAACTGAATTTTTCACGGTACAGCTGCTTCTTAGCCTTCGTCTGCAGATAAAAATAGAGACCCGCGTGCATTGATGCAGTAGAGTAGTTTAATAATCCCAGCTCCATCCTAGCGGAGGCTGCATGGAATCTCCATAGGCATCTGGTCTCAATTGAATTGGAAGCCCCCGCTCGGTAACTCAATTAGCAGTTTGTGCCGCTTGCCCAGATATGCACACACTGCACTGCTCGAGAGCCTGGATTCAATTGGGGAGGCTATTCTGAGCTGGACTGAGAGTCCGCTCTAATAAAACTTTACAGGGATTAGAAAGTGAGGAAGGGAATAGAAATGGAGGGATGTGTTGTCTGTTGAAATCACCCTCAGATCCCGTGACCTTGTCAGTTTGGGGTCCTCTGGGAATCAAAGTCTGTAGTTTAAACTGCCAAATGCGACTTACGTGTCTGCCAGTTGATCTTTTATGCACAAAAAGGCAGCGCCACGGTCTCAAGAAAGTGGCCGCTGAGAAAGCCGTTCATGAATAATTAATTACCTTGGGAACAGCCCGAGGCGGCATTTCTGTTTATTGCCAAATTGGACACTTGTCACCTGTCCGAAGGGTGAGAGGGGGGCCGGTCTAACAGCGTGTGACTCAACGCGGAGCGAGTTTAAGTTGTAAAACTTTCACCACTGGAGTCACGATATAGTCTGCTGAAGTTTTTTATGCTTTCCCCAGATTTTCAGTTTAACTTCACTAAACTATATAGTGAAGTATCAAAGCACTGTAAGGTTTAGATTGAATAGGTCTGTTTTTTTCTGAGTGAGCTCCTGAACAGCAATGGTAGTAAATGATGCTTTCCTATGCGTGTCATTTTCTTTAATCTCTGTTTTTCTTTGAACCTATGTCTATATTCCCTCTCCCTCTCTCCTCATCTCTCTCTATCCCCTCTCTCTCCATCTCTCTCTATCTCCCTCTCTCTCCATCTCCCTCTCTCTTGATCTCTCTCTCCATCTCCCTCTCTCTCCATCTCTCTCTATCTCCCTCTCTCTTCATCTCTCTCTCTCTCCATCTCCCTCTCTCTCCATTTCTCTCTATCTCCCTCTCTCTAAATTTCTCTCTCCATCTCCCTCTCTCTCCATTTCTCTCTCCATCTCCCTCTCTCTTGATCTCTCTCTATCCCCCTCTCTCTTCATCTCTCTCCATCTCCCTCTCTCTCCATCTCTCTCTATCTCCCTCTCTCTTCATCTCTCTCTCCATCTCCCTCTCTCTCCATTTCTCTCTATCTCCCTCTCTCTCCATTTCTCTCTCCATCTCCCTCTCTCTTGATCTCTCTCAATCTCCCTCTCTCTCTATCTCCCTCTCTCTTCATCTCTCTCCATCTCCCTCTCTCTCTATCTCCCTCTCTCTTCATCTCTCTCCATCTCCCTCTCTCTTGATCTCTCTCTATCCCCCTCTCTCTTCATCTCTCTCCATCTCCCTCTCTCTCCATCTCCCTCTCTCTCCATCTCTCTCCATCTCCCTCTCTCTCTATCTCCCTCTCTCTTCATCTCTCTCTATCCCCCTCTCTCTTCATCTCTCTCCATCTCCCTCTCTCTCCATCTCTCTCTATCTCCATCTCCCTCTCTCTCCATCTCTCTCTATCTCCATCTCTCTCTATCTCCCTCTCTCTTCATCTCTCTCTATCTCCATCTCTCTCTATCTCCCTCTCTCTCCATCTCCCTCTCTCTCCATCTCTCTCTATCTCCATCTCTCTCCATCTCCCTCTCTCTCCATCTCTCTCTATCTCCATCTCTCTCTATCTCCCTCTCTCTCCATCTCTCTCTATCTCCCTCTCTCTCCATCTCTCTCTATCTCCATCTCTCTCTATCCCCCTCTCTCTTCATCTCTCTCTATCTCCCTCTCTCTCCATCTCCCTCTCTCTCCATCTCCCTCTCTCTCCATCTCCCTCTCTCTCCATCTCTCTCCATCTCTCTCTATCCCCCTCTCTCTCCATCTCCCTCTCTCTCTATCTCCCTCTCTCTCCATCTCTCTCCATCTCCCTCTCTCTCCATCTCTCTCTATCTCCATCTCTCTCTATCTCCCTCTCTCTCCATCTCTCTCCATCTCCCTCTCTCTCCATCTCTCTCTATCTCCCTCTCTCTCCATCTCCCTCTCTCTTCATCTCTCTCTATCTCCATCTCTCTCTATCTCCCTCTCTCTTCATCTCTCTCCATCTCCCTCTCTCTCCATCTCTCTCTATCTCCCTCTCTCTCCATCTCCCTCTCTCTTCATCTCTCTCTATCTCCATCTCTCTCTATCTCCCTCTCTCTTCATCTCTCTCCATCTCCCTCTCTCTCCATCTCTCTCTATCTCCATCTCTCTCTATTTCCATCTCTCTCTATCTCCATCTCTCTCTATCTCCCTCTCTCTTCATCTCTCTCTATCTCCCTCTCTCTCCATCTCTCTCTATCTCCCTCTCTCTTCATCTCTCTCTATCTCCATCTCTCTCTATCTCCCTCTCTCTTCATCTCTCTCCATCTCCCTCTCTCTCCATCTCTCTCTATCTCCATCTCTCTCTATCTCCATCTCTCTCTATCTCCATCTCTCTCTATCTCCATCTCTCTCTATCTCCATCTCTCTCTATCTCCCTCTCTCTCCATCTCTCTCTATCTCCCTCTCTCTTCATCTCCCTCTCTCTCCATCTCTCTCTATCTCCCTCTCTCTCCATCTCTCTCTATCTTCATCTCTCTCTATCTCCATCTCTCTCTATCTCCCTCTCTCTTCATCTCTCTCTATCTCCCTCTCTCTCCATCTCTCTCTATCTCCATCTCTCTCTATCTCCCTCTCTCTCTCTCTCCATCTCCCTCTCTCTCCATCTCTCTCTATCTCCATCTGTCTCCATCTCCCTCTCTCTCCATCTCTCTCTATCTCCATCTCTCTCTTCATCTCCCTCTCTCTCCATCTCTCTCTATCTCCCTCTCTCTCCATCTCCCTCTCTCTCCATCTCTCTCTATCTCCCTCTCTCTTCATCTCCCTCTCTCTCCATCTCTCTCTATCTCCCTCTCTCTCCATCTCCCTCTCTCTTCATCTCTCTCCATCTCCCTCTCTCTCCATCTCTCTCTATCTCCCTCTCTCTCCATCTCCCTCTCTCTTCATCTCTCTCTATCTCCATCTCTCTCTATCTCCCTCTCTCTTCATCTCTCTCTATCTCCCTCTCTCTCCATCTCTCTCTATCTCCATCTCTCTCTATCTCCATCTCTCTCTATCTCCATCTCTCTCTATCTCCATTTCTCTCTATCTCCCTCTCTCTTCATCTCTCTCTATCTCCCTCTCTCTCCATCTCTCTCTATCTCCCTCTCTCTTCATCTCCCTCTCTCTCCATCTCTCTCTATCTCCCTCTCTCTCCATCTCCCTCTCTCTCCATCTCTCTCTATCTCCCTCTCTCTCCATCTCTCTCTGCTCTATCTTTACTAGAAGATAAAGCACATCGTTTCTCTTATAGCAGCTATAAATAATCGTACTATTAGTACTACCGCCTTACTACAATAATAAGTAGATGTCCACCAGTGCAATTTGGCCGGCTCCGCCTCCTCGTCTCCTCCGTCCAAGGCTGGAAGAGGCAGCAGAGCCGTTCGAAAATCCTGTTACGGTGTGGGGGGTGCCAAAGCGAATTCTACTCGTTACTTTTATCATTTGGCGACTCGCGTTTATGAATTCTTTTATCGCGACTTTTGACCTCTCTCGGTCCACATGAAATTTCATCAATTAATTAATTTCGAATTGTAGTAGTAGTAAAATTATTTATTATAAAAGGAAAGTACTCTGCCAACTTACTGAGAGGCCAAGACTCGTACAGCATAGCTATTTTTGCATGATTATTATAGTGTCCTTTAAGATTACATACGTATTTAATCTGTACAGCTTGTGAAGAACATACTCTAGTGAAGCGGTACGATACACTGTACATCCCCAAATAAGCTGTACATTCCGTACATCCCGAACTGTACACTCACGAATGAGCTGTACATTCCGTACATCCCGAGCTGTACACTCACGAATGAGCTGTACATTCCGTACATCCCGAGCTGTACACTCACGAATGAGCTGTACATTCCGTACACCCCGAGATGTACACTTACGAATGAGCTGTACATTCCGTACATCCCGAGCTGTACACTCACGAATGAGCTGTACATTCCGTACATCCCGAGCTGTACAGTCACGAATGAGCTGTACATTCCGTACATCCCGAGCTGTACAGTCACGAATGAGCAGCTATGTATGTCTCAGAGAACTCCCCAAATCTTTCACACCGCCAGCTTCTTCCTGAAGTTCTTCATGAAGTGCAACCAGAACTGTTTGAAGAACGCCGGCAATCCGAGGGACATGCGCCGGTTCCAGGTGGCCGTGTCGGCCTCGCCGAGCCTCCTGTCCGGCCAGTTGCTGGCCGTGTCGGACAACATGTTCGTCCACAACAACAGCAAGCACGGCCGGCGGGCCCGCAGGATAGATCCAAGCGACGGAGGTGGGTGCTCGGGGTCTGGAGGGGGAATTCGAGGGGAATTTTTTATTCGGCTTAGATTAGGGCTAGTGGGGAATTGCTCAGTTTAGATAAGGGCTAGTGGGAAATTGCTCAGCTTAGATAAGGGCTAGTGGGGCATTGCTCAGCTTAGATAAGAACTAGTGGGAAATTGCTCAGCTTAGATAAGGGCTAGTGGGGCATTGCTCAGCTTAGATAAGGGCTAGTGGGGCATTGCTCAGCTTAGATAAGAACTAGTGGGAAATTGCTCAGCTTAGATAAGGGCTAGTGGGGAATTGCGCAGCTTAGATAAGGGCTAGTGGGGCATTGCTCAGCTTAGATAAGGGCTAGTGGGGCATTGCTCAGCTTAGATAAGGGCTAGTGGGGCATTGCTCAGCTTAGATAAGAACTAGTGGGAAATTGCTCAGCTTAGATAAGGGCTAGTGGGAAATTGCTCAGCTTAGATAAGGGCTAGTGGGGCATTGCTCAGCTTAGATAAGAACTAGTGGGAAATTGCTCAGCTTAGATAAGGGCTAGTGGGGCATTGCTCAGCTTAGATAAGGGCTAGTGGGGCATTGCTCAGCTTAGATAAGAACTAGTGGGAAATTGCTCAGCTTAGATAAGGGCTAGTGGGGAATTGCGCAGCTTAGATAAGGGCTAGTGGGGCATTGCTCAGCTTAGATAAGGGCTAGTGGGGCATTGCTCAGCTTAGATAAGGGCTAGTGGGGCATTGCTCAGCTTAGATAAGAACTAGTGGGAAATTGCTCAGCTTAGATAAGGGCTAGTGGGGCATTGCTCAGCTTAGATAAGGGCTAGTGGGGCATTGCTCAGCTGTGATAAGAACTAGTGGGAAATTGCTCAGCTTAGATAAGGGCTAGTGGGGAATTGCGCAGCTAGTAAAAGCCATCAATAGAAATTGCTAAGATTAATAAGGACTCACGTACTCCAGTATATACGCCTTTGTGCTGAAAAATCTTTCTCACCATGACAACCGCCCTGTAGCAACGCCAAGCATCAAAGCTGTTTGCCCCAGCGAAGGCTGGACTAACGGCGGCTCCACAGTCATCATTGTGGGAGAGAACTTCTTCGACGGATTGCAGGTGGTATTTGGCACCATGCTGGTCTGGAGCGAGGTGAGTTCAATTTATTTTCATGTAGCTCTCTCATTTAACAGTATTTTAACGGGACCTTTCGCACTCCTTTGGCAGATGATTACGTCACATGCCATCCGAGTGCAGACTCCACCGCGTCACATACCAGGCGTAGTGGAAGTGACCCTGTCCTACAAGTCCAAGCAGTTTTGCAAGAACGCGCCCGGTCGCTTTGTTTACACTTGTAAGAATTTGCAGTTTGTGCTGCTTTCGTAGTCTCGTAGCTCTACTAAAAGTAGCTTTGATGGGTTGGCGCTCGTATGTCTTAACATATACATGTAAATTGCTGTGTAGTTAAGTTGTATTGGCCAGGGTTGAAGGCTTCAGTACACATTCTCTCCCCCAGCCCTCATGGAGCCGACCATAGACTATGGATTAAAGCGACTATGCCAGCTCATCCGCAGTCTCTCTCCCTGTCCCCATTCTCTCCCCCAGCCCTCACGGAGCCGACCATAGACTATGGATTCCAGCGACTATGCCAGCTCATACGCAGTCTCTCTCCCTGCCCCCCATTCTCTCCCCCAGCCCTCACGGAGCCGACCATAGACTATGGATTCCAGCGACTGTGCAAGCTCATACCGAGACACCCGGGCGACCCAGACCGACTGCCGAAAGAGATTATTCTAAAGCGAGCCGCAGACGTGGCCGAAGCTCTGTACACCATGCCGAGGCAGCACCAGCAGATGCAGCAGGCGCAGCAGCAACAGCAGCAAATTCATCACCAGCAGGCGCCGCCTCCACCGCCACTCAGTCCGTCAATGCAGGCGGCCAACAACAACAGCTTCCATGTAAGTTCGCAAAAATACCTTGGCTCCGCATTAATATCCGATTTTATTGCAATAAAAGTTCACTGTCAAGAATCGACACCATTCCGCAGTCTTACACCAGCCAGCTCGCGGTCTCATCTGCTGACTCGGTGGCCGGTCAGTGGTCATCCTCGGCTATGGCGGCCGCTGCCGCAGCTGCCGCCGCTGCAGCTTCGACGGACGAGTACAACCGGCCAGTTGGTGGGTCCAGACAGGGTCAGCTGCCTCACCATCACCAGCAGCATCAGCAACAGCAGCATCTTCAGCAACAGCAGCAGCAGCAGCAGCATCATCACCATCATGCAGTGCAGCATCCGGGATATGCTGATCTTCAGCAGCAGCAGCAGCACCACCACCACCAGACGTTGGCTTCAAACGGCGGATCGGAAGTTGGAAATAACAACGACAACGGCACAGCTGCAGCCGCCGCCGCAGCCGCCGCAGCCGCCGCAGCAGCCGCCGCAGCCTCCTATCCTACTGCCGCCTCAGGCAGTATGGGAATGCAGATGGGCATGCAGATGGGCATGCAGATGGGCGTACCAATGGGCATGCCGGCGGTTACTGGGCCCGGTCAGGACTTTCTGCACGGAGCGCGTAAGTTTTAGCCAGCAAAACTCTTTTGTTGCTACTTATTGATGATTTGTTAGTAGTGTACATTGTATGTAGCACACCACTTTCTAAACATTTTGCAGGCATGTCCTCTCTGCCCTTCACCTCAGTCAACCCGTTCGCTCTGAGCAGCTCGGGGCCGACTTACCCTGGCGGCGGCTCCATCGCTTCGCCAGTAAAATGAAGCTGAGACTCCTGCCTAGCAACTAAATCAGCTGCATCAGAGCTCAGACAATTTTGATCGCATCATCCACCTTATTTACAAGAATTTGGGCATCAATCCCTTGATCTGCTACTGTCTGAACAGTGCGTTTTCTGTGACCAGTTTTCATGCCTCGAACATGCGCTCTATACATTACTGACAATTTATTGTACAAACAGTAGGCGAGTATGCTAATTGCCAGAATAATTTAGTTTGTAGTGTCTTGAATTTTTTCAAACTAATCAGCTGATTCAAAACTGTGCACCAATGACTGACAAGATAAATTCTAACAATGCGCGAAATTAAAAAAGCAGTAAAACAAAACGAAACATTTATTTAAACTCAAGAATTTAAAATGAACTCTGCTGGGAGCTGTTTCTTAGTTTATAATTCAGTTAAATAGAGATTTATTAATAATTTGTTTGTTTAATGTGATTCGCATCAACACAAATATAGTAGTGTACAGGTAAATTGATGATTAACTATAGGCATCAGCGCTAGAAAGAACACACTGTTTGCACTCTGTGCCTGGGTTAATTGACAAGCTGTTGACGGCTAAGGCGAACTTGATGATTTTTGAACGAACGGAGCGAGCAACAAGTTTTCCAAAAATATTATCTGAGTACTGAATGATGCAGACAGAAGAGATTTATTACGCATGGAAATGCTTTGACAGCACCGCCAATGCTAGTTGAACAGGTATTGGTTCATTGGGGGGACAAACAAGCAGTTATGAGCAAAGAGGCAATCAAGAAAGTTCAACTAGCAGGGGCGGTCACTAAATTTCCACTATCTCTCTGTCTTGTTTGACTGCGCGAGTTGACAAAATGAAAGTTATCTAACAGCGATATTTAACAATGAGTTGCTAATGACAATGAAGGCCCTATAGGAATTACAATTTTCGATGCTCGAAGACATGTTAATCTGTGGATTGCAACGAAAAGTACGCTGGAAGGTTAATAAGCTAGAAATTCTATCAAATATCAAATATACATTCTAAACAGTTTCGAAAGCTACGCGTGAAGCAGAACTAGCTAAAATTGTAAAAGCGATAAACAGCAGCATATGTACAATAGTGGCCGGCACCACCAGCCGAGTCTGTCAGCGCCATGGCTTGGTGCCTGCAGATAAACAAGGAAGGAACGGTGTTTTTTCTGTCAAATATTTAATAAAAATTGCAATACTATTTACCAGCGGAGAGTGTAAACTCACCTCAGCTCCTCCACCTTCCCGAATGGCGGAGGGGACCCTCCAGCTCTCGGGCGGCTCCCGACTGCTCAAAAGCGCTGCTCACCCGGCCTAGCATTTTATAGCCTCTCGGAGCGCAGACTGCATTCCAGGTGGTTGGGGAGTGGGGACCCACCCCCGCTGTCCTCAGTCCCTTAGACCCCTGTAGCCAGTGGCAACGATGACCCCCCCCCCCCTGGGTGCCTTCGAACCCCTCTTGGCAGATAAAAGAGAGACAAAATAGAAATTCGACACAATAGAAGGCAGAGGCTGAAATTTAGTTAGAGAACAGAAGAAACAATCCGACAAAAGAAATGAGCAACAATTTCAATGCCGAGCTGCTGCACCCTCCCACTCAGGCTGACAGGAGGGGGCCTGCAGAGGCTGCCAGCTCAAGTTATGAGCCGCGGCAACAGTAAGGGCTGGACAGTACCTTGTTAACAAGGCGCCTGGTTTACCTGAGCTTCTGCTTGCGGTTGCTTTGGGCTGCTGTGGTTGCTTTGCATACCTATCTATCTATCTATCTATCTATCTATCTATCTATCTATCTATCTATCTATCTATCTATCTATCTATCTATCTATCTATCTATCTATCTATCTATCTATCTATCTATCTATCTATCTATCTATCTATCTATCTATCTAGCTATCTATCTATCTATCTATCTATCTATCTATCTATCTATCTATCTATCTATCTATCTATCTATCTATCTATCTATCTACGAGTATCTATCTATCTATCTATCTATCTATCTATCTATCTATCTATCTATCTATCTATCTATCCATCTATCTATCTATCTATCTATCTATCTATCTATCTATCTATCTATCTATCTATCTATCTATCTATCTATCTATCTATCTATCTATCTATCTATCTATCTATCTATCTATCTATCTATCTATCTATCTATCTATCTATCTATCTATCTATCTATCTATCTATCTATCCATCTATCTATCTATCTATCTATCTATCTATCCATCTATCTATCTATCTATCTATCTATCTATCTATCTATCTATCTATCTATCTATCTATCTATCTATCTATCTATCTATCTATCTATCTATCAGCTGTTTAGCCTTGCTTTGAGTTTCTCAACCCCAGCCCCCCCCCCCACCCAAATACTAGAGTTGGCAGCGGACAGAAGCACCGCTAAAAGCAGGTGAAACGCTGCGGCCCAACTTTGTTGCGAATAACAATGGGCTTGTGGATGCAGTTGGTATGAACTGGGGAGGGGGCAGGTGCCCAGCCCACTTTGGCTACTCCAGCAGGGCTTCCATTGTGCCGCCACCGCAGCGCGAGACTTTGAGTTCGGGCAGTGCAGCACTATTTGAGCGTAAAATATTATTATACTTAAATCTTCACCCTATATGCTGCTACTCAAGTGAGCAACTCAGACTGCAGGTTTGAGCAAAGGGTGGGTGGGGGTCGCACCTGAGGCAATCTACCCAGAGCCATCGAAGCTTGTCTGTCCCTCCGCTTTGAGTCGCAATAGTTGGTTAAGTGAGAGACTGAGATGAAGCTTTGGATGCAGAATGACTGTCAAAACAATATGCGGAGCAAGTTCTGCATAGCCAAACGAGCTACCTACTTATTTCAATGTACTTATTTAGCGCGGTCAAAGCAATTTTCAGTGGATGGAAAGAAATTTACATTACCCAACAATGTTACACATATGGACAGCAACAAAAACAATGTACAATATCAAGTTTTTCTGTCAAAGACACGAATATTTTTGACATGGCGAACATGGTTAACTTGCTTACATTTTACATAGAGAAATATCGAAATTTTTAATCTCGAGCTCTGGACTTTGATATACGATACCACTGTTGCCTTCAGTTAGATAAAGCTGAAAGTAAAGTTGTTTCTTGTCCATATGTGCGAAATTGTTGGGTTAAAATTTCAGGTTTGGCAAGTTCATTCCATCAAAAAGTTCGAAGAAAATTATCGTTACGTTTGGGACATCTACGGATTACAATTACTAGGCACTTCAGTGCATCTACTGGCACCTCAATGCATCTACTGGCACCTCAATGCATCTACTGGCACCTCAATGCATCTACTGGCACCTCAATGCATCTACTGGCACCTCAATGCATCTACTGGCACCTCAATGCATCTACTGGCACCTCAATGCATCTACTGGCACCTCAATGCATCTACTGGCACCTCAATGCATCTACTGGCACCTCAATGCATCTACTGGCACCTCAATGCATCTACTGGCACCTCAATGCATCTACTGGCACCTCAATGCATCTAATGGCACCTCAATGCATCTACTGACACCTCAATGCATCTACTGACACCTCAATCCATCTAATGGCACCTCAATGCATCTACTGACACCTCAATCCATCTAATGGCACCTCAATGCATCTACTGGCACCTCAATGCATCTACTGGCACCTCAATGCATCTACTGGCACCTCAATGCATCTACTGGCACCTCAATGCATCTACTGGCACCTCAATGCATCTAATGGCACCTCAATGCATCTACTGACACCTCAATGCATCTACTGACACCTCAATCCATCTAATGGCACCTCAATGCATCTACTGACACCTCAATCCATCTAATGGCACCTCAATGCATCTACTGGCACCTCAATGCATCTACTGGCACCTCAATGCATCTACTGGCACCTCAATGCATCTACTGGCACCTCAATGCATCTACTGGCACCTCAATACATCTACTGACACTTCAATACATCTACTGACACTTCAATACATCTACTGACACTTCAATACATCTACTGACACTTCAATACATCTACTGGCACCTCAATGCATCTACTGGCACCTCAATGCATCTGACTGGCTCTTCAGTGCATCTACTGACACTTCAATGCCTCTACTGACACTTCAATGCATCTACTGACACCTCAATGCATCTACTGACACCTCAATCCATCTAATGGCACCTCAATGCATCTACTGGCAACTCAATACATCTACTGACACTTCAATACATCTACTGGCAGCTCAATTTATAAATCTACTGATGCTTTTATTTCAATTCTGTTAGACTACATACTACTTGGTTAAGTAGTGACACAATATTCTAATACCGGAAAGAGTGAATGCAATTTGTCAGGCATTTTCAGTATCTCCGATGCAGCTGAGGGCCGAAATCTCAGGTAACTATATATAAGCTTATCCCCAATATGCAGCGCAGATCGCACCTATATGGAAACGAGCTCCCAAACCTCTCAATGCTTCCCAGGAAGTTGAATTATTCACACCTGACTAATTGCTGACTATATAGTCATATCAGTGCATATAGTTTATAGTTGTACAATATTTATTAATCGGACAGTATTAGGTTTCTGTATACAGTATATTATATATACTACTATTCTAAGCTGCAGTTTGTTAAATAAACAAGTAGTATGTGTGTGTGTAGAGGAGGGCAAGGGTGTTAGGCTGGGAAGGTCAAGATTTTCTGCTTTCCTTGCATTCTTTGCACTGGCATTGCAAGTGTGTGTACACAGCAGTTACTAGAATAGACTTGGCTACTTACTGGCTGGAGGAGGGAGCCCTGGCCCGGATTTGGAAATTCTTACGATAATACGGCAGTCATCCCCTCCCCTGTGCTAACTGCTAGTTAGTCCCTAGCTACTCGAATCGGCTGCTTTGGAACTTCCTTTGCGTCTGGTTCAGATCGACTGAGGGGAGGGGGGGGGTAGTGCGAGATATTCTGACCAAAGTTGGCGAACATTGGAGCAGAAAGATGCACAGAGCCAGTCTGCAAAGTCCAACTACTACTGTGTGGTGCGAAGTGTGCGCTCAATAAAAAGAAGCGGGTATAGCGGGATGCCCGGATGCGAGATAAGAAGGAAGTGAGAATAAGGTGCGATAGTCCTTATGAGTCCTGATAGAGTCCTTTAGGAGTCCATTGAGAGTCCCGAGAGAGCTCCAGGTGTCACATGAGTGCCAAGGCGCGATTCTGGAACTTCTGCTGTAGAGTCGGGCTGTAGTAGGGTCGGGCTGTAGTAGGATCGGGCTGTAGTAGGGTCGGGCTGTAGTAGGGTCGGGCTGTAGTAGGGTCGGGCTGTAGTAGGGTCGGGCTGTAGTAGGGTCGGGCTATAGTAGGGTCGGGCTATAGTAGGATCGGGCTGTAGTAGGGTCGGGCTGTAGTAGGGTCGGGCTGTAGTAGGGTCGGGCTGTAGTAGGATCGGGCTGTAGTAGGGTCGGGCTGAAGTAGGGTCGGGCTGTAGTAGGGTCGGGCTGTAGTAGTGTCGGGCTGTAGTAGTGTCGGGCTGTAGTAGTGTCGGGCTGTAGTAGTGTCGGGCTGTAGTAGTGTCGGGCTGTAGTAGGGTCGGGCTGTAGTAGGGTCGGGCTGTAGTAGGGTCGGGCTGTAGTAGGTCGGGCTGTAGTAGTGTCGGGCTGTAGTAGGTCGGGCTGCAGTAGGGTCGGGCTGTAGTAGGGTCGGGCTGTAGTAGGTCGGGCTGCAGTTGGAAGGCCTGTGGCTATAATCGCACTATTTCATATATCATGTCCCCTTCATCCTGTCCCCCAAGACAGCCCGTTGCAAGCTACAACGGAAGTCAATTTTGCTTAACAAGCAAAGAAGAAGCAAGCGCCTTCTTTCATCTGCTACTGAAGTAGATGGATATCAGACTGGTGTTTGTGATTACTTTTCCGACAATAGAAAAGTTCGAACCAACATTCATGCATGTAGTGTAATTGCCGAAACTTTTTGTCCTGAAGAGGACGTCGTCAATGTTTAGTTTAAATTTAAACGAAAGAGTGAAGGAAAACATATTTATACATGTATTGTATACTTGGGTTGAAAAGATATGAAACAATTAGTGAAATTATCCATGCTAATTGTAGCTTTTGGTCAGTTTTTGGCAATCAAGGTAGGAGTTCCAAAAATATCAGAATCTCCCCCATCTCAGAATCTCCCCCATCTCAGAATCTCCCCTATCTCAGAATCTCCCCCATCTCAGAATCTCCCCCATCTCAGAATCTCCCTTATCTCAGAATCTCCCCCATCTCAGAATCTCCCCCATCTCAGAATTTCCCTTATCTCAGAATCTCCCCCATCTCAGAATCTCCCTTATTACAGAATCTCCCCCATCTCAGAATCTCCCCCATCTCAGAATCTCCCCCATCTCAGAATCTCCCCCATCTCAGACTCTCCCCCATCTCAGAATCTCCCCCATCTCAGAATCTCCCCCATCTCAGAATCTCCCTCATCTCAGAATCTCGATCCCCAATCTCAGAATCTCCCCCATCTCAGAATCTCCCCCATCTCAGAATCTCCCCCATCTCAGAATCTCCCCCATCTCAGAATCTCGATCCCCCATCTCAGAATCTCCCCCATCTCAGAATCTCCCCCATCTCAGAATCTCCCCTATCTCAGAATCTCTCCCATCTCGGAGTCTCTCCCCATCTCAGAATCTCTCCCATCTCGGAGTCTCTCCCCATCTCAGAATCTCTCCCATCTCGGAGTCTCTCCCATCTCAGAATCTCCCCCATCTCAGAATCTCCCCCATCTCAGAATCTCTCCCATCTCGGAGTCTCTCCCCATCTCAGAATCTCTCCCATCTCGGAGTCTCCCCCATCTCAGAATCTCCCCCATCTCAGAATCTCGATCCCCCATCTCAGAATCTCCCCCATCTCAGAATCTCCCCCATCTCAGAATCTCCCCCATCTCAGAATCTCGATCCCCCATCTCAGAATCTCCCCCATCTCAGAATCTCCCCCATCTCAGAATCTCTCCCATCTCAGAATCTCTCCCATCTCAGAATCTCCCCCATCTAAGAATCTCCCCCATCTCAGAATCTCCCCCATCTCAGAATCTCCCCCATCTCAGAATCTCCCCCATCTCAGATCTCCCCCATCTCAGAATCTCACCCATCTAAGAATCTCCCCCATCTCAGAATCTCCCCCATCTCAGAATCTCCCCCATCTCAGATCTCCCCCATCTCAGAATCTCACCCATCTAAGAATCTCCCCCATCTCAGAATTTCCCTGTCCCCTTTCCGTGCTTCGCCAGCAGCGCACAGACATGGAGCCCAGTGCTTGCCCGATGCCAGCGCTCCTTGACCGCGAGCACTGTCCACTCGGCCACCGCGCCAGCCCACCAAGGGTGATTAGATTCCTTTCCTCATCCATCCTTCTTCCTCAACAGCGCACCCTTAAACTGTTCCACTCCCCGGCAGCAAAGTGGCGGCAAACACAATTACTTCGCATCAGCCCCACCTCCCAAAACTCGCCCTGAGCAGCGAGAAGTTCTCCGTCAGTTTCCCTGCTGCCTCCGTTTGTCATTTTCTGTACAACCAATTTATTCTGCCAGTGCTGCCGCTGCCGCTGCTCACAAGGGCTGCTCTAGAAAAAACCGATTGGAGTGAGCAAGGTAATCAATAAGGGAACTCTGTCTCGTCCTTCTAAACCGCTGCATCGGCCTTGGATCCACTTGATCAGCCATTTTAGTGGTCTATGATTACTCTGTTCCTGACAGGCGGCAGGCTGAGGCGTGAGATGGACATGGTGCGAGGCTGGAGATAGGGGCGGGGTGGGGACCAAGATCTCTGGGTCTGATTTCGAAGCCTCAACCCAAATCATGAGCTTATCGAACGTCAATAACATTAATGAGACTTAAAAAGCTTAATCTTAATTATGATATTTCATTGCCTTAATCATAATTTATATTTTGGAATCTCAATCATGACACTTCGCAACCTCAACTATGACACTTCGCAACCTTAACTATGAGACTTAACCACCTCAACCATGAGACTTCGAAACCTCAACTATGAGACTTCGCAACCTCAACTATGAGACTTAACCACCTGAACTATGAGACTTAACCACCTGAACTATGAGACTTAACCACCTGAACTATGAGACTTAACCACCTTAACTATGAGACTTAACAACCTCAACTATGAGACTTAACCACCTTAACTATGATACTTAACCACCTTAACTATGAGACTTAACCACCTTAACTATGAGACTTAACCACCTTAACTATGAGACTTAACCACCTTAACTATGAGACTTAACAACCTCAACTATGAGACTTAACCACCTTAACTATGAGACTTAACCACCTCAACCATGAGACTTCGCAACCTCAACTATGAGACTTCGCAACCTCAACTATGAGACTTAACCACCTTAACTATGAGACTTAACCACCTTAACTATGAGACTTAACAACCTCAACTATGAGACTTAACCACCTTAACTATGATACTTAACCACCTTAACTATGAGACTTAACAACCTCAACTATGAGACTTAACCACCTTAACTATGAGACTTAACAACCTCAACTATGAGACTTAACCACCTTAACTATGAGACTTAACAACCTCAACTATGAGACTTAACCACCTTAACTATGAGACTTAACCACCTCAACTATGAGACTTCGCAACCTCAACTATGAGACTTCGCAACCTCAACTATGAGACTTCGCAACCTCAATCATGAGACTTCGCAACCTCAACTATGAGACTTCGGAACCTCAATATATGCACGGCCATCAAGTTTCAACAGTCAAAATTCTGGCATCAGACTTCTATGCTTGAATTCCTATTTTGATCACTCAGGTTGCGGCGTTTCATTAGCACCGAGAAACAGTTTGCCAAATCTCGTATGTTCCGCTTCAAGCGGGGCCTCAGGGAAGAAGCAGACGGCTGCTCCACCCACTCCAACAGCCTCCCCATCGTAACGTGGAACCGCATTCTAAGAAAATCCCGCTAAATACCGCTGCAAACGCAGAAAGGAAAAGAAAAAGAAAGAAACGAAAGAATTGGCAACATGAGAGAGAAAAAGATAACCGTCAAGCTTTGGCCGTCAAAATGCTTTCAACTGCAGCTTCCCTCATCAACCGCCCCCGGAGGTGCACCGAAGGCGTGCGTTTAGTTTCGCTTGGTGATTCGAATTACGGATTAATGCACAATATCCATGCAATAAAAATGTGGAAATTCTTTTTCTTAGCTTCAAACCCCCAGGCGAAGCAGTGCCGGCGATTTTCCACCTGGGGCCCGTAAATGGAGGCGATTTTAAGAGAGAAATTATACTACCAACAGGGACCACTGTAAGTCACCTGGACTGGAAGCCAGAAGAGCGAAGTGTCCTAACCCTAACTAACCCTAAACCTAACCCAAAACCTAACCCTAAACCTAACGCTAAACCTAAACCTAAACCTAAACCTAACCCTAAAGCTAAAGCTAAACCTAAACCTAAACCTAAACCAAAACTTCACCCTAAACCAAAACCTAACCCTAAACCAAAACCTAACCCTAAACCAAAACCTAACCCTAAACCAAAACCAAACCCTAAACCTAAACTTAAACCTTACCCTAAACCTAACCCTAACCCAAAGCCTAAACCAAAACCTAAACCTAAACCTTACCATAAACCTTACCCTAAACATAAACCGAAAACTAAATCTAACCCAAACCCACGCGCAATTCAGTTTCTAAAATCAGTTCCCGACTTGATTCCATTTTGTGTCATTTGGCATCTTAAAATCTTTGGCATCTTTAAACTGGAGTTTGATCTCCAGTCCAAGTGGTTGTCAGGGGGATCCCTGATCTCTAAACTAGCGCACACCCTAACACACCAACTGTCTGACACCGAAGGCTGCCGTTCATCATCCGGTCCCAGACTCCCGTCCAGCCTCCACCTTTCCCACCACATCCCTGTTCCCTACTGGCCTGCCCGCAGGGGGCCTCATTAAAGTAGATGGAAAAAATGGCGCTGACGAGACTGGAAGAATTTAATTTATTCTGCATGCAATTTTTCATACTTTTATCCTCTAGATCCTGGTCTATCTTAGTCTCATCTATTGAATAACCTGTTTTTTGGTTGTTGTCTCTCGCGCAATAGAATTCATAGAGATTGTCTTTGACTGTGCATGTGACTCGGCTGTGCGCTGCAACACTTCCAAGAGGTCATCCCGCAGCTCCTGGTCTGATTGGCTGTCAGAAAGACAGAAAGACGCCCTTGTCAAAGAAACAGAAACATGATACAGAAACAGGATACAGAAACAGCAACAGAAACAGTATGCAAAAACAGAAACAGAAACAGAAACAGGATGCAGAAACAGGATGATACAGAAACAGGATGCAGAAACAGGATGATGCAGAAACAGGATGATACAGAAACAGGATGCAGAAACAGGATGATGCAGAAACAGGATGATACAGAAACAGGATGCAGAAACAGGATGATACAGAAACAGGATGATACAGAAACAGGATGATACAGAAACAGGATGATACAGAAACAGGATGATAGAGGATGAAACAGGATGATACAGAAACAGGATGATACAGAAACCGGATGATACAGAAACAGGATGATACAGAAACACGATGATACAGAAACACGATGATACAGAAACAGGATGATACAGAAACACGATGATACAGAAACAGGATGATACAGAAACAGGATGATACAGAAACAGGATGATGCAGAAACAGGATGATACAGAAACCGGATGCAGAAACAGGATGATGCAGAAACAGGATGATACAGAAACAGGATGCAGAAACAGGATGATGCAGAAACAGGATGATACAGAAACAGGATGCAGAAACAGGATGATACAGAAACAGGATGATACAGAAACAGGATGATACAGAAACCGGATGATACAGAAACAGGATGATACAGAAACACGATGATACAGAAACACGATGATACAGAAACAGGATGATACAGAAACAGGATGATGCAGAAACAGGATGATACAGAAACAGGATGATACAGAAACAGGATGATACAGAAACAGGATGATACAGAAACCGGATGATACAGAAACAGGATGATACAGAAACCGGATGATACAGAAACAGGATGATACAGAAACAGGATGATACAGAAACAGGATGATACAGAAACAGGATGATACAGAAACAGGATGATACAGAAACAGGATGAAACAGAAACAGGATGATACAGAAACAGGATGATACAGAAACAGGATGATGCAGAAACAGGATGAAGCAGAAACAGGATGATACAGAAACAGGATGATACAGAAACAGGATGATACAGAAACAGGATGATAGAGAAACAGGATGATACAGAAACAGGATGATAGAGAAACAGGATGATACAGAAACAGGATGATGCAGAAACAGGATGATACAGAAACAGGATGATACAGAAACAGGATGATGCAGAAACAGAATGAAACAGAGTTTCTACAAGACCGGAATGAACAGCACAGCAGTCATCAAGTGGAAAGCAGATGATATTCATTTTAGCCAAGGGCTGACGAGAGCAACATCCCAGATGATAAGCCACTCGGATAGGCTTTTATTCTCTTGGAACGAATCGCACGGGGCGAATGGGGCAAATTTGGCGAGCCGGCGAGGATCGGGGGGCTGATGGGGGGGGGAGAAAAATCCCCATCAAGGAGGCAGTGTATATAAGGCATTATTCCCGCTGCAAGCCGGCTATTTGTCAGGCTTGCCCAGAGATTTCCTGGATCGATTTTTGGGAAAACACGCGCATTCTGACAGGCCCTACGCCTTCCATTGTAACTGGGGGTAAGCGGCCGCTGATTTTGATCGAGTCTGACTGCCGACTTGCACCGGCTGTTTGCTGCACTGACTCAGGCATTGAAACTTTGCCCGTCTTCTTTAGAATCCCTAGCTTAGATCCCGATCTTGAATCCCGAGCTTAGATCCCGATCTTGAATCCCGAGCTTAGATCCCGATCTTGAATCCCGAGCTTAGATCCCGATCTTGAATCCCTAGCTTAGATCCCGATCTTGAATCCCTAGCTTAGATCCCGATCTTGAATCCCGAGCTTAGATCCCGATCTTGAATCCCTAGCTTAGATCCCGATCTTGAATCCCGAGCCAAGATCCCGAACTTGAATCTCGAGCTTAGATCCCGAACTTGAATCCCGAGCTTAGATCCCGATCTTGAATTCCGAGCTTAGATCCCGATCTTGAATCCCGAGCTTAGATCCCGATCTTGAATCCCGAGCTTAGATCCCGATCTTGAATCCCGAGCTTAGATCCCGATCTTGAATCCCGAGCCAAGATCCCGAACTTGAATCTCGAGCTTAGATCCCGAACTTGAATCCCGAGCTTAGATCCCGATCTTGAATTCCGAGCTTAGATCCCGATCTTGAATCCCGAGCTTAGATCCCGATCTTGAATCCCTAGCTTAGATCCCGATCTTGAATCCCTAGCTTAGATCCCGATCTTGAATCCCGAGCTTAGATCCCGATCTTGAATCCCTAGCTTAGATCCCGATCTTGAATCCCTAGCTTAGATCCCGATCTTGAATCCCGAGCTTAGATCCCGATCTTGAATCCTGAGCTTAGATTCCGATCTTGAATCCCGAGCTTAGATCCCGATCTTGAATCCCTAGTTCAGGTCCTGATCCTGATCCCAATCTCGAACCCAACCCCTGTTCTTGATCCTGATCCCAACCCTATGGAGAATGCTTTTACAAGAACGCGACAGTGAAGAACTGCAAAGGCAGTCTTCGCGACAATATAAAGTGCCTTCTGTGTTAACTGGGGTAGGACTAAGAACACTCTTTCCATCGGACTTGGATATTCGTGTTCGATAGAAAATGAAAGTGCATGGAATTTACAAGTTAACGAGATTACCAATTATTCATAGCTGGTACCAAATCTGCAATGTTCGAAAATGAATGTAAACAGGACTTCTTCATCAGCTGCTCGCTCACCTTGATGCCTTCTCTTCTAGATTATTAATTCTCCGCGCTTTCATTTTCTTCAACCTTTACTGAAAGTAGTGTGTTTGTAATGAAGAAACGTGTATTGATAGTTTCCTCCACCGACTTACATCCTTACCCTGCGCGCAGCCCGCCAGTTACCATGGTAACAAGCGACAGCGCCGCGAAAAACGACGCCGACAACAGTCGAAAGGCGGACGCGGAAGCAAAGCGGCGCGCCCGTGGTGCCGAGGCCGCCACAGCAATGGCAATGACGTCGGTGACCCTCGCAGAAACGTCGGCGACCCCGGCGGCTAAGCCGCATCGAGACGCCGCTGCTTCCGGTCGTCGGAGTAGACGGGGCGAGTCCAAGCACCGACGCAAAGATCAGAGACATCAGCAGCAACATCATCAGCAGCAGCACAGCTTCCTAGCTGCAGCGGTGGCGACCACCGCCGCGGCCACAGTCGGGCTGCACTCGCTAGAAACGAAAGCGCCGATCGCGCACGACGATGAAGAAGACGAGGGGGCTGCGGCAGCGGCGGCAGCGGCTACGGGCTCAGACGCCGCCGCCCTGCTGGTTGCCGCTGCGTCAGGCGGCGGCGGTCCGACGCAAAACGGCGTCTCCGATGGGTGTAGAAGCGGCGTGAATTCTCTGGCGAATCCGAGTGCAGCTGAAGGTGACAGAACTCACTTTTGCGTAGCTATGGGAGGCTCACCATTGTTACTCCATAGACTGGATTCCAGCGACTGTGCCAGCTCATCCCCAGTCTCTCTCCCTGTCCCCATTCTCCCCCAGCCCTCACGGAGCCGACCATAGACTGGATTCCAGCGATTGTGCCAGCTCATCCGCAGTCTCTCTCCCTGTCCCCATTCTCTTCCCCAGCTCTCACGGAGCCGACCATAGACTATGGATTCCAGCGACCGTGCCAGCTCATCCCCAGTCTCTCTCCCTGTCCCCATTCTCTTCCCCAGCTCTCACGGAGCCGACCATAGACTATGGATTCCAGCGACCGTGCCAGCTCATCCCCAGTCTCTCTCCCTGTCCCCATTCTCTTCCCCAGCTCTCACGGAGCCGACCATAGACTATATATTTATACATAGAGGTAGCTGAATTCTTAAGCTACTTTAAGTAGTTCAAAAGCAACTTTGAAAGTGTTCCCCAACTTTTATTTTAGTTTTAATTGGCTCTCAGAAGTATATGCGCAGAACAGAACTATCTGCGGGTACAAAAGTGAACACTAGAGTCACCGTGACACTTAGGTTTGATTGGCACAGCTGATCGCTCAATGGAGACCCTCAAGTTTTCATCAGCAAATGTCGTCGGTTCGTAGCAATTAAAAAATTTAAACGTTTTTTTGGCCGCCAAAGGTGATAAAGAGGAATTAATAAACAAATATGATAAACTATAAACGAAACTAAACTAACTGCGTTTGTGCATGACGCCAATGGAATAAGCTGATTTTCAACTACGCTATTCCAAACGGATCTAGAATCTGCTTTAGGGATGTCAGTTTCCACTCCAGATATTCTACTAGTTGTAGATCTCCATGAATAGCCTTTGATGATAGGTAATGTTAAATCATGGATATATCTTCAGACCCAAGCCTAGCTTAGATGGTCCAGGCTCCGACCACATGCTGGGGTCTGTCCAAGCGCAAACTGGTCAAACCAATCTGCACCGCTGCTGCCACCCTGCTTGGGCTCACAGCACTGTTTCTGGACGCGGAGAGCAGAAATGCGGAAGTTTTGCCCCCTACTAACAATTTTAACTGCTTTGCCTGTCTTGTCTGCTTCAGTGCTTCAGTAAAGCAGATTCGCCAAAAGTTGTTAACTTTTGCGGCATCCCATCCGACAGTCCATCCCGGGGTCGCGCTAAGATATTATCCCCTTAGCTGGGCCAAGGAGACCGAAAAACTAGAATTTGGAGTGGCAACTCTTCTTTCCAGGCCAGTTCTTTGACACTAAATGAAACTGGTATCCCTTTATCCCAAGGGATCGGGATCGGGATCGGGATCGGGATCGGGATCGGGATCGGGATCGGGATCGGGATCGGGATCGGGATCGGGATCGGGATCGGGAACGAGACCGGGATTCGACAGAAGATCTGGGAGAAAAGTTTCTACTCCAAATTCTGGTTCTGGGTGTCCTTGGCTGGGGCCGTCCCTCAAGTAGACCACACGGGTTGCCCGCCAATAAACCAGCGATCATGCAGTCCTGCTTCGCTTCATATATTAGCCATCTCCGTTATCCTCTACACGGATGCACTTTTCCTTTGTCTCTGCACACCGACCGTGCAGAGCCAGTCGGGGCCGCGTTGAAGGGCATCGAGGACGACAACCTGACAGGCGGCCTGCTCACCGAACGCGAGTGCCAGGCTCTGGTCCTGAGAAATCTGCATTACCGGCCTCGCCCATTCAGCGCCTTCACAACCTACAGCGACGCGATGCAGAGCGAAGACGACATCGAGGAGCTGCGAGCGACGGCCGGCCAGCGAACGTCCAACTACGACAATTTGCCTGCGTCAGCCGCTGCCGCAGCTGCTGCTGCTGCGGGTTCGCCGCCGGAAAGGCCGGTGCGAACGAGGCGTCAGGATGCGCAGACGAAGCTGCTGCTGGCGCCACTGGCCGCCGGCGGCGGGGTGACGTCTGCGGCTGCGGCGGAGACTGAAGATGACAGTGAGAGTCAGATTGACAGGGAGTTGAAGGGAGGGATGAAGGATGTGAAGATAAATCGAGATTCAAGAAGAGATTCGTAAATGGATTCGTGAATGGATTCGTGAATGGATTCGTGAATGGATTCGTGAATGGATTCATAAATGGATTCGTGAATGGATTCATAAATGGATTCGTGAATGGATTCGTGAATGGATTCGTGAATGGATTCGTGAATGGATTCGTGAATGGATTCATAAATGGATTCGTGAATGGATTCGTAAATGGATTCGTAAATGGATTCGTGAATGGATTCGTAAATGGATTCGTGAATGGATTCGTGAATGGATTCGTGAATGGATTCGTGAATGGATTCGTAAATGGATGCGTGAATGGATTCGTGAATGGATTCGTGAATGGATTCGTGAATGGATTTGTGAATGGATTCGTGAATGTATTCGTGAATGGATTCGTGAATGGATTCGTGAATGGATTCGTGAATGGATTCGTGAATGGATTCGTGAATGGATTCGTGAATGGATGCGTGAAGGGATTCGTGAATTGATTCGTGAATGGATTCGTGAATGGATTCGTGAATGGATTCGTGAATGGATTCGTGAATTGATTCGTGAATGGATTCGGAAAAAGGAAAGAAAAAGATGTGACCCTTCAGTCCAGCTTAAACCCTGCCGCCGCTCGCAGAGGCGGCAGACACCGATGGCAAGAAGGCCGCCGCCGACCAGGCGACAGACTCGCCCGAGAAGCAGAAAAATCAGCAGCAGCAGCAGCAGAACGACGGCAAGCCGCCCACTCGGCCGAAGGTGTCGAAGTGGAAGCGACGAAGGCGTCGCTGCGTCTCCTGCCTGAAGACCTCCGTGGCCTTCCTGTTCTCGCACATCGGCCTGTGCCTGCTGGTGATTGGCTACACCCTGTCAGGGGCTTACCTGTTCGTCTACCTGGAGCACGATCGGTCGGTCATGGACAATCGGATGTACACGGAGAGCGTGGCTCAGACGAGAATTCATATGAGGTTTGAGACTGGGACTGGGAAGGAAGCTGCTGAGAGCTTGCCCTAAGAAAATATTGATAATCTGAGCCACTAGATTATTTAAGAATAGATCTAAAAATTGAGACAAGAGAGACTGGATCTATAGACTAGAATAGGAAGACTATGCGAGACTAGATCTGGGAAACGAGACTAGATCAGAAAGACTAGATCTAAAGACTAAGAGCTGAGAGTCTAAATCTGAGAGAATAGATCTTAGACTAAATAAGGGAGACTAAATCTGTGAGACTTGATAATAAAGACTAAATCTACGAGACTTGATATGAAAGACTAGATCTGAGAGACTACATCTGAGAGACTAGATCTGAGAGGCTAGATTTGAGAGACTAGATCTGAGAGACTAGATCTGAGAGACTAGATCTGAGAGACTAGATCTAAAAGACTAGATCTAAGAGACTAGAACTCAGACTCTACACAATCAACCCTGTCTATCGATAGAAGCTTACAAAAATCAAGAACTTCGAAAGTTGAACACGCACTCTATTCAGGCCTTTCATACCATCAGTTGCAAGATCCCTGCTTCTCAGGAATGTATTCTTTCCTCCTAGCCAGCCATGCGGGGTGAACCTCAGATTAATAATTAACTGAGTAACCCCAGCAGCTGTTGCGGCAGAGAACGGGGATGGAGTAGAGGTGCCGGAAAAACAAACTAAAATTCGATTCGCACTCAAGCAGATTTTCGGCAAACAAAGGAAGAGAGGAGAGTCTCAGTGAACATGAATAATTCACTGATGCGGCGCTTAGTATTGCACTTGAGCTCGTAGGATCAGCAGTGGGAGGTCTTGGTAATGCGCGCTCAAGACCTCATTGCTAATCCACTGTAATTGCAGTGCACTAACTGAACTCGACCAATTAGAGAAATTCTTGCTTTTAATTGCGGTAGGAAATCATGTTAATGTTTTTCTGGGCCAAATTTATGGATGTTACTCATCTAGCTTGTTGATTACTCATCTATAGCTTGTAGATTACTCATATATAGCTTGTAGATTACTCATATATAGCTTGTAGATTACTCATATATAGCTTGTATATTACTCATATATAGCTTGTAGATTACTCATATATAGCTTGTATATTACTTATCTAGTCTGTAGATTACTCATCTAGCTACAACTGCCCAACCCCACAGCGGCAACATGACCCAACCAGTCGTCGAGATGATCCAGGAGCTCAAGTCGGACTTTGAGCAGTTGTTTCACGTTCTAGAAGACATGGCAGATGAGTCCTACAAGAAGCTGCTCAACATCAGCCAGATGCTGAGTTCGAGTCGGCTCCGACTGGCCGACGCCGTGCGCGAAGTTGGCGACGCAAATTCGCAGCTGTTGCACCAGCTTCAGGGGGACTTCACCCAGCATGAGGACAGCATCGAGACGCAGGTGGGGGTCCTCGGCAGCCTCCTGTCCAACATCAGCTGTCCGCCGTGCCCGTTTGGGCATCCGGGTGGCAACCGGTCTGGCAGCACCGGTCGCAGCATGCAGGACTACACTAACATGGTGCACAGGATCCGACAGCAGCTGGATAAGTAAGCCGGTCCGCGAAAACTGACTGCCCAAGAATAAACCCTAACCCTAAACCCTATAACCTAAACGCTAACCTACACCCTAACCTAAACCCTAAACTAAACCCTATAACCTAAATCCTAACCTAAACTCTTACCTACACCCTAACCTTAACCATAACTTTAGCCCTAACCCTAGCCTAAATCGTAGACAGAAGAGAATAAGCATCGTATAAGCAATAAAATCGATTAAAAAATCGATAGAAAAAATCTATATTAACAAATCAATATTAAAATATCGATCATGAAAAAACGAGACTGAATGAATCGATGAGTAAAAAAACGGATTATTAGATCAATAGTCCATTTATTATTAATAGAAAATTACTATATATATATAAGTAACAGACAACTGAAAATCCGAAAATGCTTCATCTTCAGCAATCAAAGTTTCTATAAAAAATCCAGATCTCAGCTCGGCATCCGCAAGGAGCTTCGGCAGGCTGTCAACTCGGCCAAGGCTCGCATCCGAGAGGAGGTGTTCCAGCTGTTCAATCATTCAACCGCCTACCGGCGCCAGGTGCTGCAGGTGCAGGCCTCTTTAGAATTGATGCAAGCCAGCCTCTACAATTTCACCAGCGTTGCCCACCTCGAGTTGGAGAACAATCGAGTTCTGCTAGAGAAAATCAAAGGCGGTAAAGATTATTCCACTGTTGGCACCAATACTATGATGGCCAGGTACAATTATTCGGCCACTTTGCGTACCTGGGCGCTGAAACTGGAGGAGTCTGTTTACAGCTACGCCATGCGGGGCTGGAGTCGGCCAGACGAGGACAAGCCGGGGGTCAATCAGACTATCTGGACTTTTCCTGGCGCTCTGCTGTACGCCATCACCATAGTGACTACCATTGGTGAGCGGCGCTTGTGACTATTGCTGATGTACTGATTTTCCACTTGTATCCATACATGCTTCTGACTCTGTGATCTCATCTCTCCACTCTTCTGACTCCGTGATTCTAGTCTCTCCACACTCCTGACTCTGTGATCTAGTCTCTCCACACTCCTGACTCTGTGATCTAGTCTCTCTACTCATCTCGCTCTGCGATCTAGTCTCTCCACTCTTCTGACTCTGTGTTCTAGTCTCTCTACTCATCTCGCTCTGTGATCTAGTCTCTCTACTCATCTCGCTCTGCGATCTAGTCTCTCCACTCTTCTTACTCCGTGATCTAATCTCTCAACTATTCTGACTCGGTGATCTAGTCTCTCCACTCTTCTGGCTCCGTGATTTAGTCTTTCCACTCTCCTGACTCTGTGATCTAGTCTTTCCACTCTCCTGGCTCCGTGATCTAGTCTCTCCACTCTCCTGGCTCCGTGATCTAGTCTCTCCTCTTCTTATTTCCCCCTCTCTCTTCTAGTCCTGCTTTGCGAATTGGCGGTGGGAAGTTTATAATAAGAGCGCATAGTGTACTTTTGCTGTGAGACGATGTCGTTCATCCTGGGAGTTCTGGCTGTCCCCCTCCGAAGTTGTGCATCCAATTCGCAGGACGTCTAACTTGGCTAATCGGTTTTCTGTGTTAATCAGAGCGATCATTAAATTTTTATGGGTTGCCAGGGCACTGATGTCTCAACTGATCTTTCTGGCATATCTATGCGTCTGTGAGTTTATGTATCCATGCAATCCATGCATCTATACTTCTAGGTATATGCATCTATCTAGGGGTGAGCGTCGGACTCACGACTGAAAGGTCGGGGGTTCGATTCTCGAGCCACCTCGGAACAATTTGTGTCCTTGAGCAAGACATTAGCTGGGGTAATTGAGGGTGTGTGTGGCGACCCCCCCCTCCCCAGTCCTTGGAGTGAACAGGCGTACGCAGCCTTCAGATGCGTTGCGCATCTATACATCTATATCAATCTATATATCCATGCATCTATAAATCTATGCATCTATATTATTGCCTAGGAAGTGTCATCACGAGCTGAAATGCGTGTAGAATACGAGCCCATACCCTATATCATGACCCTGCACACGGCAGAGTGGACTTCAATTACAATCTGCAATAATTGCCTGCAAGCAATTGGGGAAATCCCATTTTTGAATTCGCATCGGTTAACCAGCTGAGTAAGCCCCAAAAAAATTGGTCCCAGTGTAATCTGTATGCTTTCAATTAAAGATTTCTGAAGCGAAACTGCAGATGATTGTGCACAGACTTAGCCAAGCAAATGGTATCGATCAGTGCAGTTACCTCGCTCAGTTGCCTGCAGTGCCAGCCAGATTGGTCAGCCATGCCTTCACACTGATGACCTCTTCGGGAGGCGGATCACCGTTCTTTTATGATCATCATTTTTCTCTTTCTCTGTGTCTGTCTCTTCCATATCTCCTCTGGTTTGAAAGTCTTCCCAATTGCGAGATTAAATTGTCGAGGGCTATTGAGCCTATAAATCATACGAGCGTAAAAATGCATGGCACAGCTCGAATCCTTGGTTTCATGAATCCATTTTATCATCTCTGTTACAAATACTGTTACACAGTCAGCTAAGAATGACAAAATAGATTCATAAAACCAATGAGCCGAGCCATGCAATTTTAATGAATTTCAGGCACAGGACATGTACAAATGTACGTAGAATAAAACATTAAGCTTTATGAATATCAATAGAGCTATAACAAAGGCACAACATATCAAAAGATGAACATTGGGTCTGCCTCCTGCTGAAAAAAGATTTTCTTGGAAAATTTTTTTCCAAGAAACGAGATTTCCCGTCCTTGTACTTGAGTAGTCCTTGCTGAGAATTTTATTTCTAAGAAATTCACTACAATGCCCCCCTCCGTTTTTCTACTATTGGATTTTGGACTGCTGTTATCGTTTAGTCCTGGCCTCAGTCGTAGATTTTCAAGCTAAATTGGCCAATTCCAAGAAAACAGGTCCGACAGTCAAGACGGATTCGATCTTAATTAAGAGGAAAGCCAACATTCTGGCTAGCTGTGCAACTATCGGTAAAACCCAAGTTGCGCGGGGCCGCATCCCAGCGGGATTGGGGGGGGGGGGCATGGACAAACCAGAGCTGTGCGTTCTGCAGTTTGCCGTTGTCCTTCAAATCTCGTCCCGATGCAAAACCAGCATGCAGTACCCGTGTTCTGCGCTAGTTTTGGCCTCTCATGGTTCGCTCACGGTTGAATGGTCAGAGAGAGAAGGGGCCACGAATTTCAAACTGTTTCTAAGAAAAGGAAACAGGTCGAGTTGGTTATTGGAGGATTCAAGGGCACTCAGTTCAATGACACTGAGGGAGCGGAGAGGTAGATTCAAGGACACTGAGGGAAGGGAGAGGCAGATTCAAGGACACTGAGGGAGCGGAGAGGTAGATTCAAGGACACTGAGGGAGCGGAGAGGCAGATTCAAGGACACTGAGGGAGCGGAGAGGCCGATTCAAGGACACTGAGGGAGCGGAGAGGCAGATTCAAGGACACTGAGGGAAGGGAGAGGCAGATTCAAGGACACTGAGGGAAGGGAGAGGCAGATTCAAGGACACTGAGGGAGCGGAGAGGTAGATTCAAGGACACTGAGGGAGCGGAGAGGCAGATTCAAGGACACTGAGGGAGCGGAGAGGCAGATTCAAGGACACTGAGGGAGCGGAGAGGCAGATTCAAGGACACTGAGGGAGCGGAGAGGTAGATTCAAGGACACTGAGGGAGCGGAGAGGCAGATTCAAGGACACTGAAGGAACAGAATGGCAGATTTCTTACTATTTACGGACTACTTACGGACGCATTCAAACACAAAGGGCTATTGCTACTACAAGTAGTGCAAATTTTAATTAATTGTATAAAATTGGTCCCAAACTGGCTGCCATCGCAGGCTACGGCCACGTGGCGCCCAAAACGGTTGCCGGCCGGCTGTGCACCATCTTCTACGCCATGGTGGGCATCCCGCTGATGCTGCTATGCCTGCACAACCTCGGCTCCTTCCTGGCTGACGTGTTTCGCCTCTGCTACCAGCACTGCTGCCTCCGTCTGTGGCGCAGACGTCGGATGCGCCGGCTGGCCCGCCATCACGAGGCCATCAGCAGTCGCAGTCGGCGGGGCCGGGTGCGCGCCTTTGACCAGCTGTCGGAGATCATGCCCATCTCCAGCCGCTACCGGTCCCGACGGAGCAACCGTAGCGGCGCTACAGTCCGGCGCGGCGGCGGCGGCGGCAGCGGACGGAGCGGTCTGTCGACGGCTACGACGGCCGGCGGGCGACACGGGGCGGCGGAGGCGACGCTGGGCGGCAACGGTGGATCGCCGCCAGCGATGATGTCGCGTCGACGAATCTTCCAGCTGGCCGACCCGAGCACCGGGCAGACGCTGGACCTGTGCGTGCTACCGCCGGCGTCGGTGGGAACCGCCGGGCGGGCCGCCAGCTCCTACGCCGCCTCGACGCCAGTCAGCAGCGTCGAGGATCTCGGCGAAGTAATCCGCGTGCCGGTCTGGCTGACCCTGACGGTGTTCTGCATCTACATCCTGACCGGGGCGGTGCTGTTCTACTCCTGGGAGCAGTGGGGCTTCATGGACTCCGTCTATTTCGTGTTCATCACCCTGACAACCATCGGGCTGGGCGACTTCGTGCCCGGCATGCAAGAGTCGTCCTGGACTGACGAGGCCAAGCCAATCACCTGCGGCCTGTACCTGCTGTTCGGCCTGGCCATGATCGCCATGTGCTTCCAGCTGATGCAGGAGGAGGCCAAGGACAAGGTGAAATCGTTCGGCAGAAAGATCGGACTCCTGGACGATGGCTGAAGGCTGGCTGGTCCCAGCAACCAGCTGGAGAAGGACGCTGCACTCAAAAATTGTTCGATTTTTTTGCCGGTTTTTGCTGCAAAATTCGAAATGTTTCTTTTGTGGTTTCTAGCAATACTTTGATCGCCTATTGCTAAAACCATTTTTTAAACTCGATTTTTTTGTAATATTTTGTTGACCACAGCTTGGACAAAACTCAGTCAATTTAGCCCTAATAATGAAAACCTACATCTCGCTAATGCATTGTTATAGTTATTTAAGGTAGATTAAGTTTCTTGAAAATCCGGGCCCAAAACAAGTACAATTATAAGACATTCAATTGGGGGGGGGAGCGGAATGTAGATACGAAAAGGGTGGGGTGGAGTGCGCGACTGAGGAAAGAGGCGAGATTGAAGAGCCAATCAGAAAGCAGCGAAGGAGAGAGATAAGAATAACAAGACTGAACTGGACAGAGTGAGAGAGATAAAGAATAACAAGACTGAACTGGACAGAGGGAGAGAGATAAAGAATAATAAGACTGAACTGGACAGAGAGGGAGAGAGATAAGAATAACAAGACTGAACTGGACAGAGTGAGAGAGATAAAGAATAACAAGACTGAACTGGACAGAGGGAGAGAGATAAAGAATAACAAGACTGAACTGGACAGAGGGAGAGAGATAAAGAATAACAAGACTGAACTGGTCAGAGGGAGAGAGATAAAGAATAACAAGACTGAACTGGACAGAGGGAGAGAGATAAAGAATAATAAGACTGAACTGGACAGAGGGAGAGAGATAAAGAATAACAAGACTGAGCTGGACAGAGGGAGAGAGATAAAGAATAACAAGACTGAACTGGACAGAGGGAGAGAGATAAGAATAATAAGACTGAACTGGACAGAGGGAGAGAGATAAGAATAACAAGACTGAACTGGACAGAGTGAGAGAGATAAAGAATAACAAGACTGAACTGGACAGAGGGAGAGAGATAAAGAATAATAAGACTGAACTGGACAGAGGGAGAGAGATAAAGAATAACAAGACTGAGCTGGACAGAGGGAGAGAGATAAGAATAACAAGACTGAACTGGACAGAGGGAGAGAGATAAGAATAACAAGACTGAGCTGGACAGAGGGAGAGAGATAAAGAATAATAAGACTGAACTGGACAGAGAGGGAGAGAGATAAAGAATAATAAGACTGAGCTGGACAGAGAGGGAGAGAGATAAAGAATAACAAGACTGAACTGGACAGAGGGAGAGAGATAAAGAATAACAAGACTGAGCTGGACAGAGGGAGAGAGATAAAGAATAATAAGACTGAACTGGACAGAGAGGGAGAGAGATAAAGAATAATAAGACTGAACTGGACAGAGAGGGAGAGAGATAAAGAATAACAAGACTGAGCTGGACAGAGGGAGAGAGAACCTCCAATAAAAAATTACAAATTTGCGAGTGTATAGCATCTTTGTACTTTAGTTGTCTGTGTGCCCGATACTAAATGACAATACAATTTTTGTAATTTTCTGTAGATTATCATCAAGAAATGAAAAAATAACAAAAAAATAGAACCAATTCATTATAAATAATATTCTTGTCAGCTTGTCATTAATAAAAAAACTGCTTCAATGTGCCCCTACTTACTTATTCATACTACTAGAAAGATTAGTGGTACCATTGCTAGCGACTGAGGATTTTTCCAATTTTCCAATTTTAAATGAGTGGATCAAGACACTGCATTTTTGCTCAGCTGACTCACTTTGACACCTCCCCTAAATCGAGTGGCGACATAAACTACATTAATTTAAATTCATTTCAGTAAACTACTGTTAATTTAAGTAGAGGGTGTAGATTTTTTAGAAGAGAAAATGATTAATGAGTATATAGGATTGACCATAGACTGTTTTTACATAGCAGAAAGGCTGGTGTAGGACTGTAGGGCCAGCGTGTGTGAATGAAAGAAGGGCGAGGGGAGTTGTGAGACCTGCACCATTACAAACGATCAACTGAATTACTGACCCAGGATTGATTTTCGATTGCTTGCATTCTCACTGAAGCAAGGAATTTAGTTTCAATTCATTTGCAACATCTGGCAAAAGATTTCTCTGCCACTTTCTGTTAAGACGGGGCCAATTGGAAGGAGCTTAATGCTTCGATTGACAAATATTGACTCCGAGATGATGGTACGAACGAGGTCTGCGCCGTCTCAGACGCGTTGAGCAGATGTCCACTCGCGTATGATTTTCACTTTCCTGGAAGCTTTTACATAGGAGAGCAGCGTCACTCTCAAGCCGTCAATGCACTTTAGAGCTGCCAAGAGCTTAGGAGCTTCCAAAAACCATGCAAGACGGTAAACGAGGTCTGACTCTCGCGCTAACGCTTGTGTGCCACGAAATATTGACCGGGGGGTTATCTTGCGATTCGCAACACATAATGGCCAATCCCAAAGTACAGAGAGAATGTACATTCCTAACGATTAAAATGTCAGAAAGTCAGGCCCGCTGTATAACCAGTGTGAGCGTTTGTACGAGTGCGTGCCTGCTTGAATGTGCTCAGGAGTCAGCCGAATGGGGAGAATTGCCGAAGGCGTTTCGCCAGGGTCCCAACGAAGCCCCCTCCAATTATCAATTATTGTGGGGGTTAGCCGGTATCTCATGGCACCCCGGGCCATTTGGCAAAGTGAGTTTCTGAGGTAAATAAAATAATGATGAGGACGCATCTTTTTTCAATCTTAAAACCGCACATTTTGCTTCGATGTGCTTTCCCCCTACTGTCAGTAGGCTAGCTTAGGATTTTCTCTCTATTCTCTCATCTAGGCTGAGTTCTATACTAACTTATGACATTACTATTAATTATGTTAGATACTCAATGTACTTACCTTAGAATGAGATTAAAAACATTCCTCCCAGACTTAGTGTCTCCTGTCTAGACTGTCAGAGGTCAATCCGCCTCAGACCCAGACAGTCTGACCTTCAAAGATGCGTAAACAATCCAAAATTAGAATCCTGACCCCTGATTTGTGACTTTTTCACTATTTTTAGTGATTTGTGACGGTCTAGCTGTCACTTTTAGCTCCAGCCTGTCTGGGTCAAAGAGGTCTTTCCAGCTTTCTCCCCACTCGCTCTGTTACCTTCTCCTTTGATTTATGTGCGTTTTGCAGTCACTTTTGGCGCCAGGATGTCTAGACAAGTGACTTTTATTATGCTTTGCACATGATTTATGACCGCACCTGTCAACTTCCCTGGGGTCTGAAGGCCACCTGGTGGGGTGGGTTTTGGGGTCTTGAGCTCAGCCAATCAGAGACGACCTGACTGCCCCCGGCTCGTCCAATCGGAAAATTCGGCGCCTATTTTAACAAAATCTCTCAGCCAATCAGAAAATTCGGCGCGCGTTATAACAAATCGGCCGCATGAGAGCTATAAAAGGCGGCAACTCGACCCGCGCTCGTAAAGGCCTGCTTGGACCTCCCTTTTTGCACGGTCCTAACCCCGTCTTAGATGGCTCCTTCGGCATCTGCTGCGTCTTCGACGTCTGATCCCCCTTCCCCCGGCAGTTTCGGCTTCAGCAGCTAAGCTCCCCTTGAGAGGCATCACCAGTACTTCCCGGCCGTGAACAAAGAGCAGCAACAGCAACAGCAACCGGCAAGTGAAGAGTAACGGCGGCACTCGTCAGTTAAGATCAGCAGCAGCATCCCATCCGAGCGTTTCGGTCTCTGCGGATCCCTTGGCTACCGGCAGTTAGGTCCTCTGATTGGTTTGGTGAGAGGCTATCTTGACCTGCTAAACTGGGTGCGCCCTTTGTCTGACCCCTTCCTAGGTAGTCTGATAGTATTTGCACTTTTGCTTGCTTGCTTTTTGTGTGCCAAACTCGAGGCAAAAGTTGTATCTAATACTAAAAGTAGGCATTCGCTCTGACTCAATTTAAGGTGTTTAGGATTGCGGATTAAGTGAGAAAGTTAAATCTGGAAGTTAAAGACTTAGCGTTTTCTTTCTTTTTGATGAGCGGCTAAATCTAGAGGCAGAGGTCACGGTGGACCGGAAGCGGCACAGTTCCCAGTCAATCAGACAATCTAAGAAATCATTATGCTAAGCATGCAAATTAAGAGCCAGACTGGCGCTTTGGCGCGGTCACAGGCAGTTAAGCGGCTAAAGTAAGTTAAATATTAGTCTATCGATCTCCGAAAGTGACAATGCATCTACATCATCGCTATCTGTCGACGTGTTAACACATTTAGTGTCAAAAGCGTGCAGTTACGTGTACTTTTACATGTACTTCTGGGAATTTGGTAATGAAATAGTACATTTAGTAGTGTATGAAGGCTCGCCAGCGCAAGAACCCCCTGCAAAAGTCCTCTCTGTCCCTGCATGGCCAATGCGATCTTAGTCCCAGCAGCGTCCCTTCTATTCGGCTATGACTTCGAGATTTAGACAGCTAAAAGACACTAGATGGCAGGAAAGTGCAGTGCCCCTCTAGTCGGAAGTCCGATTTCGATAGCTCCGGTTTGGTGAGCCGGGGCGCACGGACTGGTGGCAGCGAGTTAATTAATCCGCGGGTTAGCTAATCTCTACTTTTCAAATTCTCCCTGCTTGTCTTCTCCTAGCTATAGGACCTTGCTGCTCACCCACAATCTAGCTACCATGGGGCTGACCATCTGACAGGAGTGAGAGGCCAGAGCTTTAAGTGATTCATTTCTGAGTTCTGAGGCCCGAAGCTATAGGCTTAAAAAGGCCGAAGCCATCAATAAGACAAAAAATCGATGCACTTCGATCTGATTTCCTAAAATAAATAGCTATACTATTAAGAAACAGACAGCGCTCTGCATTTCACTGTATAGCTCTCGATAGTATATATTATAATTATAAATAACTCGCATAAAGTGCCTCGCTGAACAAAAAGAGATCAATACTACCTAGCCTTACTTGCAGTAGTATTGATGATAATTGCGGAATTTCAAAAAAAGAACAACAAAAAACGGCACACAAGACGCGAGAGTACATTAATAAGTTAGTGAAAGTTTACTAAAGAAGTCACTAGAGATATGTACAAATATTCTTTTTGCTTTGTCATTTTTGTTCGATCGGAGAACTCGCGGTCAATTACCGATTGGGCCAAAAATGTGGCGCCTAACAAAATTTAAGCTGAGATGTGCTCAAAATGTCTCCATAAGCTGGAGAGGAACAAACTGGGCAACATGGTTATGAAACCCAAAATATGCAATGCCAGCCATCTGATAAAGTTGGCTTTTTCTGTCATGAAAACACAAAGCTGCAGATTAAACAAAAACAAACAGTTTATAGGAATTGAAAAACACAAATATCCAATTGAAATTGATTGCTCTGAGAAGAGTGGAATACTCAGGTATACAATTCAATATTCGATGGCTTTGCATTTGATTGGCTAGTGCCTTGCTCTCTGATTGGCTAGTGCCTTGCTCTCTGATTGGTTAGTGCCTTGCTCTATGATTGGATAGTTGCCTGGCCATCTGATTGGCTAGTGCCTTGCTCTCTGATTGGTTAATGCCTTGCTCTCTGATTGGCTAGTGCCTGGCTGTTAAAATGATATCACAAAAGTACATTTTGTTACGATATTATCACAAACGGGAGACAGGTAGCTAAGCAGAAAAAATCTAGAAAAAAATGTAATAAAACTTAAGTGCAAAGAACACGTTTCGCAATTACTAAAAACATAGTTAATAAATTTGCGCCAAAAAAACACCAAAGAAAATTTATTTTTTTTAATAGACAATCGTTGCACTGATTAGTCAGAGAGTCACGTGACAGCCGAACAGCTGCAGCAGCTGCCGGTGCACGCGGACCGCCAGGCCGGCCTGCCGCAGCACTTCCCCGTCGCAGTTCCACACGGACCCGGCCGGATTGTCCAGAACGCGCACGGAAAACTGGCGCACTCGGTGGACCTGCGTGCGGGGTGGAAGCCCGTTGGTGGGTGCTGGGGTCAGACAGACAGACAGACAGACAGACAGACAGACAGACAGACAGACAGACAGACAGACAGACAGACAGCCATCAGAGCAGTCTTCCAACCTGCACGCAGTCGAGCTGGAACTGTGGCTCCACAGGTGCGGGTGGCGTAGGCGGAGGCGGCGGCAGCGAGTCGTCGATAGCGGAGGCGCCGGCCGCGGCGGTGGACAAGCGCACGGGGCAGCTGCTGACGCGGTACAGGTGGCGCAGGAACTCCGCCTTGCTGCAGTCGCGCACCAGCACCAGGTCGGTGCAGCCGTCGCCCAGGTGGGCAAACGGCACGGCACCGGCGGCGCTCTTAGTCGATCGGCAGGGCATCAGGAAGCTGTTGACGGCGACGAAGCGACCGGTGACGGTGCGGAGCTGCCGCCGTTGCTGCTCCTTCGCCTCCGGGGCGCACTCGGCGAGCGCGTCCGATGAGCAGACTGAGCAGTCGCGAGTGCACACGGCGTGGCATCTGAATTGGAATGGCGATGCAACATAGCTATCTATGGACTTTTAATGGCATCGCAAAATACCCTGCAGAATTTTAATAGCATCAAAATCTATCTAAAATACCCCCCACGGAGAATCGGTGAGGTAGCCCAAAATTCCCCGCCAGGGAGAATTAGTAAAGTAGCCCAAAATACCCCATGGAGAATCGGTGAGGTAGCCCAAAATACCCCCATGGAGAATCGGTGAGGTAGCCCAACATACCCCCATGGAGAATCGGTGAAGTAGCCCAAAATTCCCCGCCAGGGAGTATTAGTAAAGTAGCCCAAAATACCCCATGGAGAATCGGTGAGGTAGCCCAAAATACCCCCATGGAGAATCGGTGAGGTAGCCCAACATACCCCCATGGAGAATCGGTGGGGTAGCCCAAAATACCCCCATGGAGAATCGGTGAGGCAGCCCAAAATATCCCCATGGAGAATCGGTGAGGCAGCCCAAAATACCCCCATGGAGAATTGGTGAGGCAGCCCAAAATACCCCCATGGAGAATTGGTGAGGCAGCCCAAAATACCCCCATGGAGAATCGGTGAGGCAGCCCAAAATATCCCCATGGAGAATCGGTGAGGCAGCCCAACATACCCCCATAAAGAATCGGTGAGGTAGCCCAAAATACCCCCATGGAGAATCGGTGAGGCAGCCCAAAATACCCATGGAGAATTGGTGAAGTAGCCCAAAATACCCATGGAGAATCGGTGAAGTAGCCCAAAATACCCCGGGAGAATTGGTGATGCAGTCCCCAAAACCGCAGATCAACCCGCAGCTCACCTGCCGTCGGCCTCCAAAAAGCTGATCTCCAGAGCGTGAGATCGTAGGTTGAGCAGCCGGTGAGCTCCCACCAGGTCGTACCTGGCCGGCCCCATCCAGCGCAGCGGCTCGCTGGACCTGGCCACCTCGCCAAAATAGCCGTAGCCCAGCAGGCTGATATTATACGTCAGGAACTGGCCGGAATCGGAGTACACGGACGCCATGTCCATGGCGACGCGTCGGCCGAGAATTATTTGAACAATGGCGGTGAGAGCGTCGCTTGTACCGTTGATGCTGTGGACTACGGTGTCCGTGCTGCCTGCAGGGAGCGAGGGGCGATTGCAGTTTACTTTTTGCGAACTATTATTGGCGGGGAATCCTTAATGATCGTATGGGAATTCCTAATGATTTTTGAACGGGAATCCCAATGATTGTTGAAGGGAAATCCAAATAATTGTTGGGAAAGAAACTCCTGAAGGGAAATAAAAACCTTATAGAAGGTAAATGACTGTAAAAAGGGAATCCCTACGGCTATAAAAAGGAATCTCTAATGAATATAAAAAGGAATCCCTAACGACTTTTGGAAGGGAATCCAAAATGATTTTTGGAAGGGAATCCCTAATGACTGTCAAATGGGGAATCCCTAATGATTGTAAAAGGGGAATCCTTAATGACTGTAAAAATGGGAATCTCTAATGACTATGAAACTAAAATCCCTAATATCTGTAAAAGGGGAATCCCTAGTAACTCTCAAAAGGGAATCCTTGATGACTGTAAAAATGGGAATCTCTAATGACTGTGAAAGGGAAATCCCTAATGATTTAAAAGGGGAATCCCTAATGATTATAAAAAGGGAATCCTTAATGACTGTAAAAGGGAATCCCTAATTATTGTAAAAGGGGAATCCCTAAATAATATAAAAGGGGAATCCCTAATGACTGTAAAAGAGGAATCCCTAATGATTGGTAAAAAAGATTCCCCAACTATCCTTGGATGGGAACCGCCAATGACTGCGGGAAGGAAACCCCCCCCCCCAGCGCTTGCTGGGAGCTCGCATTTACCAGCTGGCACAATGCCAATCGTGTGATCGGGCCGCAGCTCAGGATCGTCAACAGTGTGAGCAGTCAGGCCTTCGTCCAGTCGCTTGCGCAGCAGCAGGCCGTGGAACAGCTCAGACAAAATGCCGTCGCCGCCGACCCCAACAATGCTGGAATAGAAATAAAAAATTGAAGGATTAAGCTAAGCTCGAACAGATGTGCCCCATCCGATGCCTGCACATTTTAAATTTTATTCAATCTTCTTTTCTGTAAAATATGCTTTTTGTGAACTACTGTTTATTTTATTGGATTTTTGCTTTGGGCCTTTATGTCAGCAAAAACTCTATTATCATAGCTATTTGAACTATGATAATGACTTTCAGAATATATTATCAATCACAATTTCAAAAAAATTGATTTACATGTATGATATGCTTTTCCAGTTCATATCCAGTATGAGGATCTGTGAGATTGGCGGCGGCCCAGCAACTGAGTATCTGTGAGGCTGGCCCAGAAACTGAAACTCTGTGAGGCTGGCCCAGAAACTGAAACTCTGTGAGGCTGGCCCAGAAACTGAAACTCTGTGAGGCTGGCCCAGAAACTGAAACTCTGTGAGGCTGGCCCAGAAACTGAAACTCTGTGAGGCTGGCCCAGAAACTGAAACTTTGTGAGGCTGGCCCAGAAACTGAAACTCTGTGAGGCTGGCCCAGAAACTGAAACTCTGTGAGGCTGGCCCAGAAACTGAAACTCTGTGAGGCTGGCCCAGAAACTGAAACTCTGTGAGGCTGGCCCAGAAACTGAAACTCTGTGAGGCTGGCCCAGAAACTGAAACTCTGTGAGGCTGGCCCAGAAACTGAAACTCTGTGAGGCTGGCCCAGAAACTGAAACTCTGTGAGGCTGGCCCAGAAACTGAAACTCTCTGAGGCTGGCCCAGAAACTGAAACTCTGTGAGGCTGGCCCAGAAACTGAAACTCTGTGAGGCTGGCCCAGAAACTGAAACTCTGTGAGGCTGGCCCAGAAACTGAAACTCTGTGAGGCTGGCCCAGAAACTGAAACTCTGTGAGGCTGGCCCAGAAACTGAAACTCTGAGGCTGGCCCAGAAACTGAGGATCTGTGAGGCTGGTCCAGCAACTAATGAGCCTCGGAAGTGTAATTAATGGGAAAACAACAAATAATTTCTGAGCTGTGTGTGACAGCTCAGTGTCAAGCACTTCGATTTCCACAGACCGAAAAAAAGAAAATTCTCTGCTTAGCCTACTGCTAGTAGCATTTCAGTGGCAAGCAGTCCAACAGGAAAGAAACCAACCCGTCAAACGACTGCAGCTTCTCTTGCAGCAGAAAGTCCTTGGCGTGGTGTCGCCGTTCCGTGTGCACGAACCGCGCGGCTACCCGGCACTGCCGCAGCGCCGGCCGCAGCAGCCGGTCGCAGAGGCGCACCGCGCCGCCGCCTCCGCTCACCGGGTTGACGAACACCAGCAGGGAGCGCGGCCGCCTGTGCCGACCAGCCGCGGCCTCCAGCTGGGGCGTCAGCAAAGCCAGCAGGCTGGAGCAGTCAGACAGGCCGGTCAGCTGGATTTGCTGAAGCCGCCAACGGCAGTCGCCGGTTTGTACAGCCGCCACCAGCTCGAGCTGTTGCTTCTGCTGCTGCTGCTGTTGCTGCTTCTGCTGCTGCTTTTGGCTGCCCGAAATATCCGGAGTGGCCTGAGCGTGCAGAATGTCGTCCAGCTGGTACTGCGCGCCTGGCGGAGCGGGTAGCGGTGTACATCATAGGGAGCGGGTGTGTACATCACTGAGATGGGTGTGTACTAGGGGTCACTATCCCGGGATCCCGGGATTGACAGAATACGGGATTTTGTGACCCTTAGTGTGTACATCATAGGGAGCGGGTGTGGAAAAAACAATAGTTGCCAACTTGCCATGCCAAAAAATAACTGGCTAAGGCTGAGAGTTTTAACTAGTTAATATTTCTGGGCGTCACTCTGGGTAGCATGACTCCAATATAAGCAATACAAGAACACGATACACAAGGCTTTAAGTAAGTCCTAAGCCAGATCAACCGAACTTGTGTGAATCTGTAAGACACACAATTAAACTAATTGAAATTCCTACACTAAGCTACTGGTTTAGGCAACACACGGAGAATAGTGCCTGCGTTTTCACTTAGCTAAAAGAACTAAAGTGAAAATCTAAGCGAGATAAAACAGCCTTTCAGTCAGCACGTTTGTCCGTACTATCAGTAAGAGGCAAGATCGAAAACAGATAAGAAAAATTGATAAGCAACGTTCAGCCAAATTAACAACTCCCCAGCGTACAACTATAGTACATGTAGAGTGGCTGCAACGTGAAATCAATAATTATTTTATCATTTTTTATATTTAATTTAGGCTAAACTCAAGTGAGACGTGGAGTAAAGAGAAAAGATAAGCATTCTTGAATGTACCCTCTAGAGAATTCTAGCAATATCTACGCACTTGGCTTATTGCAGATAGACAGCCTAAACAGCTTGGTTAAAATAGTCAGACAGGCAAAGTGGGAAGACAGGCGGAGAAAAGAAGAAAAAGAGAGAGAGCGCTAGATTTCTGCACCCGTACAGTGTACGTGATAGCTAGAGTTTTCTGCGCTTATGCAGAAAATAGCTGCGACTGCGAGTACGCGAGCACTTTTCGCGCATACTTACAGTGACTGACTGGGTTGAGTGCGCCAAGTTCAATGAGAGCTACGGGCAGCCTTACCTATTCGTGTTAATTAAGTAAACATGTATTGTACTATACAGAACACATGTAATGCACTTTGGCCTTGACTCTCATTGACCGAACAGGGATTCGAACCCAGTACGTTGAGCGCGAGAGTTAGACGCGTTACTGCTTGAGCTGTTTGCCACCCCTTTCAGGAGTCAGGACCATGAGAAGGGAATTTCTCTAGAATATTCTTGTTGAGTTATAAAATTTATGTTGAGAAAAATGTCAGACATACCTGATGAGATGACAGAGCAGTGGGCCTGAGCACGCCAGGACAGGCACTGGTCTATCAGGTTCAGTGTCAGAGTGCATGGATTGCCTTTGTGCAAGCAGTCGAAATGATAAATTTCTGATAGGCATTCCAATGAATTGGACATTTTCCAGTTATTACTCTTCCAAGCTGGATGCAACTTCTTGTTGATCCTCTAATGTAGAGTTGTTAGATGCAAATCATTTTTTTATTCCATATCATTCTGGCACACAAGGCAGTAATCAATGGACATTACAGTGCAACAATAGAAATATAACCTAATGAGACAGACTAAATTACTATTTCAATATGCTAGTTATTGTATACTTAATTAAAATTTGATAAAAATGCTTTCAGAAAAATAGCATGGTATAAGTACTATAGCATCTTAAGCTATAAAGCTAAAATATATATATTACTTTTATTAAGAACATTCATTTAATATTTGTAGATGACTTATCTTTGACTTTGTTATAAACTTTTTAAAAGAATTGCTAATAATTGATTTCTAGGTCATACGACTAAGCAAAGAGGCTTTATCAAAGAATATAATTTAAGAAAGTTTGAAAAGCTTTACTTGATTATCAGTTTATAATTATTGCTTACTTTGGTTTTATAAAAAAGCCAACTTAATTAAACATTGAAAAAATAAATATTTAAACAGTAATAAAACATTTATAAGAACAAAAAACAATGTTAAAGAATATACTATAATGTTTAAGTTGGTATACAATTATATTATTTTTAAGAATCCTGACAAAATTTTGAAAACTTCTGAATGTATAAGCCTAGAAAAAATTAAGATGAGAGCAGATAAATAAAAGAAATGGCAAAAAACTTCTTATAAGCTGATATTAAATGAAAACAATTTGGAAAAAAGGAACTAGACCTAGTGGATTAGCAAATTTGCAAGAATTAAAAAATATCCACCATTTGTTGCTAATTAGTCTAGATAAAACTTTTCAGATTTAGTTATATAGATTAGCCAGGAAGTTATATTTTGATACAGGCCAACAAGGTAACAACAGTAGCAAATGTTTCTCGCAAATCATAAAAAAATAAAAACAGATTAAGCTAAGTTATTAATCACAGTGTATCGTACGCTACTTGGATCAACACCTTTCGCTCATGAGTTATTGATTCAATACTAAACTAGACGGGTCACTATCACAATCACAAGCCTCTACTCGCTTTCGTCATAGGCAATATAGCAAAACGTTGACACACTTGCAAGTTTTAAACTATTTAAGTCAAAATTGGTATGTGTACCAAAATGTGTTAAAATAAAAAATTCGGGTACAGGGCTAGAGATGTCTCTGCTATACTTACACTCATGTTAGTCAAGTGTAACAAACACTCTCAGGTCCTAACTCTTGAGTCCCAGTTCGAAGAAAATTTTAAGTTTGAATACAGAATATGAATTACCTGTTTTAACAAATATAAGCGTAACTCAGATACTTATATTGTTTTCGAATTTAAAATTTCGAATAAAGCCTCTTCTATATACATAAAACACTTTCGATTATCTTAAAAAATTATTCATAGTAATCGATCAGCTGGTTGAAATGTTTAATAACTGCTCTATAAATATCGATCGTTTGTTCGATTATGACTAATCCAAGTAATCCTCTCGTGCTTCACTTCCATAGGTTCCTCTGTCTTGCTCTTGAGTTTTCTTGCTCTCTGGCTTGTTAGATAGTCAAACTAGGCAAGGCAAGGCATGAGAAAAGAACTGTAAACCCGAGCAAATTAAGTTTCAGTGCATGCAATTCCTTTCTCTACATGTACGTGGGTTCATGTATCTTAATTTTAGGAAGCCTGTATATAGACTTCATATTCATCGAACATATTAAACGTATTTTACGTAAGTCTCCCACTCCTATTAATATTCTCTGGCTTACAGGAAGAAGACAATCAGTCACGCATAATGCGAAGTCTAGCAGAGTTTACGAATAATTCTCAGCTGTGTGGCTTTATTCTGCTGCTGACTGTTGCTGGCTGCATCTTGGTTCTTGCACTATTTATCATTCTCTGCGTGCCACGCTGCGTTAAGGCCAATAAATACAGGGTAATTATTGCTTTATTGATTCAGAGCTCATATTGAACGTTTGTCACCACGATTGATAATGGCAATAAATGTGCAAAATTCTATTTTGAACAGGTTTTCACACCGCAATCGGAGTCGCCAGTTCAGACGCAGCCCACTACACCGACATTTCCTCTTCTGCCTCCGTCAATCGAAGCATCTTCGGCAACGCCAGCGTTGGACTCCAGCAACAGTAGTAACTTTGGTGGCAGTCACGGCAGTCGATGGCCAAGCAGCCAGCTGTTGCTGGATCCGACCGCCGCAATGCTGGAGCCGGCGGCCAGATTCCTGATACCGCGAGTCCGGTTAGCAACGCCTGAGGCTGCTCCGCCATCAGGAGTCATCCTGGGTGAGCTGGGGCGAGGAGTCTGGGACCCCTAGTTAATAACGTGCCGGTGGCAGTTTATTTCAAGCACTGCAGGGGGTACTGTAGAAAGGGGTACTGGTCAGACATTGATGGACAAGTCAGTGTAGGGTCAAGGATTGTAGGGTCAGGCACTGTAAGGTCAGGCACTGTAGGGTCAGGTATTGTAGGGTCAGGCATTGTAGGATCAGGCACTGTAGGGTCAGGCACGGTAGGGTCAGGCACTGTAGGGTCAGGCTATGTAGGGTCAGGCAATGTAGGGTCAGGCATTGTAGGGTCTGGCATTGTAAGGTCAGGCACTGTAGGGTCAGGTATTGTAGGATCAGGCATTGTAGGATCAGGCACTGTAGGGTCAGGCACGGTAGGGTCAGGCACTGTAGGGTCAGGCAATGTAGGGTCAGGCATTGTAGGGTCAGGGACTGTAGGGTCAGGCATTGGTGGGTAGACTGTTACAATATCTTGAGCACTGACTCTGCATACCAACTCACTAAAACACACGCGACCGGAAGCTCCGGACCCGCTGCGCATGGACCGGAAGCACCTGTACTTCCTGAGCGAACTCGGCCCGGCCTGGTTCGGCCCCGTAGTTCGAGCCGACTGCACCCGCTACGGCGAGAGCCTCCGCGACCGGGTCATCGTCCGGCTGCTCACCTGCGGCGACAGTCGAGGCCGGAATAGGCGGCATTTCTTGGCCGATTTGCAGGCCTATCGGGAGTGCTCGGCTGATCCGTGCGTCCTTCGGCTGCTAGCGATCTGCCCGGAGGAGCCCTGCTTGGCCGTGATGGAGGCCGCGGCTGTGAGGGGCTTGAATTCTGACCTGGATATAGTTAGTTAGCCAGTTAGTTTTGTCACAAGAAACTTTGGGGACCTCCGCAAACCAGCGTGGCAGTTGACCCGCAGCCCGCAAAGCAGGCGCACGCTATCAAAGGGTGCAGAGCTCATCTTAGAGAACACTCAGGGCCTTGGAATTTGTGTGGCCACATGCTGAGGTACCGAGGTACTTGGGCGAGAGAGTTAGACTGAGATTACTGAGATTACTCTGCACTGTATGGGCAGCTCTGAGAATGAATTTAGTTTATGGTCCTACAGGTATAACGGGTTGATATCCCTCAGGTGTTAACTGGTGGTTGATCTGTCTCAGGTGGTAACTGGTTGATCTGTCTCAGGTGTTAACTGGTGGTTGATCTGTCTCAGGTGGTAACTGGTTGATCTGTCTCAGGTGTTAACTGGTGGTTGATCTGTCTCAGGTGGTAACTGGTTGATCTGTCTCAGGTGGTAACTGGTGGTTGATCTGTCTCAGGTGGTAACTGGTTGATCTGTCTCAGGTGATAACTGGAGGTTGATCTGTCTCAAGTGGTAACTGGTTGATCTGTCTCAGGTGGTAACTGGTTGATCTGTCTCAGGTGTTAACTGGTTGATCTGTCTCAAGTGGTAACTGGTTGATCTGTCTCAGGTGGTAACTGGTTGATCTGTCTCAAGTGGTAACTGGTTGATCTGTCTCAGGTGGTAACTGGTTGATCTGTCTCAGGTGGTAACTGGTTGATCTGTCTCAGGTGTTAACTGGTGGTTGATCTGTCTCAGGTGGTAACTGGTTGATCTGTCTCAGGTGGTAACTGGTTGATCTGTCTCAGGTGGTAACTGGTGGTTGATCTGTCTCAGGTGGTAACTGGTGGTTGATCTGTCTCAGGTGGTAACTGGTTGATCTATCTCAAGTGGTAACTGGTTGATCTGTCTGAGGTGTTAACTGGTGGTTGATCTGTCTCAGGTGGTAACTGGAGGTTGATCTGTCTCAGATGTTAACTGGTTGATCTGTCTGAGGTGTTAACTGGAGGTTGATCTGTCTCAGGTGGTAACTGATTGATCTGTCTGAGGTGTTAACTGGTGGTTGATCTGTCTCAGGTGGTAACTGATTGATCTGTCTCAGGTGGTAATTGGTTGATCTGTCTCAGGTGGTAACTGGTTGATCTGTCTCAGGTGGTAACTGATTGATCTGTCTGAGGTGTTAACTGGTTGATCTGTCTCAGGTGGTAACTGGAGGTTGATCTGTCTCAGGTGGTAACTGATTGATCTGTCTGAGGTGTTAACTGGTGGTTGATCTGTCTCAGGTGTTGACTGGTGGTTGATCTGTCTCAGGTGGTAACTGGTTGATCTGTCTGAGGTGGTAACTGGTGGTTGATCTGTCTCAGGTGTTAACTGGAGGTTGATCTGTCTCAGATGTTAACTGGGTGTAAACAACCCTTAACAAATCGAATATTAACATCCTTAGGTAAACAAACAGTTATGCCAGACTCTATAAACTCATGCTATTAACCCCTTTAGACCGACCTGAAGTCCCTGTTGCTGTCCGAGCGCCAACACGCTGTGACATGCGGCAGCAAGCTTCTGGCTGACAACTTGACGATTCGATTCGCCTCCCAGGCCAGCCGCGGACTGGCCGCCCTTCACGACAAAGGATTCGTCTATCAGGATGTTGGAGCCAGGAACTACCAGGTAGCAACCGGCTCCATGGTTGTGAAAATTGGCGACTATGGGTGCACACAGCTTCTGCATCCGGTGAGGCTCTTGGTAGCTGACTTTGCCGCGCGTATTTCTGAAACTCGGGTCACAGGGAAGTTGAACTTCTATTATCGGGTCACAGGGAAGTTGACCTTCAATTCTTGGGTCACAGGGAAGTTGACCTTCAATTCTTGGGTCTCAAGATTTGATCTTTTATTTAAAGAATACCACCCTATAGCTTCATAACAGTTGGTGCCTTTTTGCTGGCATTAAAAAACGTCAAGAAAAGCTGTCGCTTACACTGCAGAGCGACTATGGAGTCGTGAATGGCGATCTTGTGCCCTTGCGCTGGTTGGCTCCTGAGACGCTTTGCGGAAAGGCGGCGGCAGTGACAGTGGCTGACCAGACAGCTCAAGCCAACGTTTGGTAAGCTGCCTTAGATTAAGTTGCCCGGCCTTAATCCGCGTGAGCTCACTCCAAAGTTCTCTTCTAGCACCCCTTCTAGCACTCCTTCTAGCACCCCTTCTAGCACTCCTTCTAGTACTCCTTCTAGCACTCATTCTAGCACCCCTTCTAGCACCCCTTCTAGCACCCATTCTACCACCCCTTATAGCACCCCTTCTAGTACTCCTTCTAGCACCCCTTCTACCACCCCTTCTAGCACCCCTTCTAGTACTCCTTCTAGCACTCCTTCTAGCACCCCTTCTACCACCCCTTATAGCACCCCTTCTAGTACTCCTTCTAGCACCCCTTCTACCACCCCTTCTAGCACCCCTTCTAGTACTCCTTCTAGCACTCCTTCTAGCACCCCTTCTACCACCCCTTCTAGCACCCCTTCTAGTACTCCTTCTAGCACTCCTTCTAGCACCCCTTCTACCACCCCTTCTAGCACTCCTTCTAGTACTCCTTCTAGTACTCCTTCTAGCACTCCTTCTAGCACCCCTTGTAGCACTCCTTCTAGCACCCCTTCTAGCACCCCTTCTAGCACCCCTTCTAGCACCCTTTCTAGCACCCCTTCTAGCACCCCTTCTAGCACCCCTTCTAGCACCCCTTCTAGCACCCCTTCTAGCACCCCTTCTAGCACCCCTTCTAGCACCCCTTCTAGCACCCCTTCTAGCACCCCTTCTAGCGCCCCTTCTAACTTGAAATGCGGCACCCGCAGGTCCCTCGGAGTGCTATTGCTGGAATTGTGCACCTTGGCTGAGCTACCGCACAGGCGACTGTCGGATGCTCAGCTGCTGACCGAGCTGGCAGCCGGCAGAATCGACCTGAGCGCCGGGCTGCTCCGGGAGGCCTCTGAGGCCATCATCGGCGGCTGCGAAAGCGGTTGCGAGGCGGGCGACTCGCTGTGAGTTCTCAACTAGCTGCCCGCTTGCTCAAACTCAATGAAGTAGCCATCTAGCTGCGAGTGTGCGGTCTGTTGATAAATAAATGTGAACACCCGACCTTGTCAATTACTTTATTCACATGACCACGTGACCCCTCGTATTGATTGTGACCTTCGAGAATCTCTTCGAGGACCTTCTAATTAACATTCGAAGGAACATCTATGACCCGCTTAATGGCCATCACCTTCCTAATAGACGGTAACCCTCCATCACCTCCGGAGACAGAGCAGTTCAGCGGTGAAAGCGGCTGTCTCTCGTGCCTCGACACCCTTGGTTGCAGAGTGCGTGCCCGCGTACTGTACTGGCGTATTGGCGTGTTTGAATGTGCTCGCGCTGGTTGGCGTTGCGCCAGGGCACTCCTGCAATTATTATTATTGTTATCTTTGACCCCTCTCAAAGTCCATGACCCCAAGCTCTCCCTGGCACACTGCCAGCACCCTGCATGCTCACCCAGCTTCCATCTGCACCGTCCCCTTCATCTCGCCCACCGCTGCCACAGCCGGGAGCTGCTCGGCCAGTGCCTTCGCCAATCCCCGGGCTGCCGACCCTCGGCCCGGCAGGTCTCCGAGCTGGCCGACCGTCAGCTGCTCCGCCGGCTGTCCGAATCCAAGCGCAGGCGACGGTCGCTGCCGGCCCCGAATAGCAGCGTGCGCGCCAAGCTGCGACTGTTGGACAGCGTTGATTGACAGGTTGATTGACAGGTTAATTGAAGGGTTGATTGACAGGTTGATAGTCAGGTTGATAGTCAGGTTGATTGTCAGGTTGATTGTCAGGTTGATTGACAGGTTGATTGACACGTTGATTGTCAGGTTGATTGACAGATTGATAGTCAGGTTGATTGACAGATTGATAGTCAGGTTGATTGTCAGGTTGATTGTCAGGTTGATAGTCAGGTTGGTTGTCAGGTTGATTGTCAGGTTGATTGTCAGGTTGATTGTCAGGTTGATAGTCAGGTTGAAAGTCAGGTTGGTTGTCAGTTTGATAGTCAGGTTGGTTGTCAGGTTGATTGTCAGGTTGATTGACAGGTTGATTTTCAGGTTGATTGACAGGTAGATTGTCAGGTTGATTGACAGGTTGATTTTCAGGTTGATTGTCAGGTTGGTTGTCAGGTTGGTTGTCAGGTTGATTGTCAGGTTGATTGTCAGGTTGATTTTCAGGTTGGTTGTCAGGTTGATTGTCAGGTTGATTGACAGGTTGATTTTCAGGTTGATTGACAGGTAGATTGTCAGGTTGATTGACAGGTTGATTTTCAGGTTGATTGTCAGGTTGGTTGTCAGGTTGGTTGTCAGGTTGATTGTCAGGTTGATTGTCAGGTTGATTTTCAGGTTGGTTGTCAGGTTGATTGTCAGGTTGGTTGTCAGGTTGATTGTCAGGTTGATTGTCAGGTTGATTGTCAGGTTGATTTTCAGGTTGGTTGTCAGGTTGATTGTCAGGTTGATTGACAGGTTGATTGTCAGGCTGATTGACAGTTTGATCGTCAGGTTGATTCACGGCATTGATTTGCAGGTTGACTGACAGCATTGACAAATAGGGTTGATTGATAGGGGATTAGGAACAAAGTTGACAATATTAGAACTTAGTGCAGAAATCCCATCTCCAAAATAATCGCCCTAAGATTAAAAGCTTCAATAAAATCGCATGACTTCTTCACTTTGATCAACTTTGATCGAGAAAAGCCGTAACGAACAAGCAAATTTTTAGTTTCTCCACATTTCCTATTCCATTTTTGATTGTGCAGGGAGCCAACCGGCTAATCACGTGACTCCGTTAATTTCCTGTCTTAGGCGTTTCAGATAAAAAAATTCTTCTTACCTACGAGTACCACAGACTTGTTTTCTCCCATTTTGCTATGCCGTGAATTCCCTGACCAAATATGTTTCTCAAGAATGCAATTTTTAGGAAAAAAGAAAGTAGAAAATATTTCATGGAAGTCTCCGTATGATTAGGCGACTTTTGGACTTTTAGTGGAAAAATTCTATCCCGTTTTGATTCAACTTTCAATGCATACTACTTTGATCGCAGCTGGAGTAGCATAAGCTGCTGATTGAGTTTTTTTTTACTTTTGAAAACTTTTGTCTTTGTCCAGTCTTACTTGTACAACTGCGAAGTTTTGTTACACGTTTTAAAGCACAGAACATGTAATAAAGTTTTAACACCGTTAGATGCTGTACTATATTTAGTCTTTCAGTGAAATACTTTATTCAAATTGTTCAATATATAAGTTAACATTGTATACATGTCGTTCAATGCAAGCTTAACCAGTGCAATTTTTGTTGCAAAATTATTATTGCAATCTGTTACTTTTTCAATTGAGATTGCACTTTTGTTAGTGGCTTTCTTGGGGTGCGAGAACTTCTGAATCTGGCTGCAGGTTGACTCTGTCTAACTGCAGCTTTTATCAATCAAACTGCAGATTTTTATCAATCAAACTACAGATTTTTATCAATCAAACTGCAGATTTTTATCAATCCAACTGCAGATTTTATCAATCAAACTGAAGATTTTATCTATCAAAGTGCAGAGTTTATCAATCAAACTGCAGATTTTATCAATCAAACTGCGGATTTTATCAATCAAACTGCAGATTTTTATCAATCAAACTGCGGATTTTATCAATCAAACTGCAGATTTTATCAATCAAACTGCAGATTTTTATCAATCAAACTGCGGATTTTATCAATCAAACTGCAGATTTTATCAATCAAACTGCAGATTTTATCAATCAAACTGCGGATTTTATCTATCAAAGTGCAGAGTTTATCAATCAAACTGCAGATTTTATCAATCAAACTGCGGATTTTATCTATCAAAGTGCAGAGTTTATCAATCAAACTGCAGAGTTTATCAATCAAACTGCGGATTTTATCTATCAAAGTGCAGAGTTTATCAATCAAACTGCAGATTTTATCTATCAAACTGCGGATTTTTATCAATCAAACTGCGGGTTTTTATCAATCAAACTAAAGATTTTATCAATCAAACTGAAGATTTTATCTATCAAACTGCAGATTTTATCTATCAAACTGCGGATTTTTATCAATCAAACTGCGGATTTTTATCAATCAAACTGCAGATTTTATCAATCAAACTACAGTTTTTTTATGCACTCGAACGTTGATTATTTTACATTGTTTAAACTCAATTAAACTAAAGGTTTTCCGTAAAACAGCATGACAACAATACTAAGGAAATTGACGCTCAGTTAAGTCTTTTACACAATGCTACTCGTAAAATACATAATTAGCACGCTTCGACTATACTGAAACTCTTCTCTACAAAATCTGTTTCTGGTTGTTAATTTTTAACTTTCTGGCAACTTGACAACGGGCCAAAGATATATTATTCAACAAGAGCATCAATTGTGGCACACACTTGCTAAGAGTGTGTTGTAGATAGGCTTTGTTCAGGAACAGCTTTCGGATCTCTGCTTCTCTCAGTTCTCCCTTGCTAAGCGAATAGAACGAGAATTGTAGCGAACATTGCAGCAGCAGCAGCGGCAGCATCGGTGCCTGCCGTCTTCAACTGCATGGAGCCAAGGTGACCCAGACGCCAGGACTTGGAGTTGCCAACTCTTGCCCAAGCCAAATCCACTCTTAACAATCCAGACTCCTGGCTCTGGGTCTCCTTGATCGGAGCCCACGCGCAACTGTAGCGAAACACAGCCACCCCCAACCCTCCCCTTCCATGGAGCCATTGCATTCGGGATTCGAAAATTAGTATTTTGAACAAGAGAAAATATTCAATGAAAAAAGGACTGATTCGGAAGCTGGAAAATGGGAAAGCAGTTTCGGAGCCTCATTGCTGGACATTTGAGATGCAGGGATGCTGCGCCTTCCTCATCAGAGCGTTGGAGCATCGGGTTTCTAAGAAATTGATACAAGTGCCGCGGCTCTCCTCTGATCTGTCACTGGCTGTCATTGTGCAGCTCGTCCGCCCACCTGCCAGCTCCTCACCCGCTCCCCTCTCCTCCTCCGCGGCCGACTCTCCGGCCAGAGCCCTTGGGTTCGATTCCCTGCGCGGGTCACGCTAATTAACGGGAGGGCTGAATAAGCGCTACGTTCTAAATATTAACTAACTAGCTAACTAACTAACTAACTAACTAACTAACTAACTAACTAACTAACTAACTAACTAACTAACTAACTAACTAACTAACTAACTAACTAACTAACTAACTAACTAACTAACTAACTAACTAACTAACTAACTAACTAACTAACTAACTAACTAACTAACTAACTAACTAACTAACTAACTAACTAACTAACTAACTAACTAACTAACTAACTAACTAACTAACTAACTAACTAACTAACTAACTAACTAACTAACTAACTAACTAACTAACTAACTAACTGACTAACTAACTAACTAACTAGTCCCACTCGTAGAGGTGCTTTACAAATGCTTTTAAACAAAATCATCACCTCCATATGTGGGTCCTCGCGCTAGAAAAGGTGCAAATTTACGCCTAACAACCAATGCTTTGCTGCTTTGGGTTCGAAGGGCACTGGTTTTGATATTTTGTACTTTGGAGTTTCCTACTTCAAAACAAAAAGTTACCAACGGTACATATCGAATACCGCGACCCAGTCCAGCCTCTAGGCTTTACTTGTACCTTGTTTTTCTCACTCCCCCTCCCACTTACTCGCCCTCTCACTCTCTCACACTCTCACTCTCTCTCCCCCTCTCTCTCCCTCTCACTCCCCCTCTCACTATTACTCTCTATCTACCTCTCACTCTCCCTCCTACTCTCACTCTCCCTCCTACTCTCACTCTCCCACTCACTCTCCCCCTTCTCTCTCTCCCTTTCACTCTCCCTTCCACTGAATCTCCCCCACTCTCCCTCTCATTATCCCTCTCCATCTTCCTCTCACTCTCCTTCTCCTTCTCACTCTCCCTCCCACTAACTCTCTCCCTCTCTCTCTCCTTCTCCCTCTCCCTCTTCCTTTCACTATCCCTCTCCATCTTTCCCTCACTCTCCCTCTCACTCCCATTCTCTCTCATTCTCCCTCTCCTTCTCACTCTCCCTCTCACTCTTCTTCCTCTCACTCTCCCTCTCACTCTCACTCTCCATCTCCCTCTCACTCTCCCTTTCTCTCATCCTATTCTCTATCTTCGTCTCCCTCCCTCCCCCTCTCCTCTCCTGCTTCATTTCGACAAACAGAAATTGGGTCAGTCTTGAAAATTGCAACAACTCGCTTTAACGATTCATAAAAACTGCTAAAGAGCCGGCAGTAGGCGAAGGTGCATGCACTTACTACTATTTCACCCACTCATTTTGTGTAGACTAAAGTAAGCAAATTCTCCGTCTATGAGGCAATTCAGAACCCTCCGCCATCAATCAGCAGTTCTCATTCGCTCAGCCCGCAAGCAGTTGGCCGCCCTCGCCCACCTTGGGCGGCTCTCATTGGCTGGCGCTTTTTCAGTCAGTCAGAATCTTTGCTCGGTTTTTTAACTCGCGCGATCAAGCCAACACCTGGGAGTCCCCCGATTGAGTCGTCTGTTAAAATTTGCTTTGCCAGCACTTGCTTAGCCAGAAAAGCCACAATGCATCCTGGGCACGTGAGTCTGCACCACCCCACAACTGCCAAGGCTGCTTCAAGGTAAGATTGTCAACTTTAAGCACACACTGTACTCCTTTTATCTATTCGACATTTTACTCATCCACACAGACTTACGCGTCCATCCGTTTTTGTTCCTTCTGTTTGTGGGGAAACGTGCTTAGCTATAAAGGATAGCTATTAGCTATAAATATATATAATATTAGCTATAAATATACTGTGATAAACACTACCGAAACCCAAAATCAAAAGCGCTACCAGCCTGAATACCAAAATCTATCTGCCCTTCCCAAAATTGATGCGCCATTCAGGCAATCTATCTAACCACTCCAATAATCTATCTGCCACTCCAATAATTTATCTGCCACTCCCACAATCTATCTGCCACTCCCACAATCTATCTGCCACTCCAATAATCTATCTGCCACTCCCACAATCTATCTGCCACTCCCACAATCTATCTGCCACTCCAATAATCTATCTGTCACTCCCACAATCTATCTGCCACTCCAATAATCTATCTGCCACTCCCACAATCTATCTGCCACTCCCACAATCTATCTGCCACTCCCACAATCTATCTGCCACTCCAATAATCTATCTGCCACTCCCACAATCTATCTGCCACTCCCACAATCTATCTGCCACTCCCACAATCTATCTGCCACTCCCACAATCTATCTGCCACTCCAATAATCTATCTGCCACTCCCACAATCTATCTAACCACTCCAATAATCTATCTGCCACTCCCACAATCTATCTGCCACTCCCACAATCTATCTGCCACTCCCACAATCTATCTGCCACTCCAATAATCTATCTGCCACTCCCACAATCTATCTAACCACTCCAATAATCTATCTGCCACTCCCACAATCTATCTAACCACTTCAATAATCTATCTGCCACTCCCACAATCTATCTAACCACTCCAATAATCTATCTGCCACTCCCACAATCTATCTAACCACTCCAATAATCTATCTGCCACTCCCACAATCTATCTGCCACTCCAATAATCTATCTGCCACTCCCACAATCTATCTGCCACTCCAATAATCTATCTACCACTCCCAAAATCTATCTGCCACTCCAATAATCTATCTACCACCCCCACAATCTATCTGCCACTCCAATAATCTATCAGCCAATCTTATAATCAAATAAGCACCCAGCTGGCCCCGCATAGGATTCTGGAGGCCAGTAATTACAGACCGGACACAGTGTATGCTGTTAGATAAGTTACAAAAGAAAATTTCGTGGGAAAGTCATCAAGCCTGAGCTAAAACATGAAGGATGCATAGCACCAATGTGATAGGCTCTGAAGCAAGCGCAAATAGAAGACCAAGTATAACAAAGCGAAGGATTAGAGCTAGACAGAGACAGAGAAAGGAGAAACAAACGCACACAGGATAGAGAGAGGCGTATTTTAGGCCTGCAGTTGCAGGTTCACCAATTGTATCAAAAACATCGCTTGCGTTCGGAGGAAGAATCGGGGGGGGGCTGGGGGGGGTGCGGGGGCCTGCGCGAGAGCGGGCGGCAATGGCGCGGCCTGGGTTACAGCTATAGCCGAGTCCTCCTTCTCTTCTTCCTAATATTCGAATATTCGGAAATTTTCGCTACATTCTTCACCGCGCCAGCTATGAAGAACTGTGCACCCGGGAGCTAAGCGAGAGTGAGGGGGAGACGAGAGGAGAGAAAAAACAGGATTGGGGTTGCCAAACCCCCGCTAGCTATGCGAGCTGCTCCACCTTCTCATTCTTGGCCGGGGCCCGATTGTAGCAAAACTTGAAAGCCATGCAGGCAGCTTGAGAAAGGGGCAGAGGGCTCCGGCTTTGAGGGGCCGAGCAAACGCAACCTCTCAGCCCCCAGCTTTCGGACTGGCTTGCTGCTGATTCCATGGCTATCTGTGTGTCCTTAGCGGGAGTCCCCAGTTCCGATAAACACTGAGACACTTTTTATCAATAGTTTTGCAGACAGACAGACAGACAGATAGACAGACAGACAGACAGACAGACAGACAGACAGACAGACAGACAGACAGACAGACAGACAGACAGACAGACAGACAGACAGACAGACAGACAGACAGACAGACAGACAGACAGACAGACAGACAGACAGACGATCAGTTCAACCCTGGCCACTCGCAGGCAGCAGCACAGGCTTCAGTCAGCGGCAGTGCCAGTCAGCCTGGGCCCTAGCGGAGGCTACAGCAACCGCAAGCAGTACTTCTGTCGAAAGTGCAAAGGCCACGGCATCAACATTAGCGTCAAAGGTCACAAGAGGAACTGCAAATACAGAACCTGCCCCTGCCCCAAGTGTGAACTGGTGGAGCACGGTAGGCAGATTGTGGCCAAGCAGATTAGCAATTATCGCAAGCAGCGAACTCAGGACCTACTTGCTGAGCAGGAGCAGCGGCTGAAAGGTCATCCGCCGCCGCCTCCGCCGCTTCCACCCCCGGCAGCGCAGTCTCAGCTGGCGTCTCTGGCAGTAGTGGCGCAGCTTCCGGGGTTTCTGGCTCAGGCTGGCAGTTCCTCGATGCCTCGGTCAGTCGAAGCGAAGCGGCTGCAAGCGACTGCCGGAGGCACGAAGGAGGGTGAGGCTGAATTCTCAGACTGTTGAACAATGGGCCTCAGAGATGCTTCTTAAGGTCAAACTAAAAGGAGAATCCTTCCCCAGGTCAACATAGAAAGGGAATCCTTTCCAAGGTCAAACTAGAAAGGGAATACTTCCCAAGGTCAACTTAGAAGGGGAATCCCCTTTAAGGTAAATCTCGGAGGGGAATCCTCCCAAGGTCAACATAGGTGAATCCTCCCAAGGTCAACATAGGTGAATCCTCCCAAGGTCAACATAGGTGAATCCTCCCCAAGGTCAAGCATGCGAGACGATGCTAGAAGAGACTAACCAAACTTCTCCACATCCCGCCGTCCAGACGAAGGCCCGCACTGTCGCCGGTGCCGCAACCACGGCATAATTCAATTGTGGCGCGGTCACAAGAAGCGCTGCCCGAAGGCGCAGTGCATCTGCGACGATTGTTCGCTAATTGCGCTGCGCAAATCCAACGACAAGTCGCTGAGGGAAGAGAACCAGCAGTCGCAGCAACGGCAGCAGCAGCAACAGCAACAGCAACAGCAACAACAGCAACAAATCACCACCAGATTCGATCACTTAGACTTCAAGCACGATGATCAGTTCACTTCTGCCATCGCCGGTGGCCATTTAAGCGCGTTTGGGCACCATCACCACCACCACCACCACCACCATCATCATCAGCAGCAGCTTCAGAATCAGCAGCTGCCAAGCAGCAGTCGCCGTCCTCAGCGGCCCGTGGCGCCCGTAGCGCCGTTTCCGCATCAGCAGCATCAGCAGCTGCACCATCAACACCACCCGCCAGCGCCGACCATCGGGTCCCTGACTCTGGAGCCGATCGAAGCGGCCGCGGCGGCTGCCGCGGCTGCAGCGGCGGCTGCGGCTGCTGCAGTGTCGGCGACGTCCACCGAGGAGTCCATCAAGCCGGACCCGGCCGCATCTGCAACCGCGGCCATCGGAGACACCGTCGGGTCGATGACCCCACCGACAGGCTTGGAGGAAAAAAGTGAGCAGCAGCTCTGAGCTGCAGCAGAAATACAGGGGGGGGCATCCAATCCGAGAGATGACTGCTGCTCAAGCAGATCTTGGGAAATGAAACTGCGAGTGCTCAAAAAAATCCACAAGCAATTTTTCATTCCAGCAGCTCGTCACTATCAGCCGTTTTGCTTCTCCGGCGTCGGCGTTGGCGGAGGCGGCATCGGCGGGCCGGAAGTCGACATTGGAGGCGTCGGCGCTTTCGATCTACCCAGCGGTGGCATCGGCGGCGGCGCCGGCTGCAGTGTCGGCTTTGAAGAACAGTCGGCGTCGCTCTACCAGAAGGCGCAGTCTTGCTGGCGGCTGGCCGACCCCTACGGGTCTGGCGGCGGTGAGTGCAACCGATTGAGCAGACATTTTGACATGAGACAGCGGACACTAAGACAATAGACAGCAGACACTCTGACAATAGACAGCAGAAACCTTGACATGAGACAGCAGACACTTTGACAATAGACAGCAGACATTTTGACAATAGACAGCGGACACTTTGTCAAAAGACAGCAGACACTTTTAATAATAGACAACAGACACTTTGACAAGCAGACACTTTCACAATAGACAACAGACGGAATGGAGAATAAACTACTGTCAGTAGGAAAAATCGCGCAGCCAATGAGCTCAAACATTGAAACATTGACATTGACATCGCAGTGTACGGCAGCTACCAGGACCCGTACAGCAACTACTTTGCGCAACAGCAGGCCAAGCTGGAGCAGCAGTACGTGGCTGCCGGACAGTACCTACCGACCTCTTTGGCTGGCGACATTGCTGACTCGCAGGGAGGCATGTGGCCTGGAAGCAGCATCTGACATTCTGAGAGCGTTCTCTGTCCTGTGAAAACATCTCAAGAGAGCGGCTACGAGCGCTTCTTACGAAGCTTATATTCGAAAAATCTTTGTCAGACTTCAACGTGGCCCTTTAAGTGAGGCGTCATCATAAAGCTTTATTGACAATAGTAGAGGGTAAGGGTTACTGTCGTCTATGGCGAGCGTAAAGCCTTCACCAAAAGTACAGGCTACAGCTGTGTTTATGGTAAAGCCTCACCAAAAGTACAGGCTATAGCTGTCTATGGGAAAGCCTCACCAAAAGTACATGTACAGGCTACAGCTGCGTCTATGGTAAAGCCTCACCAAAAGTAAAAGCTACAGCTGTGTCTATGGTAAAGCCTCACCAAAAGTACAAGCTACAGCTGTCTATGGTAAAGCCTCACCAAAAGTACAAGCTACAGCTGTCTATGGGAAAGCCTCACCAAAAGTACATGTACAGGCTACAGCTGCGTCTATGGTAAAGCCTCACCAAAAGTACAAGCTACAGCTGTGTCTATGGTAAAGCCTCACCAAAAGTACAAGCTACAGCTGTCTATGGTAAAGCCTCACCAAAAGTACAAGCTACAGCTGTCTATGGTAAAGCCTCACCAAAAGTACATGTACAGGCTACAGCTGCGTCTATGGTAAAGCCTCACCAAAAGTACAGGCTACAGCTGTGTCTATGGTAAAGCCTCACCAAAAGTACAAGCTACAGCTGTCTATGGTAAAGCCTCACCAAAAGTACATGTACAGGCTACAGCTGCGTCTATGGTAAAGCCTCACCAAAAGTACAGGCTACAGCTGTGTCTATGGTAAAGCCTCACCAAAAGTACATGTACAGGCTACAGCTGCGTCTATGGGAAAGCCTCACCAAAAGTACATGTGCAAGCTACAGCTGCGTCTATGGTAAAGCCTTACCAAAAGTACAGGCTATAGCTGTGTCTATGGTAAAGCCTCACCAAAAGTACAGGCTATAGCTGTGTCTATGGTAAAGTCTCACCAAAAGTGCAGGCTATAGCTGTGTCTATGGTAAAGCCTCACCAAAAGTACATGTACAGGCTACAGCTGCGTCTATGGTAAAGCCCTCATTAAAAAGAGAATAGAAGCTGGTCTGGTCTAATTCCAACTGTTGCAATAAAAATTATAACAATTAATTGTTGTTTTTACAATTCAATTTTCAAAGAAATATCAAATTTTGAACATTTTTTATTGTCGCTTTAGGCACTCTTGTCCAAATATCCAGATCGTGTTTGTTAAATAGCTACTGTACTTGGATAAAAATAACACACTGCACTTTTTTGCGAAAAAAAATTAAAGTTTGCAAATGCCCCTATGCTATTGATGTCAGTGAAATGGTAGTGCTAGTGACATGTAGGTGTTGTTTGCAGTTAGTCATTACGATTTTTTATTACAAAAGCGTTATTTATCATGCCTCACTGAATTAAGCTTCACTGATTGCAAATAAAAATGGCATAATACACAGGTGCGTCATTCGTTCATTGTTGCTTAACCCGCGTTCAAACTATAAAAGCAAATTAATTGGTATTGCTGTCACTCGAGCCTCTCTCTTTTTGAGCAAATATTTAAGCTCCATTTTCAGCTACAGATTAACATTAGCAATACGGCTCGTACCAAGCCAATTTCATCAGCACACGTGTCTGCAGCAAATCGGACTGCGAACTTCGGACTTCGACTATGGACACTCTGCTTCAAATTTCTATGAGGTCTCTGAGCTGTCTCTGAGCTAAGGGGTGTATTGAATACACTGGCGCTTAAAAAGGAAATCCGACCTTCTGGAAGAATTTAATATCTCGACAATCCGGAGGGATGACGACTTGATTCTTGTTTGAAAAGGTGCGCAACAAAAAGTTTACCCGCGTTCTTGAAGTTCGTGTGCCTGCGCTGCTACGCTACGGCGCAGCAAAACATGTTAGGGATGTGATTTCACCCCGGTAGTTCAACTGTTAAGCTACCATTCGAGCTACCATTTTAACAACCATTCGAGCTACCAATTTAACTACCATTCGAGCTACCATTTTAACAACCATTCGAGCTACCATTTTAACTACCATTCGAGCTACCATTTTAACAACCATTCGAGCTACCATTTTAACAACCATTCGAGCTACCAATTTACCTACCATTCGAGCTACCATTTTAACAACCATTCGAGCTACCAATTTAACAACCATTCGAGCTACCAATTTACCTACCATTCGAGCTACCATTTTAACTACCATTCGAGCTACCAATTTACCTACCATTCGAGCTACCAATTTACCTACCATTCGAGCTACCATTTTAACAACCATTCGAGCTACCAATTTAACAACCATTCGAGCTACCATTTTAACAACCATTCGAGCTACCATTTGAACGAACTACCATTCGAGCTACCATTTTAAATAAATACCATTTGAGCTACCATTTAAGCTACTATTCGAGCTACCATTCTAACTACCATTCGAGCGACCATTATAGCTACCATTCGAGCTACCATTTTAACTACCATTCGAGCTACCATTTTAACAACCATTCGAGCTACCATTTTAACTACCATTCGAGCTACCATTTTAACTAACTACCATTTGAGCTACCATTTTAACTATATACCATTCGAGCTACCATTTTAACTAAATACCATTTGAGCTACCATTTAAGCTACTATTCGAGCTACCATTCTAACTACCATTCGAGCGACCATTATAGCTACCATTCGAGCTACCATTTAAGCTACTATTCAAGCTACTATTAAAACTACCATTTTAACTACCATCTAAGCTACCATTCAAGCTATCAATTAAGCTACCAGTTAAGCTACTGCTCAAGCTACCATTCTTGCTACAATATAAGCTAAGCACTACAAGGAAAGCAACCCGTACACTACAAAAAGTACATGAACAGTTTCTGAGAACGCGGCAACACTCGAGTTAGGAAAAAATCCAAACGGCCAACCAAGCGAAGCACAGTGTATTGTAAATACGCCGTACAGGTGTGTTATTAATATTTCACAAATAATAAATAAAATAACACGAAATAATTTGCCATTAGCGCGGCAGTGCAGATTGCAAATCAAAATATTTTAACTGCTCTTAGGGCAGACATGCATCGAATCGTAATGAAAGCCATTACGTTTGTTGATACGCCAAGGTTTAGGCAGGAGATCAGTTTGCGTTTCGGGTGCAAGGCACCTGCGCCTAGCAACTACTTGTCTCTCACACCAATATTAACTATCTGATCTTCACTGGGATACCTGTAAATCTATCTGCATATTTTTATTGAAAATGTACAGATACTTCAGAGAATTACCATTTCGTTCAATTCAAGTATTCACAAACTGTAACATCCATACCAAAACATCTATGGACAATATCCCATCTGATCTGCAGACAATATCCCATCTGATCTGCAGACAATATCCCAGCTGATCTGCAGACAATACCCCATCTGATCTGCAGACAATATCCCAGCTGATCTGCAGACAATACCCCAGCTGATCTGCAGACAATACCCCATCTGATCTGCAGACAATACCCCAGCTGATCTGCAGACAATACCCCAGCTGATCTGCAGACAATATCCCATCTGATCTACAGACAATACCCCAGCTGATCTGCAGACAATACCCCAGCTGATCTGCAGACAATACCCCATCTGATCTGCAGACAATACCCCAGCTGATCTGCAGACAATACCCCATCTGATCTGCAGACAATATCCCATCTGATCTACAGACAATACCCCAGCTGATCTGCAGACAATACCCCAGCTGATCTGCAGACAATACCCCATCTGATCTGCAGACAATACCCCATCTGATCTGCAGACAATACCCCATCTGATCTGCAGACAATATCCCATCTGATCTACAGACAATACCCCAGCTGATCTGCAGACAATACCCCAGCTGATCTGCAGACAATACCCCATCTGATCTGCAGACAATATCCCATCTGATCTACAGACAATACCCCAGCTGATCTGCAGACAATACCCCAGCTGATCTGCAGATAATATTCAAACAGATATACAGAAAATATCCAAACAGATATACAGACAATATCCAAACAGATATACAGACAATATCCAAACAGATATACAGACAATATTCAAACAGATATACTGACAATATCCAAACAGATATACAGAAAATATTCAAACAGATATACAGACAATATCCAAACAGATATACTGACAATATCCAAACAGATATACAGACAATATCCAAACAGATATACAGACAATATCCAAACAGATATACAGAAAATATCCAAACAGATATACTGACAATATTCAAACAGATATACAGACAATATCCAAACAGATATACAGAAAATATCCAAACAGATATACAGACAATATCCAAACAGATATACAGACAATATCCAAACAGATATACAGACAATATCCAAACAGATATACAGACAATATTCAAACAGATATACAGACAATATCCAAACAGATATACAGACAATATCCAAACAGATATACTGACAATATCCAAACAGATATACAAACAATATCCAAACAGATATACTGACAATATCCAAACAGATATACAGACAATATCCAAACAGATATACAGACAATATCCAAACAGATATACAGACAATATCCAAACAGATATACTGACAATATTCAAACAGATATACTGACAATATCCAAACAGATATACAGACAATATCCAAACAGATATACAGACAATATCCAAACAGATATACAGACAATATTCAAACAGATATACAGACAATATCCAAACAGATATACAGACAATACCCCAGCTGATCTGCAGACAATATCCAAACAGATATACAGACAATATCCAAACAGATATACAGACAATATCCAAACAGATATACAGACAATATCCAAACAGATATACAGACAATATTCAAACAGATATACAGACAATATCCAAACAGATATACTGACAATATTCAAACAGATATACTGACAATATTCAAACAGATATACAGACAATATCCAAACAGATATACAGACAATATCCAAACAGATATACAGACAATATCCAAACAGATATACAGACAATACCCCAGCTGATCTGCAGACAATATCCAAACAGATATACTGACAATATCCAAACAGATATACAGACAATATCCAAACAGATATACTGACAATATTCAAACAGATATACAGACAATATCCAAACAGATATACAGACAATATCCAAACAGATATACAGACAATATCCAAACAGATATACTGACAATATTCAAACAGATATACAGACAATATCCAAACAGATATACAGACAATATCCAAACAGATATACAGACAATATCCAAACAGATATACAGACAATATCCAAACAGATATACAGACAATATCCAAACAGATATACTGACAATATCCAAACAGATATACAGACAATTATCTCAGCTGATCTACAAACATATCCCAGCTGATCTACAGAAATATCCCAGCTGATCTACAGAAATATCCCAGCTGATCTACAGAAATATCCCAGCTGATCTACAGACTATTCCCTAAAACTATTGTACTGTTAACAGGCAGTATCGCTCCAAAAAATCTCAATATTCTCAAGAATCTACACATTATATTCATACAACGAATTCACAATAAAAACGCTTACAGAAACAAATTAGTAAGCACATCACGGCAAGGCAAAACGCGATTTAAGCGGGCAGTCATGCAGAGAAGCTAATAATGTAATATAAAATATAATCTTTTTAAAAAAGCCAAGAGACAGCAAAGCAATTACAGAAAAAACCGACTGTAAGAAGTCCAGCGAAAATGTTATCATTTAGTGCGCGCATAAGAGAGAGAGAGAACAATTATGAAATATAGACAGAGATCATCTCAGCGTGAGAATATTTCAAATAGCAACAATTATAGATGAAGCTAGCATATTACTCATATAAATATTTGAAAATGGCCACGTCATAAGCAGGCGAAAGATATGATTACGAGCTATTAATATGAGCGCTGTTTACTGCTAATCTAAAATAAGGTGGCCTACGGTAGCAAATATAGAATTATTTTTAAGTGGAATCACCTTGAGGGGTTCACCTAGAAAGACGTTCACCTAAAGGGGGAGTTTACCTAGAGGGGTTCACCTAGAAAGACGTTCACCTAAAGGGGGAGTTCACCTAGAGGGGTTCACCTAGAAAGACGTTCACCTAGAAAGACGTTCACCTAAAGGGGGAGTCCACCTAGAGGGGTTCACCTAGAAAGACGTTCACTTAAAGGGGAGTTCACCTAGAGGGGTTCACCTAGAAAGACGTTCACCTAAAGGGGGTTCACATAGAAAGAAGTTCACCTAGAGGGGGTTTAGATAGAAAGAAGTTCACCTAGAGGGGTTCACCTAGAAAGAAGTTCCCTTAAAGGAGAGTTCACCCATAGGGGAGTTCACGTAAACTATTAGCAGCAATTAGCAGATAAAAAATCTTCAATAGAAATTTCTCCAATAAAAGAAGGAAGCGTAAAACTACAAAACAATTTCAATTGTCAACTAAAAAAACAGAGAACAATTCCGAATCGCTACGGATTTTAGCAATTTCTATATTATATAAATATCAGAGTTTTATAACGCGACGCAGGCAACCAATGCAGTCAGATATTCAATATATACTACTGAAATAACAGCTACTGGTAGCGATATTATGCAACTGAAAAACAGCAGTAAAAAATAAATAATAAAATAATAACTTCTCAAGTAAAGCTGTGTGTACTTTGATTTTTAAAAACAGACAATCGTCACTATGTGGAGCGCACAAAACAGTAATCATATAATCACGCATATAAACTTTTAAGGACGTCAGCTAAAAAAGCAAGTAGATGAAGAGATTAACATTTTTGGGAGACTGATAGAATGAACTGCTGTGAGTAATTTACAGCTCTAGGATTTTTACTCTAGACAGCGCTAACATCCTCAATTGGGGAGATTTCTGAGCATCCTTAATTGGGGAGATTTCTGAGCATCCTTAATTGGGGAGATTTCTGAGCATCCTTAATTGGGGAGATTTCTGAGCATCCTTAATTGGGGAGATTTCTGAACATCCTTAATTGGGGAGATTTCTGAACATCCTCAATTGGGGAGATTTCTGAGCATCCTCAATTGGGGAGATTTCTGAATATCCTCAATTGGGGAGATTTCTGAACATCCTCAATTGGGGAGATTTCTGAACATCCTCAATTGGGGAGATCTTGAGCATCCTCAATTGGGGAGAATTCTGAGCATTCTCAATTGGGGAGATTTCTGAGCATCCTCAATTGGGGAGATTTCTGAGCATTCTCAATTGGGGAGATTTCTGAACATCCTCAATTGGGGAGATTTCTGAACATCCTCAATTGGGGAGATCTTGAGCATCCTCAATTGGGGAGATTTCTGAGCATCCTCAATTGGGGAGATTTCTGAATATCCTCAATTGGGGAGATTTCTGAACACCCTCAATTGGGGAGATTTCTGAGCATCCTCAATTGGGGAGATTTCTGAGCATCCTCAATTGGGGAGATTTCTGAATATCCTCAATTGGGGAGATTTCTGAACACCCTCAATTGGGGAGATTTTTGAGCATCCTCAATTGGGGAGATTTCTGAACACCCTCAATTGGGGAGATTTCTGAACATCCTCAATTGGGGAGATTTCTGAGCATCCTCAATTGGGGAGATTTCTGAATATCCTCAATTGGGGAGATTTCTGAACACCCTCAATTGGGGAGATTTTTGAGCATCCTCAATTGGGGAGATTTCTGAATATCCTCAAATGCGGGATTTCTAAGCACCTAAAATCCTGCAAAATAACAAATCCCCCAAAAACGGCATATGGGATTTTTTAGGATTTTTCACGCCAAGCCGGCCTTATGCCTAGCCAACAGGCCTGTCAGCTGTTCGCTAGTCTCGTTGCCGCCAAAGTCCAACTCCCGACTGATGGAATCCTCATCGGCGCCCAAAGAGCGCACTAATCCGACCGTGCCGCCGGCTCCGCCGTTTGCGACGCCGCCAACGACTGTAGCGGCTGCTCGCTGCTGCGAGACGCGCTCCGATTGAGCCGCCATTGAAGGCGTCTGCATCTGCCAGGTGGCCTCCAGCAGCGACGGACGCCGGGTGGTCATTCTGACGCCTGCCGGCGCAGTGGCGGCAGGGACAGCGGCGGTGGCGGTGGAAGAGTGAGGCGGATGTCTGTGGGTCGATGCGCGTTTTCTGGCGCCCACCTGCTAGGGGATGCAGGTGGTTGAAGTTCAAGGTGAGTGGCGCGTAGGTGCACGTCAAATTGGAACTCCAACATCCTGAGATTGGAACTCCAACATCCTGAGATTGGAACTCCAACATCCTTAGATTGGAATCCAACATCCTCAGATTGGAACTCCAACATCCTTAGATTGGAACTGCAACATCCTCAGATTGGAACTCCAACATCCTCAGATTGGAATCCAACATCCTTAGATTGGAACTCCAACATCTTCAGATGGGAACTCCAATCCAACATCTTCAGATTGGAACTCCAACATCTTCAGATGGGAACTCCAATCCAACATCTTCAGATTGGAATCCAACATCCTCAGATTGGAATCCAACATCCTTAGATTGGAACTGCAACATCCTCAGATTGGAACTCCAACATCCTCAGATTGGAATCCAACATCCTTAGATTGGAACTCCAACATCTTCAGATGGGAACTCCAATCCAACATCTTCAGATTGGAACTCCAACATCTTCAGATGGGAACTCCAATCCAACATCTTCAGATTGGAATCCAAAATCCTCAGATTGGAACTCAAATATTCTCAGATTGGAATCCAACATCCTCAGATTGGAATCCAACATCCTCAGATTGGAATCCAACATCTTCAGATGGGAACTCCAACATCCTCAGATGGGAACTCCAATCCAACATCTTCAGATGGGAACTCCAACATCCTCAGATGGGAACTCCAATCCAACATCTTCAGTTTGGAATCCAACATCCTTAGATTGGAACTCCAACATCTTCAGATGGGAACTCCAATCCAACATCTTCAGATTGGAATCCAACATCCTTAGATTGAACTCCAACATCTTCAGATGGGAACTCCAATCCAACATCTTCAGATTGGAATCCAACATCCTCAGATTGGAATCCAACATCTTCAGATTGGAATCCAACATCCTCAGATTGGAATCCAACATCTTCAGATTGGAATCCAACATCTTCAGATTGGAATCCAACATCCTCAGATTGGAATCCAACATCCTCAGATTGGAATCCAACATCTTCAGATTGGAATCCAACATCCTCAGATTGGAATCCAACATCCTCAGATTGGAATCCAACATCCTCAGATTGGAATCCAACATCTTCAGATTGGAATCCAACATCCTCAGATTGGAATCCAACATCCTCAGATTGGAATCCAACATCCTCAGATTGGAATCCAACATCCTCAGATTGGAATCCAACATCTTTAGATTGGAATCCAACATCCTCAGATTGGAATCCAACATCCTCAGATTGGAATCCAACATCCTCAGATTGGAATCCAACATCCTCAGATTGGAATCCAACATCTTTAGATTGGAATCCAACATCCTCAGATTGGAATCCAACATCCTCAGATTGGAATCCAACATCCTCAGATTGGAACTCCAACATCCTCAGATTGGAATCCAACATCCTCAGATTGGAACTCCAACATCCTCTAGGATACAGTGCGTCAAATAATGGTCTACTATAGACAATATCTAAACCTGCATAGTACACTAGCTTGACATCCTAGGTTCAAATTTGTAAACGCCGATGATAATAAATGAGCAGAGAAAAAGGCAAACAGAAAGTTGAAGCCATGCTCAGTGCAGGAATTATTTTTAGCTTTTATGACAGCCGACTCAGTGAGTGCTAAATACTCGAAACACTTTAAATTCCTACACAACACTCTACTATGAGTAGAAAAGCACGAGTAGGCAAGGATGTATAAATATTAATGGCAAAAATGCTGAGACCATAGCTCTTACTGAAACCAGTTAGTATAAAAATGGGTGATCGCATTTCTCAATTGTTCAGCTGGTCAGGCTGGTCAGTATGTGAGGTTAGACAGGGTTATAATTAATTTATTCACCTGGGGAAGAATACCATTCTTTTATGTACCGATGCTAATCGTGGATTTACATTCCCTCTTGTTAAATGTTAGTAAATTGAAAAAGATGCAAAACACCCCTTTATTTATACTCTAGACAGCACTGCTCTCGGTTCTGTCACTCCCGCCCCTAGATACTTCCCTCCCACCTTCCGTAGATACTGTCTGTCACTCCTGCCCCTAGATACTTCCCTCCCACCTTCCGTAGATACTGTCTGTCACTCCTGCCCCTAGATACTTCCCTCCCACCTTCCGTAGATACTGTCTGTCACTCCTGCCCCTAGATACTTCCCTCCCACCTTCCCTAGATACTGTCCGTCACTCTCGCCTCCCCTTTGATACGGTCAGTCCCCGCCACCCCTAGATACAGTCACTCCCCGCCACCCCTTTGATACGGTCAGTCCCCGCCACCCCTAGATACAGTCACTTCCCGCCACCCCTAGATACAGTCACTCCCCGCCACCCCTTTGATACGGTCAGTCCCCGCCACCCCTAGATACAGTCACTTCCCGCCACCCCTAGATACAGTCACTCCCCGCCACCCCTAGACACTGTCACTCCCGCCACCCCTAGACACTGTCACTCCCGCCACCCTAGACACAGTCACTCCCGCCACCCCTAGACACTGTCACTCCCGCCACCCCTAGATACTGTCACTCCCCGCCACCCCTAGACACTGTCACTCCCGCCACCCCTAGACACTGTCACTCCCGCCACCCCTAGACACTGTCACTCCCGCCACCCCTAGACACTGTCACTCCCGCCACCCCTAGACACTGTCACTCCCGGCCACCCCTAGACACTGTCACTCCCGCCACCCCTAGACACTGTCACTCCCGCCACCCCTAGACACAGTCACTCCCCGCCACCCCTAGACACTGTCACTCCCGCCACCCCTAGACACAGTCACTCCCGCCACCCCTAGATACTGTCACTCCCAGGGCACGCCACATTTTGAGAACCGTGAATAGTAAACAACGGGCAACTAGTGCACAGTGAAACAAGTATTAACAACGAAAAAAACACGCTAGAAAAAACAAGTAGATACGCAGGCGTCCAGTATGGGGAGAGGCATGACTCCCAACCCCCCAATAAATTTTCTAATTATTCATAAAGTCCAGTCCATTTGATTTACCTGATAATTTTAAAGAAAGCGCTGTCTTGCCAACAGTCGGGTTAATAATTATTTTAATAGAAAAGGTAAATTCGAAGAAGTGCTATTGACAAGCTGGGGGAAGACTGGTATGGATTAGCTGAAGCTGCGATCGGCGTATAGGCGGTATTGAGACAGTCACAGCTGGCATAGTGCCAACAGTCAGCGGATAGCTGAGTTAGCTGACAGCTGCTGATGATGATGCGGCTGCGACTGCTGTTGCTGATGCTGAAACTGCCGATTGGCCACCTGTTGCAGTGCAGTTTTATTGCGACAGGGCAGATGCGAAACTCTTTGTTAGATAGCGTTGGACTAATTGCAGACTGGGGTAATTGGATAAAAATATTGAATACAAATTTTGCAGCTTGGAGAGCGATTTCTATTAAAGATTTCCCAGACTTTGGGTGATTTCTGAAATAGGGAATTCCCTGGATTGGGACTTATTCTAAAATAGGAAATTGCCTGGATTGGGACCTATTCTAAAATAGGGAATTGCCTGGATTGGGACCTATTCTAAAATAGGGAATTGCCTGGATTGGGACCTATTCTAAAATAGGGAATTCCCTGGATTGGGACCTATTCTAAAATAGGGAATTCCCTGGATTGGGACCTATTCTAAAATAGGGAATTCCCTGGATTGGGACCTATTCTAAAATAGGGAATTCCCTGGATTGGGACCTATTCTAAAATAGGGAATTCCCTGGATTGGGACCTATTCTAAAATAGGGAATTGCCTGGATTGGGACCTATTCTAAAATAGGGAATTGCCTGGATTGGGACCTATTCTAAAATAGGGAATTCCCTGGATTGGGACCTATTCTAAAATAGGGAATTCCCTGGATTGGGACCTATTCTAAAATAGGGAATTCCCTGGATTGGGACCTATTCTAAAATAGGGAATTCCCTGGATTGGGACCTATTCTAAAATAGGGAATTCCCTGGATTGGGACCTATTCTAAAATAGGGAATTGCCTGGATTGGGACCTATTCTAAAATAGGGAATTGCCTGGATTGGGACCTATTCTAAAATAGGGAATTCCCTGGATTGGGACCTATTCTAAAATAGGGAATTCCCTGGATTGGGACTTATTCTAAAATAGGGAATTCCCTGGATTGGGACCTATTCTAAAATAGGGAATTCCCTGGATTGGGACCTATTCTAAAATAGGGAATTCCCTGGATTGGGACCTATTCTAAAATAGGGAATTCCCTGGATTGGGACCTATTCTAAAATAGGGAATTCCCTGGATTGGGACCTATTCTAAAATAGGGAATTGCCTGGATTGGGACCTATTCTAAAATAGGGAATTCCCTGGATTGGGACTTATTCTAAAATAGGGAATTGCCTGGATTGGGACCTATTCTAAAATAGGGAATTCCCTGGATTGGGACCTATTCTAAAATAGGGAATTCCCTGGATTGGGACCTATTCTAAAATAGGGAATTGCCTGGATTGGGACCTATTCTAAAATAGGGAATTCCCTGGATTGGGACTTATTCTAAAATAGGGAATTGCCTGGATTGGGACCTATTCTAAAATAGGGAATTCCCTGGATTGGGACCTATTCTAAAATAGGGAATTGCCTGGATTGGGACCTATTCTAAAATAGGGAATTCCCTGGATTGGGACTTATTCTAAAATAGGGAATTGCCTGGATTGGGACCTATTCTAAAATAGGGAATTCCCTGGATTGGGACCTATTCTAAAATAGGGAATTGCCTGGATTGGGACCTATTCTAAAATAGGGAATTCCCTGGATTGGGACTTATTCTAAAATAGGGAATTGCCTGGATTGGGACTTATTCTAAAATAGGGAATTGCCTGGATTGGGACTATTCTAAAATAGGGAATTCCCTGGATTGGGACCTATTCTAAAATAGGGAATTGCCTGGATTGGGACTTATTCTAAAATAGGGAATTCCCTGGATATTGGAGCGATTTTTTATAAAGAAGGGAATTCCCCAGATGGGGGCTATTTTCTAATAGGGAATTTTCCATATTGAAAGATCGGGGCGATATTTTAATATGGATTCCTAATAGGAGATTCCCTATAAAACTGTGATTGTCAATTATGGATTTTTTGGATGTGGGAGAGGGCGAATATGGGGCGTTTTGTTAATTGAGGTTGCTAAGGGAGGGATTTGTTGCAACATATTTTGTTAATTAAGTGATTGTACAAGTCATAAGGACATATATATATATATTTGATTTCGCAGGTGACAGATATCTAGGTGCATATACTAATACTATAGTTTGAGCTCAACTGAAAAAAATTGCTTAAATATATTATGGCTTGTAACAAATAACCGCAAAAAATCGCGACGTGATCGGGAAATTGTGCAACTCGGGGTGTCTGTGTGCAAATGGTGCCACAACACCCTCTGCTTATGTACGGTTATTCAAATTTGCACTCGGATGGTTTATAACAAACTTTTTGCATTGCTTGCAATTGTGCAACTTAGCAGCATAGCACTCACCGGCTCCATGTGCATGGACTGCAAATGGGAGAGGGGTGGGGCAAAGTGATATCAATTTCACTCAGTGGACACTTGTCGTGCTAACCCAGCACAAAAAATCACTCAGTAGACATTTGTGTTACCCAAATACTCACAAAGATCACGCAGTAGACATTTGCGCTACCCCAAATGCTCACAAAGATCACTCAGTGGACATCTGCGTTACCCAAATGCTCACAAAGATCACTCAGTGGACATTTGTGCTACCCCAGCACACGAAAATCACTCAGTGGACATTTGCGCTAACCCAAATACTCACAAAGATCACTCGGTGGACATCTTTGCTACCCAAATACTCCCAAAGATCCCTCAGTGGACATTTGCGCTACCCCAGCACACGAAAATCACTCAGTGGACATTTGCGCTAACCCAAATACTCACAAAGATCACTCGGTGGACATCTTTGCTACCCAAATACTCCCAAAGATCCCTCAGTGGACATTTGCGCTACCCCAAATGCTCACAAAGATCACTCAGTGGACATCTGTGTTACCCAAATGCTCACAAAGATCACTCAGTGGACAATTTATAAAACACTGCACTCACATTCAGCGAATTCGTGCTCCGCTTCAGCTCGGAGAAGGAGTCCCGCTGGGACCTGTGAAACACAGTTCTCACGAAGATGCCCAGCACTTGGAGCAGATTTTTGCCAACGCACCAATCGCAGGAAACGCAGGCCAGCACCAGCAGCCAGCTGGCCGTCAGCACCATTGAGCACAGCGCCAAAAACACCCGCAGCTGTTGATGCTCCTGCTGCTGAGGCTGCAACGGCGACTGAGAAGGCGAAACGCCTGTCGGATCGGGCGAAGGCGAGTCGGACGGTTGGGACAGGGCGATCCAGGCCACCACTAGCAGCAGGCAGCCGACCGACTGAATGCCCAGGTTGAACAGGGAGTACAGGCGGTACAGTCTCAGCTGGAATGGGTTGGAAATTTGCGCCTTGTACTGCTTATTAGTGGCAGATGGCCTCACACTTCAGCATCCAAGCCTCGAGGAAAGCTACATAAAGGCCATTTAGGATACTCTAGCAACAGGGATACCCTAGCAACAAGGATACCCTAACAGGGAATACCCTAGCAACAAGGATACCCTAACAAGGAATACCCTAGCAACAAGGATACCCTAACAAGGAATACCCTAGCAAAAGGGATATCCTTACAGGGAATACCCTAGCAACATGGATACACTAACAGGGATACCCTAACAGGGAATACCCTAGCAACAACAAATACCCTAGCAACAACGAATACCCTAGCAACAATGAATACCCTAGCAACAGGGAATACCCTAGCAACAGGGAATACCCTAGCAACAGGGAATACCCTAGCAACAGGGAATACCCTAGAAAAAGTGAGTCTTAAGACTTACAAGTGGACTTCATAAAAAAAACTTTGAAAACCCTCACCATTTTTTGCAGCTGAGTGTTTGCATACCACAATGCCAAACCGCTGGAAACTAGCATCTGTAATAAAAATGCACGGGGAATGTCTTACATTTTACGTCATGAAGAGATAATACGAATGCATTGATTTTACGAGAAGCTTTAAAAAACCGAAAAACCGAAATAATTTAAAAAAATTAACTTTCTATCCAGTAATTCATTATTGTGTAAAATTGACGATAATAAATACGTACATAATTTTAACACACGTAAAATACGAAGTAAGTGACTTTTGGACGACTCTAGAACGACGACATGTCACGGTACAAGAGAGAAGAGGAGAGGAAAGTAGAGGAGAAGAGAGAACTGAGAAGAGACGCAAACTTTGAGCGAGCCGGAGTTTGCCAACCCTCACTTTATGCATTAGAATCGCACATCGCATTCAAAACAACTCTATTAACTCTACTTGCGATAGTAGAAAGTTAGACGCTAACACAACGACTCTTTTCCGATTCTACAATGCACGTGTTGCGCTCGTGACTCAACAGTCGCCTCTCCGTCGCATTGCAGTCGTTTGAGTCGTTCTTGGAGTCACCCCAGAATCGCTAGAGTCACTAGTGAGTTGTTTGCAATCACTCTTTAGACTCTTTACACTAAGACAGCAGTAGCAAATAATGGAAGCTAAGCAAGCAGCTACAGACCCGGTACTCACGGACAGGGAGCACCAGATAGGAAAGCCGAACGCGCCTGTGACGTCAAAGGCTTGCACAGGGCGCACAGAATGGAATGCAACAACTGTAGCATTGCTGGCCCCAGCCGCTGCTCGAACTCCAACGTCGGTGGCGCCCAGCACAAAGCCAAGGACGCCTAGGATTAGCTGGGCCCAGGCTAGTGGTCTGGGCACTCTGGATCCAGTCCGGCCGCTCACCATCAGGCCGCTGTCGGCGTCCCCATCGGTGGCGTCCATTCCGCCGCTGCCAACAATGACAATGCCATCTGCAGTTGCCGGTACAGCTGGCGCGGGCTCCAGCTCCTCTGACTGTCTATGGTAGCGCATTGCTTCTAGAAGGGAGCAGCTGAATAGACCGGGCTACTTCTGTCCAGATGATCCCACTGCTAACGAACTCAACTGGCTAAATATCAGTTTTCTGCCAAGTGGTGCTGCTGTTGCCGCTATGGCAACTGGGGGGATGATTTATTGACAACTGATATGCCAGCCTTGCTGCAAACATGCAAAGAAAACAAAATTGCTTTGAAATTTAAAATTAGATTTCACTTGTAAGCTTTACAAGCTTTGACATATAATCTAATTGAAAGACAAATGTTCAAAATTTTGTTTTGCAAAGACATTGATAGCCATTCATTGACAAATAGAATGCATAAAAAGGCAAGAAATTAATAATGCTTAATTTTTTAATCACATAGTCTAACCAATGAGAGGTAAATCTTACTAGATAAATATTCTAAACAATATACAATAAATATAGACAATTATACACTAAAGATGTCACTTTTTATAATGAAGGCCCTATAAGGCTATCTATTTTTGTTAAATGCATATTGACAACTTTGTCACAATATAAATCACTTAGACAGAAGACTTTATTCATTAAAAAACAATAAACATGTCAACATTAGTGATGGACCAAATGTAGATTTTTGCAAGTTTCCGAAACAGAATCCGAATGTACATAAAAAATTCTGAATCTGAATCTGAATATCCGAATGTGCTTCCTAAAAAGTTAAAGGTAAACGGCGGGAGTAACTATGACCCCTTTTAGTGGAAGAAATGCCTCATCATCTAATTAGTAATAGTATTAGTACTGTACATTAATTTACTGACAAGATTCAATCTATCTCAGGCTTATACTATATCTATCTAGTATCTGAATTGAATTGAACTTAGAATTGAACTTAATTGTTATATAAGAGTATCTAATCTAACTGATTTCCAATTACTAATACTAACTCACATTACATTTGTGCAATTGATAACTTTACCATGTACAGTACACATAAAGTCCATTGCATTTGCATTTTGAAAAAAAACAAAGTAATGATTCAACTTAAACAATGATTACCTAAAAATGTTTCTGCAACTTTACAAGCATAGGTTGAATGCCTCAAAGGTCCCAAAGTTGATTAACTTTACTTAATAAAACTTATATTTAGATCCATCACTAGTCAAAATGCAATACCCTATGATCATAATTATACTATATTATACTATTATACCATATTTATGTTTATATAGTCTTAAAAAATTGTACCTATTTGGGAAAAAAGTTTTATTAGTATGGATATTCTAGGTAGTATGTATCTAAATGAAATGAAAAATTGGTCATTATAAAATATTTCCTTTTAGCTATCAACAAACAGTCTAAATAAAACATGCAATATGGTACATTAAACTACTATTAGAAAAATAAGAATATAAAATAATCTTATTGAGGCATCTAAATTAGAGTGATTACAATTTAATTATAAATATTTTTCAAATATTAAAAAAATCTTCAAAAAAGCAATATTAGGCCTATATTATTTTCCATTTATATAAATTTATCTAATTAAATTTATTAAACAGAAATGAATTCAGCTATTTAGCTTCTATTAGTTGTATATTCTGCATTTTTATTTGTAAAGATAGGATAGGATTCCAATTCTAGGATCCTAATATCCAAAAACATATTGGGATACTAAATCTGCCTAATCCCATTTTTTATCTTATCTAATCTCTTATATGTTCATACTTTAGAAAATTATTTTTGTTTTAAAAAAATATACAAAGCAAAGATAAAAGAGTAACAATTCAATGAGTGTAGAATCTAGCATATAAATTATGATAATATAATATACCCAAATCCAAATAATATGATAATTTGGATTTAATTGAGTTTTTGGTCTATGATATAAAGATGCATATTAGCTCAATATGCTATAGTATAGTAGAATAGATGCTAAAGTTGCATTTAAGTTAAATTATTTCTTTGTATACTCAATTTTAATATGACCATAGACTATTGCATATTGCATTATATGCAAGAAAATAGTCATCAATGATGCTGCCACTATTGATTGTGATCTATCCCAAGTGGCAACATTTAAAATACAATTTTGGTAAGCTATTTGACTATTATAAGCTAATTTTTCTAGTGCTTATAATATATAGTTAAAGTATAGTATAGTGGGCTAACTCAATTTTATATGCAAGCATCTCCAAAAGATTATACTTGTCTTAAGTATATTGCTTTGTTTTCTTAATCCCAAATCTTATATGCTAGAAAATTCTAATATACAATGGACCTAAAAAATTCTTGGCATATATAATAATATCTTGTATACCATAATAGCTATACCATGATAAATTGTGCAACTGTGCTAGCATATGGTATTGCCATATTTGGTATATAAAAAATTACTTTTAAAATATATGTTTTGTAGAAAATAATAAAACAAAATAAAAATAATCAATGCTATACAACAATAATTATTTATTTACTAAAAAGTTTTACTGATTTAAAAAACTAAAACTTTAGAACCTAAAATGAGCTAAAAGCAAAAATTTTTTAAATTAAAATTTTAGCTAAAATTTGATATAGTGAGGCAATTTCATTCTGGCATAGATATTATATGCAAAAACTTTTCTAACATATAGACCTAAACTTGAATTTATGACATAAGGGGTCATTTTTTGGTATAGACCTTTTATGTAATAGATTTGAGGTTAAGCCAAGGATAAGGCTTTGTTTGATAAGAAGTATTAGCAGAGCAAGCAACAAATACAAGTAGCAAAAATAAGTTGAAAAAACAATGACCTCTACTAATACTAAAACTCTAGGAATGTTTGTGTGTATGTGTGTGTGTGTATGTGTTGTGTGTGTTGCAAGTGAACTCCTACAATATTGGCAAGTCAGTGTCAAAACTTATGTTATTTATAATCCCAGAAGAGTCTACTGAGCTACATTGCTTAGCTTAGCATTGCAAGCAACTTTCTATTAAAAATACTTAATTTTTTGACAAATTCTTATTCTTATAATCTTATTGTCTTTACTTTTTAGCAGGTAAGCTGCCTACCTGCCTTTATTGCCCCAGTGACACAGTCAGGAATTAACTTTTAATATGCCGAATTATATCTACTACAATAAGAAAAAGAAATTAAAGTGACTGGATATAGTGAAAATGGCGAAAATATTTTTTGCAAATAGCGTCAGTCATGCATTTTTGGCCTAGCTCGAACACCGAACCCGAAACCGAGGCGAAGGCTGACTTTAGGCTTTGCAAGAATTGTTGCAGTTTTATCAAATTAACACTAGGTTGACAGGTAAAAATCGTTGAAACTCTTGTATAATGAGGTTCATAATATATTCAGTCATATTTATACAGCAATCAGCATGTTTAGTTATGGTTAGATTCGGCCTGAATATCAGAGCAGTAAGAGTTTGAGTGAACACCTCTTTCTTGGGAAAAAAGAGAAATTCAGCGATTTTAAATAGGCGCAAAGTTTATTCAGAAGCCTAACAAATGCGTTTAATTTCTATTTCCGAATTTTAAATCTAATGTTTAAAATGTTTACATGTTGCAAAAATATAAATTAGTTTCGAGTGTTTATTACACTTTTTATTATATAAGTTATGCATCCGTACAAGCGAATTGTAAATTTTTGCGAACTCCACGACGACTTATAAGACTTTACCACAACTTTAATTGAATGGTCATCGGATTGGCTCACCAATCACCATCAATAACTGCCGGTGGACTGTCATTGCAATAGTAGTAATTGAAGAATAGATTGTTCAATACTACATGTAAAATTGCAACTTCTTTCCAGAAGTGGAATGTGATGGGGTCGAATGAGGGCCTGAGCAAGGACCACTGTATATGGTCGACGAAACGCAGACTTCTCGCCTGACCAAGCCGCCGCTGCCCTAGAAGGAATAGCAGCAGCACATCATGCAGCGGCTCAGGGCAGTACTGCTCTGCTCTCGGATGACGTGGCCGGCCAGCTGTGTGGACGCCGGATGCGCAGCAGCTGGCTGGGTCGGGAGATCGCTGGCCCGACAGTATATAAATCTCGTCATTGCTGGTATTAGTGATGGCGGTCGGCGAGTAGTGGACACCGAAAGCGGCTTACAGAAGTCCAGCGTGAGGGCGTCGATCGTTACCGCTCCTGGCCTTAGCTGCAGGGCGGTCCGAAGAGCCGCTCCTGGCCGGCCGGTCAGTGTCCACGTTTCAGCATTGTAGAGGAGGACGGTTTGTATATGACTGCCTGGAACAGCCGCCCTCTCAGCCGATCCGGCAGCTCGGGGCACTGCAGGACAGTCCAGTCCGCACGGTGCGAAAAAGGCAAGCGCCCTGCGCCGTGCCATTTCGTCCATGATGCTTGGCACTAGACCGCCGAGGTAGATTAATTAACTCTTGGCAGCAAGGAAAATCAGCATCGACCGGAGCACGTATGGAGCATGTTCATGTATATCAAATGATAAACTCCAATCGTTAAAGCAATACTTATAGTCTACGCCAGGGGTCGGCAAACTCCGGCCCGCAAAGCCTCTCTATCCGCGGCCCTCGGATCCTTTGAAACTTCACAATAGCAATTCGGCCCGCTCAAGGTTTTTGTCTTCTTAGCTCTCTTATCTCCCCTCTCTCCTCTCTCATCTACCCTCCGATCCCTCCTCTCTCTTCTCTCTTCTTCTCTATTCTCTCTCTTCTTTCCTCTCCTCTCTCTGGCCCGCAAGCCGTGCGCAGATTCTATACCTGGCCCTTAAGAGTTAAAAAGGTTCGCCGACCCATGTGGTCTAGGCGTATTATAGATTTGCATTGTTCTTGAGAAAATAACTTGTATTAATACCTCGTCATTCGAGTCCATCTTGGGTTGTGGAGTCCTTTTAAGAAAGTACACGTCTTGTATACGAGTGTGGGATGAAACTAAGACAGTAGATTTAAATATATAGTCGTGTACATGCATCATTTTTCATTAAGAATACTATAGGTTTTATGACTATTACTACTAAATAAAAAACAAAAATAACTTTTTATTGTGATATTCCAAATTTATAATGCGACTTTTGTAAAGCGTGCTTGCAGAGTGTATTGTATAAAACATAAAACAACACCATAGTGGCTTAGACTTGCCCGTGGAAAAAAAAATTAGCATATAACACGTTCACTTAGTCACTTTGTTATAACGCAAGTAAATAAATAACTTTGCCAATAATAATTAAAGGACAAGAAGCGGAGGAGGCCGATGTCAAAGTCAATTCAAGTACGAGCTACGTCTAATCAATCAAATAGAGGCATAGGGACAACAGAAGACGGTGGCGGACTCTTCTAACTGAAAAACCGGCTTGAATGTTTTTGTTATAGTAAACTCGCTTAAAATTAATCGAGCAAAATATATTGAATTCTTGTGTGTGTGACTGCAGGTGCAAATCTACACAGATTTCTTCTCTAAATAAGCGGTCGGCTTGTATGCAGGTCACTAACTTAATCTGAGCAAATTGACAACAGGAGTTGAGTTGTGCATGCGAAATCGACACGACACAGCAGTGCTCTATCATTAGTGACAACTCTGTCAAAGAGTTGCTTAGGTTTAGAGTGTACTATGGATTTATGGGTCTTGATTCAGTATCCGGAAAATATTTGATCGCATTAAACAAAAATATTTTCTTAAAGAAAACCCGGATGTTTGCTTAATTTAATTCTCTAGAAACTATTACTTGAAAAACCGCGCGGAAATCAAAAGTATTTGATAAATAAGTATAGAGCCAATAAAGCATCTGATTAGCAGTGATTTATGGGGAGGAGTGCAGTTCTAAAGCGCAAGTCTGCACAGAATCAATCCAAATCGATCTCAGTTCAGATATATTGGGGTCGGATCGGTTTCTAAACATAAACAGGCGGATTGCATGTATAATCGAAGCATCACAACCCAATGAAAAAAACGGTTGAACATGTAATCGCCAACAATCATGACATGGAGTGGGGACAGCCAATGGATTGGTAAGCGAGCGTCTGCAGTTGGAAATGACTAAAATCTCCATCTATAGTTGCCTCAGATACTGCTGAATAGAAAAGGACACTGTGAACTACTAAATCGTGCAAGATGTTACGGGTCGAGGCTCGTTTTCCTAGCAAAATGCTCCGTCAACGGCGAGATAGGAAATTTTCGGTTTTATACGTAGCATTGTAGCATGGACACTTTTTTATGTCTACCCTAATGACCCTAACTATAATGACCCTAACCCTAACCATAATGACCCTAACGATAAGGAACCTAACCATAATGACCCTAACCCTAAGGACCCTAAACATAATGACCCTAACCATAAGGACCCTAACCCTAAGGACCCTAACCATAATGACCCTAACCCTAAGGACCCTAACCCTAAGGACCCTAACCATAATGACCCTAACCATAATGACCCTAACCATAATGACCCTAACCATAATGACCCTAACCATAATGACCCTAACCATAATGACCCTAACCATAATGACCCTAACCATAATGACCCTAACCATAATGACCCTAACCATAATGACCCTAACCATAATGACCCTAACCATAATGACCCTAACCATAATGACCCTAACCATAATGACCCTAACCATAATGACCCTAACCATAATGACCCTAACTATAATGACCCTAACCATAATGACCCTAACCATAAGGACCCTAACCATAATGACCCTAACCATAATGACCCTAACCATAATGACCCTAACCATAATGACCCTAACCCTAAGGACCCTAACCATAAGGACCCTAAACATAATGACCCTAACCATAATGACCCTAACCCTAAGGACCCTAACCATAAGGACCCTAAACATAATGACCCTAACCATAATGACCCTAACCATAATGACCCTAACCCTAAGGACCCTAACCATAAGGACCCTAAACATAGTGACCCTAAACATAATGACCCTAACCATAATGACCCTAACCATAATGACCCTAACCATAATGACCCTAACCATAATGACCCTAACCATAATGACCCTAACCCACTGATTAGCTCTAGAATCACACCTAATTTCGCCTCAATCTCGTCAATATTTTCGTGCCTTGGCTCACCGTTGAATTTATCAATCAAAGCACAAAATTCCAACAAAATCTGTACAGTTCAAAAGTGCGCAGAGTCCTTTTTACTCTTCTCCTGTCCCACGCAATAAGTTCGGGAAAAGTAAATCAAAGCTCCATACGATTTGGAATCTCGCGGTCGGATTAGTAACCCGCCCTAGCCACTGCTCACAGCATCATCTCTTCTATGTCGTCGACATCTTCAGAGTGCCCGACAGCCTGTCTGGCTCCGCTGCCGGCGCTCGGTCGCCGCGGCAGCAACTTGCCGCTGCCGGAGCGGCTGTCGGCGCCGCCGGAGAAGCTACTGGGCTGGTAGCCGGTCCCCGAGTTGCCGTTCAGCAGCTCGGCCAGCGGGTCCGACCCGTCCGCGTCCAAATTTCGCCGTCGACGGCCGCCGGACTCGCCGCTGCCGCTCCGATCCGGCTGTAGCGGCTGTCGCTGCTCCGACTTGCTCGACGGCGGCGTGTTGTCGCCCGAGCCGCCGAACAGGTCGGCCATCATCTTTTCTTCGCGAGCCTTCTCGGCCGCCCGACGGTCGCGTAGCTCTGCCGAGTCGACGGCGGCGGAGGTGTCGGCGGGTGCGGCGGGGCCGCTGCCGGATTCCCGCCTGGAGGCGTTGCTGCTGCCCTGCTGCTGCTGTGTGTAGCCGGGGACGGCCGCGTTATCGTAGGCCGGCCTGCCCTGGTGGAGATTCTCCACGGACGGCTTGAAGTCGTATTGCTTGCGCTGCCGTTGCTGCTGCTGCTGCTGCGACGGGTGCGGCGGCGGCTTCTTGTTCTCGGCTTCGTCCTCCTTCTCGTCTGGCGGCATATCGAGCTCCTTCAGCCTGGCCAGCAGGGCCGCCTTCCGCTTGCGCTCCTCCTCTTCCTTCTGCGGGAATTTGGGAATTCAGGAAATGGAAATTTCGAAGTTTATAGGACAGAGGAAGAAAGACTGTTGGAGGAATTGGGAATCCTGGGAATTCCTATCTATAAGATGAGCGGGAAATCCCAGTCATCCAACCTTAGTCTATCAGGTAAGAGGGAAATCCCGGTCATCTGAGTCTATCAGATAAGAGGGAAATCCCGATCATCTGAGTCTACCGTATTGGGTAAGAGGGAAATCCCGGTCATCTGAGTCTACCGTATTGGGTAAGAGGGAAATCCCGGTCATCTGAATCCATCACGTAAGAGGGAAATTCCAGTCATCTGAGTCTATCAGGTAAGAGGGAACTCCCGGTCATTTGAGTCTATGGGGTAAGAGGAAATCCCGGTCATTTGAGTCTATGGGGTAAGAGGGAAATCCCGGTCATTTGAGTCTATCAGGTAAGAGGGAAATCTTGGTTATCAGAGCCTATCGGGTAAGAGGGAAATCCCGGTTATCCGAGCCTATCGGGTAAGAGGGAAATCCCGGTTATCCGAGCCTATCGGGTAAGAGGGAAATCCTGGTCATCTGAGTCTATCAGTTAAGAGGGAAATCCCGGTCATTTGAGTCTATGGGGTAAGAGGGAAATCCCGGTCATCTGAGTCTATCAGGTAAAAGGGAAATCATGGTTATCCGAGCCTATCGGGTAAGAGGGAAATCCCGTCTATCTGAGCCTATCGGGTAAGAGGGAAATCCCGTCTATCTGAGCCTATCGGGTAAGAGGGAAATCCCAGTAGCCAATATATATCGGAATGTCGCGAATCCCAATCAGTCGGGTGAGTGGGGAATTCCAATTGGAAAGATTCCATATCAACGGAACAACAAGAATTTCCAATGACTCCAATCCCTCGAACCTTTCTCAGCTCCTCCAGCTCCAGCTCCCTCTGTCTGGCCTCCTCCTGTTCCCGCTGCTGCTGCTGCTGCCGGCGCTGCGCCTCCAGCTCTTCCTGCTCCCGTTCCGCCTGCAGCCGGCGCTGCCGCTCCTCCTCTTCCAGGCGACGCTGGGTGGCCTCATCCTCCAGCTGCTGCTTCATCCTGAGAAACGGGGACGGGAGAGTGCAGGGTGTTTGGGAACTGTGAGCAGTCATGAAGTTCAGTTCAGTCACATGCAGTCATACAGTTCAGTCACATGCAGTCATACAGTTCAGTCACATGTAGTCATACAGTTCAGTCACATGCAGTCATGCAGTTCAGTCACATGCAGTCATACAGTTCAGTCACATGCAGTCATACAGTTCAGTCACATGCAGTCATACAGTTCAGTCACATGCAGTCATAGAGTTCAGTCACATGCAGTCATAGAGTTCAGTCACATGCAGTCATACAGTTCAGTCACATGCAGTCATTCAGTTCAGTCACATGCAGTCATACAGTTCAGTCACATGCAGTCATAGAGTTCAGTCACATGCAGTCATTCAGTTCAGTCACATGCAGTCATGCAGTTCAGTCACATGCAGTCATAGAGTTCAGTCACATGCAGTCATAGAGTTCAGTCACATGCAGTCATACAGTTCAGTCACATGCAGTCATACAGTTCAGTCACATGCAGTCATACAGTTCAGTCACATGCAGTCATTCAGTTCAGCCACATGCAGTCATACAGTTCAGTCACATGCAGTCATAGAGTTCAGTCACATGCAGTCATACAGTTCAGTCACATGCAGTCATAGAGTTCAGTCACATGCAGTCATTCAGTTCAGTCACATGCAGTCATGCAGTTCAGTCACATGCAGTCATAGAGTTCAGTCACATGCAGTCATACAGTTCAGTCACATGCAGTCATGCAGTTCAGTCACATGCAGTCATACAGTTCAGTCAGTCACATGCAGTCATGCTCTGACTCACTGCTGTCTCTCCTTCCTGGCCTCTTCTTCTTCCTCCCGCCTTTTTCTCTCCTTGGCCTCGCGTCGCTGCCTCTCCTCCTCTTCTCTGGCCCTCTCCGCCTCCTGCTGGTGCAGCCTCTCCGCCTCATCGTCACTGCTGCCGCCATCATCCGGCAGCTCCTGTTCGGGCGGAGGCGTCGAATCCGGCTTCGTCTGTTTCGGCGGCTCTTCAACAATGGCCTCCTTCTGCTTCTTGCGCTTCTCCTGCGTGCGTTTGGAGAAAAACATGAACAAAAAAATTGCAATTTATTGACTGCCTACTGTCAGTAGTGAAAACTAAAACTTGGACATCTACGCGTGACGCAGCTTTTAAATTAAGTAGTTCGTAGGTCGCCTACTAATAGTAGCTCGTACGAATATAAGTAAAGGAGACGAAAAGCAAGCAAAATGAGACTTTTTATCTAAGGAAGGATGAAGCCAAGTCAGCGTCGCTCTAGCTCTCGCAAGTGGTGTTTGAAAGGCCGATTTGTGCGCGGAAAAGCATTTTTAAGAATTTTATCAGTTAGTTGGAAATTTACTACTGAAATAAGTAATTGTTTGTAGCCACAAGTCGTCGCAAAAATCGGCAGAGAAAACGATGAAGCATGACCAGCATCTTTTGATCAAAGCGATGGGTATATCCATTTTTAAATAAATAAAAGTGCTTATTTTTGGTCGGCGCACGAGATTTTGAGGGAAAAAATACGTCAGAAAAACACAACGGAATTACACTAACTAAACTAATTGAACAACATCCCGCACAAGTCAGTAGTAACTAATGCTTTTTAATTTTTATCTATGCTCATAGATTGATACCACAGTAATACGACGGTATAATATAATAAAACTTGAATCAGATGCGTAGCCAGGAATTTTGATTGGGGGGGGCCGTGAGTTACGGGGCGCCAGCTTCTTATAGGGGGCGCCAGTTTCTTTTAGGGAAGGCGCCAGTTTCTTATAGGGGGGGCGCCAGTTTCTTTTAGGGGGGCGCCAGTTTCTTTTAGGGGGGGGCGCCAGTTTCTTTTAGGGGGGCGCCAGTTTCTTATAGGGGGGGGCGCCAGTTTCTTTTAGGGGGGGCGCCAGTTTCTTTTAGGGGGGGGCGCCAGTTTCTTTTAGGGGGGGCGCCAGTTTCTTTTAGGGGGGCGCCAGTTTCTTATAGGGGGGGGGGCGCCAGTTTCTTTTAGGGGGGCGCCAGTTTCTTTTAGGGGGGGCGCCAGTTTCTTTTAGGGGGGGCGCCAGTTTCTTTTAGGGGGGCGCCAGTTTCTTATAGGGGGGGGGCGCCAGTTTCTTTTAGGGGGGGCGCCAGTTTCTTTTAGGGGGGGCGCCAGTTTCTTTTAGGGGGGGCGCCAGTTTCTTATAGGGGGGGGGGCGCCAGTTTCTTTTAGGGGGGCGCCAGTTTCTTATAGGGGGGGGGCGCCAGTTTCTTTTAGGGGGGGGGGGCGCCAGTTTCTTTTAGGGGGGCGCGAGTTTCTTATAGGGGGGGGGCGCCAGTTTCTTTTAGGGGGGGGGCGCCAGTTTCTTATAAGGGGGGGGGGCGCCAGTTTCTTATAGGGGGGGGGGGCGCCAGTTTCTTTTAGGGGGGGCGCCAAGGCCAGAGTTGGTGATTGGGGGCCACGGCCCCCTTGCCCCCCTCTGGCTACGCCCCTGACTTGAATAATAGTAACGATTTTATTATATTGTAGACCGCATATAGTAATTATTATTACATTAAGTAGTATTAAATAAATTTTATAATGCAATTATTATAACAAAAGTACAATAAAATAATAAGATACGAGTACATCTATGAGTACAATACAACCCACTTTTCAACACAGAGCTATTCAACTAGACCACTACACAAAACAATAATTAGCTGCTTTCAGCTAAACCTTTCTGCTGCAAAATATTTCCGGTGTTACAAATGTTTCTTAGAAAATTCGTGAAGTGAATTCCTAATAGGTGGCCGCTCCTGATCACTCCATGTATACTTGTGCCCGTTAAGTGAGTGAAAGCAATAAGCCGTACATAAAAAATGCAGTTGAGTTAACGACAGGTGAATAAAAAGCGAAGTCTTAAATAAATCAATAACTTACTCCGTTGGTACTGTTCTTTTTCTGTGCCTGTATAAAAAAAATAAAATTAATAGTTTTGGTAGTTTACTAAAAAACAAAAGAGAACGACCACGCCAGGACTCGAACCTGGATTCTTCTGATCCGTAGTCAGACGCGTTATCCATTGCGCCACGCGGCCCTCAATGCTTGCAGCCGATTGAAAACCTCTCTATATTTCAATATTTCAATTCTACGAGAGAGTTTCTATACAAGCTTTGGCAAATAAAACGTTGTAATTCACACTTGAATGAGTCAGCGAAAAAAGTTGAGCTAACAATGGGAGTTGTTTATTCTCTTTCTCTCTCTAGCTACTACTTGCACCAGCCTTACGAGTATTGATTAATTTTTTTGCAGGTCTAGAAAAATGAAGCTTTGTGTTCACACCGGCAACGTAGCTCGTAAGTGTGTGCACAGCAAGTCCTAAACAGCCTAGACTTGAGCGAATTATTTCAATTTTATTTTAAAAAACAACCGCGTTTTTAAAACAGAACCAAACCACTAAAAAACTTGAAACTGCCAATCTTTTGTTAATCTAAGATGTCCTTTTTATTGCCACATTTTGCCATTTTGAATCAAAGATTTTGCCATTTCTAATCAAAGATGTCATTTTTAATCAAAGATGTTGCCATTTCTAATCAAAGATGTTGCCATTTTTAATCAAAGATGTTGCCATTTCTAATCAAAGATGGCGCCATTTTTAATCAAAGATGTTGCCATTTTTAATCGAAGATGTTGCCATTTTTAATCGAAGATGTTGCCACTTTGAATCGAAGATGGCGCCATTTTTAATCAAAGATGTTGCCATTTTTAATCGAAGATGTTGCCACTTTGAATCAAAGATGGCGCCATTTTTAATCAAAGATGTTGCCATTTTTAATCGAAGATGTTGTCATTTTGAATCAAAGATGTTGCCACTTTGAATCGAAGATGGCGCCATTTTGAATTGATGATTTTCATGTCAATTTTAACAGTTCTCAAATTAGATGAAAATTTTTTAAAGCTCAAGTCACTCACCTCCATCTGCTGCCGCCGTTTCTCCTCGTAGGCCTTCATTTTGTCTCTTGGCGTTGAGTAGTCGGATCTCGAGGCGCTGTTGAACCGCAGATTCTGCACCGAACCGCCTCCGGCTGAGCTGTTGAGATGATGAGGCGGTCGGACGGCCCTCTGAGTGTAGATATTCTGAATGTCCAGAATCTTCTCCTTCTCCTGGCGTTGGGTGGATCGCGAGATTGATCAATTAGCAAAATAACACAACCCGAACACAATCTTACTACTATAAGTAATCGCATTCATCGAGATGTGATTTCAAATTTGCTTGTATTTAAAAATCTTAAAACATACAATAAAATTTTTGAATTTTAAAATGGATTGTGAAGCTGGGGATTGTGAGGTTTGGGGATTGTGAAGCTTGGGGATTGTGGAGCTTGAGGATTGTGAAACTTGGGGAATGTGAAACTGAAGCTTGGAGTTTGTGAAGCTTGGGGATTGTGAAGCTTGGGGATTGTGAAGCTTGGGGATTGTGAAACTGAAGCTTGGAGTTTGTGAAGCTTGGGGATTGTGAAGCTTGGGGATTGTGAAACTGAAGCTTGGAGTTTGTGAAGCTTGGGGATTGTGAAGCTTGGGGATTGTGAAACTGAAGCTTGGAGTTTGTGAAGCTTGAGGATTGTGAAACTTGGGGAATGTGAAACTGAAGCTTGGAGTTTGTGAAGCTTGGGGATTGTGAAGCTTGGGGATTGTGAAACTGAAGCTTGGAGTTTGTGAAGCTTAGGGATTGTGAAGCTTGGGGATTGTGAAACTGAAGCTTGGAGTTTGTGAAGCTTGGGGATTGTGAAGCTTGGGGATTGTGAAACTGAAGCTTGGAGTTTGTGAAGCTTGGGGATTGTGAAGCTTGGGGATTGTGAAGCTTGAGGATTGTGAAGCTTGAGGATTGTGAAGCTTGGGGATTGTGAAACTGAAGCTTGGAGTTTGTGAAGCTTGGGGATTGTGAAGCTGAAGGTTGGAGTTTGTGAAGCTTGGGGATTGTGAAGCTTGGGGATTGTGAAGCTTGAGGATTGTGAAGCTTGGGGATTGTGAAGCTTGGGGATTGTGAAGCTTGGGGATTGTGAAACTGAAGCTTGGAGTTTGTGAAGCTTGGAGTTTGTGGAGCTTGGGGATTGTGGAGCTTGAGGATTGTGGAGCTTGGGGATTGTGAAGCTTGAGGATTGTGAAGCTTGGGGATTGTGAAGCTTGGGGATTGTGAAGCTTGGGGATTGTGAAGCTTGGGGATTGGGAAACTGAAGCTTGGAGTTTGTGAAGCTTGGGGATTGTGAAGCTTGGGGATTGTGAAGCTTGGGGATTGTGAAGCTTGGGGATTGTGAAGCTTGGGGATTGTGAAGCTTGGGGATTGTGAAGCTTGGGGATTGTGAAGCTTGGGGATTGTGAAACTGAAGCTTGGAGTTTGTGAAGCTTGGAGTTTGTGGAGCTTGGGGATTGTGGAGCTTGAGGATTGTGGAGCTTGGGGATTGTGAAGCTTGAGGATTGTGAAGCTTGGGGATTGTGAAGCTTGGGGATTGTGAAGCTTGGGGATTGGGAAACTGAAGCTTGGAGTTTGTGAAGCTTGGAGTTTGTGAAGCTTGGGGATTGTGAAGCTTGGGGATTGTGAAACTGAAGCTTGGAGTTTGTGAAGCTTGGGGATTGTGAAGCTTGGGGATTGTGAAGCTTGGGGATTGTGGAGCTTGGAGTTTGTGAAACTTGAGGATTGTTAAGCTTGGGGATTGTGAAACTTGGTGATTGTGAACTTGGGGATTGTGGGGAGCCGGTGATATTTAATGTAGTTATTGTAGAATTGGAATTCTGGTTTTGTGGAAGCGTACTCAAGATAGACGCTCTAGATTCGAACCAAGGACTTCTACCTTAAACACACTATTCATGCTTTTTGCCTACTCTGATATCAATTCTTGAGCACAAAGCGGTATCCTATTACAGTCAGCAGCATAATGAATGAGCTCATTTATTGATTTGTATGGATCTTTAGGGATCTCGGTTAATCTTTGTATCTATGCGATTATACATAGTGCATGCTGATCCGAAATACTAACCTTGAGAGCGGTGGTGGCTTCCTGCAGTTGCTCTTCAAGCTCGCGAACTTTACGCTGCGTCTCCTTGTGCCGGTGGACCTCGATTGCCACCTCGTGCCGATGGTTCTTCTGCAGGTGCTCCAGGTGCCGCTCAAGGTCCTGCTCGAAGGTTGCGGACAGACCATAAACAGACTGATGATAGGCTATAAACAGACTGATGATAGGCTATAAACAGACTGAGGGTGGACTATAAACAGACTGATGATAGGATATAAACAGACTGATGATAGGATATAAACAGACTGATGATAGGCTATAAACAGACTGATGATAGGCTATAAACAGACTAAGGGTGGACTATAAACAGACTGATGATAGGCTATAAACAGACTGAGAATAGACTTTAAACAGCTAGACTGAGGATAGAATATAAACAGACTGAGGGTGGACTATAAACAGACTGTAGATAGGGTATAAATAGATTGATGATAGGCTATAAACAGACTGATGATAGGCTATAAACAGACTGTTGATAGGCTATAAACAGACTGTAGATAGGTTATAAACAGACTGTAGATAGGTTATAAACAGACTGTAGTTAGGCTATAAACAGACTGTAGATAGGTTATAAACAGACTGTAGATAGGTTATAAACAGACTGTAGATAGGTTATAAACAGACTGTCGATAGGTTATAAACAGACTGTAGATAGGTTATAAACAGACTGTAGATAGGCTATAAACAGACTGATTATAGGCTATAAACAGACTGTAGATAGGTTATAAACAGACTGTAGATAGGTAATAAACAGACTGTCGATAGGTTATAAACAGACTGTAGTTAGGCTATAAACAGACTGTAGATAGGTTATAAACAGACTGTAGATAGGTTATAAACAGACTGTAGATAGGCTATAAACAGACTGTAGATAGGTAATAAACAGACTGTCGATAGGTTATAAACAGACTGTAGATAGGCTATAAACAGACTGTAGATAGGTTATAAACAGACTGTAGATAGGTTATAAACAGACTGTAGATAGGTTATAAACAGACTGTCGATAGGTTATAAACAGACTGTAGATAGGCTATAAACAGACTGATGATAGGCTATAAACAGACTGTATATAGGTTATAAACAGACTGTAGATAGGTTATAAACAGACTGTAGATAGGTTATAAACAGACTGCGGATTTCCGCTACATAATTATAACAGAATGTAGGTGACATTCGCGCACCTGAATTTTCTTCTCCTTCTCAGCGTTGTCATTCTCCAGCTCGGAGACTCGCTTCGCCAGCGCCTCCCGGTCCGGCAGGCCCTCCTGGCTCGCCTGCTCCCGCAGCCGGTCGTTGAACTTCTTCAGCCTGGCATTCTCCGCTTCTAAGTCTTTGTTTCTAGCGCCGGCCTCAGAGCAGCGGTCTTTGTAGCGGCGCAGTTGCTCTTTTAGGGTGCGCACCTCCTCCTGATGCCTCGCGATGGTCTGCGACAGCTGGGAGTCCTCATTATCGTATTTGTTAAGAGCGCGCTCGTTAATCCGATTCTGCTTTTGCAGCAGCCGATTCTCTGTGCGCAATTCGTTCAGCTCCTTCATAGCGAACTCCAGCTCGTTCTTCAACTCGGCCATTTTACGGTTTTTGGCGCTCATCACTCGCCTGGTAGCTTGGTCCAGTTGCCTTGGCGACAAGTGATGAGGCCTCGCTCCGGCCTGCTGCGACCGCTGGGTGTTGCTTCGGTGCTGCTGGTTTTGCCTGCCGCCTGCCACCGTCCTTTTGGCTGCAATTCGATTGGGTGACTCAGTGTTGCAGGAGTTCTGAGGTGACTCAGGGTTGTAGCTCTGAGGGTGACTCAGGGTTGTAGCTATGAGGGTGACTCAGGGTTGTAGCTATGAGGGTGACTCAGGGTTGTAGCTCTGAGGGTGACTCAGGGTTGTAGCTATGAGGGTGACTCAGGGTTGTAGCTATGAGGGTGACTCAGTGTTGCAGGAGTTCTGAGGGTGACTCAGGGTTGTAGCTCTGAGGGTGACTCAGGGTTGTAGCTCTGAGGGTGACTCAGGGTTGTAGCTCTGAGGGTGACTCAGGGTTGTAGCTCTGAGGGTGACTCAGGGTTGTAGCTATGAGGGTGACTCAGTGTTGCAGGAGCTCTGAGGGTGACTCAGGGTTGTAGCTATGAGGTTGACTCAGTGTTGCAGGAGCTCTGAGGGTGACTTAGGGTTGCAGCTATGAGGGTGACTCAGGGTTGGAACTCTGAGGGTGACTTAGGGTTGCAGCTATGAGGGTTACTCTGGGTTGCAGGAGTTCTGAGGATGACTCAGGGTTGTAGCTCGAGGGTTTTGCGAGTGGCTTATGGTGCATCTACTTTGACTTCAGTATGCCTTGTGCAAAGAGAGAGAGATTGCCATCATATGATTTAGCATGCTTTAAAACTCACAGAATAGATAGATTGCATTATCATGACTACAGCTATGACAGTGCAAATGACATATCCCGGACAGGATTAGGTATCAACTCTCAGCTGCTGTTTCTACATGGCAATTACTAGGTGCTATTTGGACAATTCCATCTCTACTTTGAACCCTTAATTTGCTGTCTAAGTTACAGTGGCATATTAAAAGCTTTTGTTTCAAACTCTTTCGCTAGTTAGAACACAGCAAAGCAAGCAAAAATATTATAGAGTATATGAAGTTCCCCAATGATGGGTGTAATTTTGCATTGCATAAATTAATTATAGCGTTCATTTTTTTCATTTAGTTTTAATAATTCCAGTATTCATTTTAAGACACTGACAATCATACTCAACTTTCGTCTATGGTCAAAACACTGTCCATAGTCTATGGCACAGACACCGACAGAGCATTGAAACTGCTCGATATCTGAAATTCAATTCCATCCCCATACACGCTTTTGCCCATAGACAGTTGTCGGAGCATGGGTTGAATATGGCTGGCCGTGGCTTAAATTGAATTCTCTCCCCATACACGCTTTTGCCCATAGACAGTTGTCGGAGCATGGGTTGAATATGGCTGGCCGTGGCTTAAATTGAATTCTCTCCCCATACACGCTTTTGCTCATAGACAGTTGTCGGAGCATGGGTTGAATATGGCTGGCCGTGGCTTAAATTGAATTCTCTCCCCATACACGCTTTTGCCCATAGACAGTTGTCGGAGCATGGGTTGAATATGGCTGGCCGTGGCTTAAATTGAATTCTCTCCCCATACACGCTTTTGCCCATAGACAGTTGTCGGAGCATGGGTTGAATATGGCTGGCCGTGGCTTAAATTGAATTCTCTCCCCATACACGCTTTTGCCCATAGACAGTTGTCGGAGCATGGGTTGAATATGGCTGGCCGTGGCTTAAATTGAATTCTCTCCCCATACACGCTTTTGCCCATAGACAGTTGTCGGAGCATGGGTTGAATATGTCTGGCCGTGTCTTGTATTGAATGCTGGAATTCTTAAATAAAATGAAAAATTTTTGATAACAACAAATTTACGAGGCATTGCATGCGGAGTCTGCCTGTGCTGCACTAATCATACTCATATAATGTAAATATGCATCAATTTGCAAGAATAGACGTGCAATTGGTATTGCAAATAACAGCAAAATCAAAACAACAAATCAGAAGGATGTCAGTTCAGAATTTTATGGATTTTTAGTTTTTCAAGTTGTTTGATTTGCAACTTTAAAACATTTGTTTTCAGTAGAGAGTACAGCGCGGCCCATGGCTGCAGGACTTTGCACTGAGGGACTGCTCATTGGATGTATTCTTATGACAACCTCATCATGTCTTCTCATGTCCTGAGGCTTGCACAGCTAATGGAAGCGCCGCAATACATTTATTTTACCTTTAACCGGTCCACTAGAGGCCCCAGACGGGCCGGAACCCGGTTTTCGTTTAGCCTGTCGCGGTTTTTCAGGCTCTTCGTCTGCAACAGTTGGATGACAAGATTGGGCAGGAACAATAAACAGCCAGTAATTAGATACCGTGACGCAGAGGGAGTCAACCTTGGGCATATGAAAACCAAATAAAATAGTTAAAAAATGGATTAGGCGTGTTAGTGTTAATGAATAAATTTAGCTGAAACTTGCATGCCACTTAAGCTCTTGATAAGCTAACTAAATCCATATCTACTTTACCTTTGAGAGCAGTCTTGGAATGCTGATCGTACTCGGGATCGGACTCAAACTCTTCGCTGTAGGCCGGACTGCCTGGCTGCTGCTGCTGCCGCTGCGGCGACTGTGACGGCGTCCGACTTCGACGAGAGAAAGTGCGCGCCGGGGACGGACTCCGGTCCCGGCTAACACCGTTGTGGCGACGATTCTCGCCTGTGGAGCTTTGGCGACCGCCGCCGTAGAATGAGTCCTCCCTGGAGTCCTGACGACGAACGGAGCCTCGACTGCCGGACATGAAACAGGAGGGATCGGCCCTCTTTTACTCTCTAGCTTCTCTCTACCCTCTTGGGGCTCGCGGGGTTAACGCAAACCAGTGGCTAACGCGGTTAAAACCCTGCACTGAAGCCGCTTGTGCGTGTGAGTCTGAAAGCGGTTCAAAAGCAAATTGTTAGCCGCAGTGCGAGTAAGAAAAGGCGGTATATTGTTAATTTTGGTTATTTATTAAAACGCTAACAGATTGCAAACTTAGAACTTCAAGCATTTTCTTTTAGTATGTTTAGTTTGCTTAAGAAAATACAGTGCGCCATGGGCTATTCTAAACTCTTAAATTAACTATTTTTCTAAACAACAAATGAGAAACAAAATCGAGGACAAAGCAAGGACTTGGCATCAGTTGTAATAACTTAAATCATAGTTTTACAATATGTGACAAATTCCTAGCCTCTTCCACAGCCATGTGTAATCTCTCTATTTAATGGAAAGGTAAATTATGCAAACAGACCCCATAACGGTCTGTCTCCTAAAATGAACATATTTCATCGAAATTATTGATACCGTTGCCCAAAGACAGAGAAATATTGTCACCCAAAGGTACTTCAGTTGTATTTATACATGTGTGTAATAAATTGCCTTTTTTGAAAATAAAAACAATACAAATCAAGCGAATGACTTATTAGTATGGCGAAATTCACTAACATAATAAATTTAGACTTAGAGAATAAAATATAGGATTTGTTTTACTAGTGCTGTTTGTAATAACCATTTCTAAATTTCAACAGTAAATTCCAGGTTCATAAAAACTAAGCTTTTTATAGCTATAGTTAGTATAATACATATATTTATTGTTATTGTATTTTTTCGGCCACCAAAATGTTAAATATAGCAAAAAAGAAATCCTATATTCCCCCTATTCACATTAATGCAAGGCAATTTAAAATTCATTACCTGCAGGCTGCAGATTTTATTAGTAATACTAATAGCGATCCTCTTCTCTAGACTAGAGTTTAGTATAAAAAATCAAAAGCTCTATTGATCTGATTGATTAATAAAAAATATTAAACGATTTAATATTTTAAAAACAACTGCAATCTTATCAATAATTTTACTTTGGCTGAGACAAAATCTTTTATATGCATACGATTTTCGAAAGCACAGGCAGACGAAGGTTGAAATGCTCACCATAAAAAGAATGGAATCCTTCGTGTTAAAATGTTGCCATAAAATCTTATGCATATAAACATAACGTCGAAATGCGTTTGCTCATGTTTAAGCTTTAAAATATAAAAAACTTTGGTACGTGATAAGTTCTATATTCCTTACTTATATTTGTAAAAAATTTGTAATATGTGATGTTTAAATATTGTTTCTTAGAAATAAAATTATCGTCGCGGAAATTTGACAGCTAGACTTTACTTGTCAGATTTTTAATCATGAATTTAAGAACAAAGTAAACCGACTAAAGTCCGAAGCGAAAAGAATATTCAGAAGGCTCTCCGACCTCATTTATCAACCGTTAGCAGTTTAATGATTTGCCTAATTAGCTCGTTCCTTTTTTGAACAGAACATCGTGGAGTCGCGGCACACGGGCACACTGAAATCATGGTCCCCGCCCTCCCCAATCGAACTGTCGCGAATTCCAACATAACGACGAGACGTTTTTCAGTGGCTGATCTCAGTGGAGTGCAGGCTTTAGAAGTAAAATGCAACAAACTCATTACAGGATGAAAATCAGCATGCATGCAAGCTTTAAAATTGGTTCTTGCATGTTAAGTCAAAGACTCTATGAAGAGGCTTTACTTTGTCGAGAACAAGATGTTTCGGCGAAGATTTTTCGGCAGAGCAGAAGAATGTTTTGGCGACAGCACTGGCTGGTAAGTTTGTGTGCCTATTACATGAGCGAATCTTATATGCTTGCTTGTCCAAGATGGCGGCTGGCATGCGTGGGCTAGAGTTTGGGATCTAGCAGGTCGGGATTTGCATTTGTGTGTAATTTTTTGTTACATATTACATTTATTATTTAATGTTGCCATTGTATAGAATGTTGCCAAGTTGCCAACATGAGTTTGTAGGTTGCATAAGCATTAATCAGATGTGGTGTTTTTTGCTGACTGCAAAGCAAACACATATCACCACTATTTAGGATGGCAACATTTTATGATAAATGTTTTATTAAATTACACAAAATTTTTGAAATCCTAACCTATTAGATCCTAGCATATAAATCATATATAATCTCTAGACCATGTATGACTAAAAGCTATTTTAGACAATATAAGCATAATATTTACTCATGCAATAGCACATGAACTTATCAGCCAATGGTATTGTATTGCCCAAACCTTTTCACTAAAATATATTGCTATCACCAAAACCTCTTTTCCTAAAGTCACCTTTGCCAAAACCTTTAGATTTTTCTTTGTTATATAGAAATATAAATGGTGAACTACAAATAATTGTTTTTTGATAGCTATAATTGTATAGATTTAATAGAAGCTGGCCAATTGATTATGAAAAGCTGAATATATATTTATTAAAAGCAAAAATTCAATGGTATTTTAGAAGTATTAATTATATTAGGATAATGGCATTTATATTTAGTTATACCTAGAATATAATATTTAGAATCAGACTAAATTATCTTGTATAACAATCAAAACTTCATAGTTTTTTATTATAATAATATAGCATAATATAATATAGTCATAAGTACATTTAATTGATAAGTATTATTAATGCAATTAAACAATTTGGCAATGCAAGATTGATAGGCAATTGCTAGTTTGATACAATATATTTTTGGGGTTTAAACATTAAAGTATTATAAATTATTAAATTCTAAAAATGATGCAGTTTTGCATTAGAAGAATATTTATGCAATATGCATATTTTATTATATTTTAGCTATTATTCTAATTAATGAGTTTATTTAATCTGTGTATTTCTATTTTTTACATTATTTCAAGTCTGCTTTTTATAGTTTTTAGGCTTTCTGTGTATTAGTAATCATTAACTTTGTATCTTATAAATATTAATACTGAAATATTTGTGTGTGTTAGAGATGTCTATATTGCATTCGCTTTTAATGCTCCAGAAATTATTCAGTGGGTAAACGGCAAGAGCAACTATGACTCTATCCGAAGGCTATAATGCTTCGCCATCTAATCAGTAAGGATTAAACATACTATAACTGCCCATATAAATTCCAGGCAGTGCATGACTGGTAAGCAGCACCTCAGGGGTGGCCGTCTGGCCTCGCCCCCGGCGCTGCCGGCCCAGCCTAACCGGCCGTCCACTAAAACTCCGCCGCCGCCTCGGGCCGCCTCCTGTCCATTGCACAGTAAAGCCTCTGACGCGTTTATAGATTTTAAATGCATTGAACCAGATGGCAGCGGCGACTCGGCGATGGCGGCTGCCGTAGCCGCCGCGGCCGCCGCTGTAGCCGTTGACAAGGCGAAGCGAAACTATAGCCCGGTGAATCATATTCCGCCAGGTGGCGCCAGCGGCAGCATCGGAGGCGGCGCCAACGGCAGCGGCGGCAACGTTGGCAATGCTGGGCACCACAGCCTGCTGGCTCCGATAACCGTACGCGCGGCGCATCACCTCATGCAGGCCGCCCAGCAGGCTAAACGTCGTCGTAACAAGCATTCAGGCGCCGGGTTGGTTTCCTCGGCTGCGCCGTCTGCAACTGGATCGGCGTCCGGCGTTGCTAATAGCGACCGGCCTACTCCGGGCGCGAAGCAGCGCAGCCAGTCGCAGGGCCGGGCCAGGGACAATATCTACCAGCCTACTGGAGTCAATCGGACCAGCCCGTCTTCGCCAGTACCGTTTGAACGGTCTCAGTCAGATGAGCCGCCGCAATTGCAATTGGCAGGTAATGAGCAATCGCCAGATGTTGGGCCAGTTTCTGCAACAACGGCAACAGCAGCAGAAGCAACGGCATTGGCTGCGGCGGCGCCTTGTCTCGGGGCTGCCGCCGCTTCGCCGCCCAGTTCCGGCTCGAAGTCTGGCGTTAAAGGCATGTTTCATCGGCTGTTCCATCGGGGCGGTAAGCCGCCAACTGGTCAGGTTACCTTGGCAACTGTTGCTAAGGAGACTGAATGCAGTAATGGATCGCCCAGTCGGGATAATCAGCAGCCGCCGCCGCCACCGCAGCAGCAGCGGCAGCCTCCTCCGTTGACTCCTCGACGCAGGCCCGGCTGTCGAGATCTGTCGCTGGACGCTGGCTCCAGGCGCGTCGCTCAACGGCAGCCCGTTCGTCAAGCATCGTCAACCGCTGCTGCAACAGATTCGCCATCTATCGTCGCCGCCGCCACCGCCGCCGCCACCGCCGCCGCTACGGCAGCGTCGTCGTCCAATTCAATGTCGTCATCGTCGGCTTTCCGCTCCAGGGGTGTCAGCCCGGTGCACCTTCGCGCTGTCAGCAACGACGGCAGGGTGCATCCGCCGCCGCAGGCTCCGGTTCCGCAGCCGCCGCAGGCTATCGCGACCGAAGCAGCCGCTGTCGTCCCAGAAGCAGCTACAGCCGCCGCCGCCGAGGCTGTTCCTCCGACTTTGCCGCCGAGAACGGCAAAAAATGCTCAGAGCAAATTGGCCGTTAATTTCTTGGAAAATCTCAGCCAGTTGAAGCGGGTAGGGAGTCTTTGATTAGCATTATGAAATTTTTATGCCAAGTGAATTCTACTCAATACTGAATTCTAGCGTTTCGGTAGCGAAAAATCTTTAATGCGTCCGAAAATTGGCCAGAGGGACTTGTCGTGCCTATAAGGACCATGACCTCCAAGGCTCAGTGTGTGTATTCCGCATGGTCCTTGTTATATTAATGTTTCTACACTGTGAAATTTCGGCGTTATGAAAGGGCCTGTCAACTTAAGCTCATAAAGTGGAGCCCGAATCGTTTTTTTTGTCAAACCCAGCTTCCTGGTGTCGCTGTGAGCAGAGAATGACGTATCGTTTGTGCGCATAGGTTACTCGGGGCCCCACTTTATGAGCTTAATTGACAGGCTCTTTCGGTCTTGTGAAAGCGGCTCTTATCGGGTGCATCTGTCTATATAGGCCAGGAATCAGTCACTTTTTTCCTCAATGGCCAGATAAAGAATCTGCTGAGAGAGGAACTTAGAGGAGAGGGGAAGAGAGAAAAAGAGGAAAAAAAGAGATGAGAGATAGGAGAGAGAGAAGAGAGTAAAGAGGAGAGAAGAGATGAGAGATAGGAGAGAGAAGAGAGTAAAGAGGAGAGAAGAGATGAGAGATAGGAGAGAGAGAAGAGAGTAAAGAGGAGAGAAGAGATGAAGTTAGGAGAGAGAGAAGACAGTAAAGAGGAGAGAAGAGATGAGAGATAGGAGAGAGAGAAGAGAGTAAAGAGGAGAGAAGAGATGAGAGATAGGAGAGAGAGAAGAGAGTAAAGAGGAGAGAAGAGATGAGAAACAGGAGAGAGAAGAGAGTAAAAAGGAGAGAAGAGAGATGAGAACACACAAACCTTGAGGCGTGGGCCGGATTGCCATTGTGAAGTTTGAAAGGACCCGAGGGCCGGACAGAGAGGCTTAGCATGAGGAATTATTATTATACCGGCGAACTTTCGGGCAAAAAAATGATGATTTTTTGAGAATGTTGCAACGCTATTATATATCCTTCTTTACAGAAGCCGTGGTACTTCGGCCCGCTGAGCAGTTCCGACGCTGAGGAGATGCTAAATAATCGGCCAGACGGTACATTTCTGGTGCGAGACTCAGCTCACGATGCTTATATTGTTAGCTTGAGCTTCCGGGCGCGCGGGCAGACCTATCACACCAGGATTGAGCATAATAAAGGTGAGTAGTCTGTCTGTCTGATGTTGCAGGGTGTCTATAGGGGAATCTGGGAGGCGAAAAAATCTGCTGTCTGGGAATTTTTTCCCAAATTTTCCCAAAGTGCTGAGGCGCTATCTGATGGCGTTCTCAGAATTCCGTATAGGGCGCTGTCGGGGTTCTGTATAGGTCGCTGTCAGGGTTCTGTATAGGTCGCTGTCGGGGTTCTGTATAGGTCGCTGTTAGGGGTCTGTATAGGTCGCTGTTAGGGGTCTGTATAGGTCGCTGTTAGGGGTCTGTATAGGTCGCTGTTAGGGGTCTGTATAGGTCGCTGTTAGGGGTCTGTATAGGTCGCTGTTAGGGGTCTGTATAGGTCGCTGTTAGGGGTCTGTATAGGTCGCTGTTAGGGGTCTGTATAGGTCGCTGTTAGGGGTCTGTATAGGTCGCTGTTAGGGGTCTGTATAGGTCGCTGTTAGGGGTCTGTATAGGTCGCTGTCAGGGGTCTGTATAGGTCGCTGTCAGGGGTCTGTATAGGTCGCTGTCAGGGGTCTGTATAGGTCGCTGTCAGGGGTCTGTATAGGTCGCTGTCAGGGGTCTGTATAGGTCGCTGTTAGGGGTCTGTATAGGTCGCTGTCATGATTCAGCAGAGGGTGCTGTCAATCCTGTCATGGTTCAGCAGAGTGTGCTGTCATGGTTCAGCAGAGTGTGCTGTCATGGTTCAGCAGAGGGTGCTGTCATGGTTCAGCAGAGTGTGCTGTCATGGTTCAGCAGAGTGTGCTGTCATGGTTCAGCAGAGTGTGCTGTCATGGTTCAGCAGAGGGTGCTGTCATGGTTCAGCAGAGTGTGCTGTCATGGTTCAGCAGAGGGTGCTGTCATGGTTCAGCAGAGGGTGCTGTCATGGTTCAGCAGAGTGTGCTGTCATGGTTCAGCAGAGGGTGCTGTCATGGTTCAGCAGAGTGTGCTGTCATGGTTCAGCAGAGTGTGCTGTCATGCTTCAGCAGAGGGTGCTGTCATGGTTCAGCAGAGGGTGCTGTCATGGTTCAGCAGAGTGTGCTGTCATGGTTCAGCAGAGTGTGCTGTCATGGTTCAGCAGAGGGTGCTGTCATGGTTCAGCAGAGTGTACTGTCATGGTTCAGCAGAGGGTGCTGTCATGGTTCAGCAGAGGGTGCTGTCATGGTTCAGCAGAGTGTGCTGTCATGGTTCAGCAGAGTGTGCTGTCATGCTTCAGCAGAGGGTGCTGTCATGGTTCAGCAGAGGGTGCTGTCATGGTTCAGCAGAGTGTGCTGTCATGGTTCAGCAGAGTGTGCTGTCATGGTTCAGCAGAGGGTGCTGTCATGGTTCAGCAGAGTGTACTGTCATGGTTCAGCAGAGGGTGCTGTCATGGTTCAGCAGAGGGTGCTGTCAATCCTGTCATGGTTCAGCAGAGTGTGCTGTCATGGTTCAGCAGAGTGTGCTGTCATGGTTCAGCAGAGGGTGCTGTCATGCTTCAGCAGAGGGTGCTGTCATGGTTCAGCAGAGGGTGCTGTCATGGTTCAGCAGAGTGTGCTGTCATGGTTCAGCAGAGTGTGCTGTCATGGTTCAGCAGAGTGTGCTGTCATGGTTCAGCAGAGGGTGCTGTCATGGTTCAGCAGAGGGTGCTGTCATGGTTCAGCAGAGTGTGCTGTCATGGTTCAGCAGAGTGTGCTGTTATGGTTCTGCAGAGTGTGCTGTCATGGTTCTGCAGAGTGTGCTGTCATGGTTCAGCAGAGTGTGCTGTCATGGTTCTGCAGAGTGTGCTGTCATGGTTCAGCAGAGGGTGCTGTCATGGTTCAGCAGAGGGTGCTGTCATGGTTCAGCAGAGTGTGCTGTCATGGTTCAGCAGAGTGTGCTGTTATGGTTCTGCAGAGTGTGCTGTCATGGTTCTGCAGAGGTCGCTGTCAGGCGAAGTGAGAAGCGCTGTCACAGTGATCTGTGAGACATAAATCATCAAATTACTGTTTATAACAAAAATTGGTGTAGTATATTATTAATCGAGGGGATTTCCATTTGGCAAGGAAATCAAGTTCCTCATGTCTCCTGTCAGAGGCGCTGGGCCTCAGTCAACTATACAACGCATTCTGTTCACTAAATTCTGGCTGTAAATTTTACTGTATTATATTTACATACTCGTTATGCTGTGCGCGCCTGCCCTCTGTTGCTTTATGGCCAGCCAGCCCCAGTCTGGCTAACAGTAAAAAATCCTGACCCTTTTTAGATAGGCAGGGGAGTTTCTGGAAGAGGGGTTGTAGAATTATTGGCGACGAACATCCTGGCCTTTCTGGCTAGAAAAACGGGCATTTCCGTCCTATTTGGGACAATAGTTCAAATGTCAGTACTGCTAAGATGGCGAATTCGCTCACTGAATTGGGTGATTGATTGATGCCAAGACAACTGAACACAGTGTGTGTGTGATTTTTTGTCACTTCTCATGGTCTCTTGTCATGGAAGCATAAAAATAGATTTTCAAATAAAAAAGAGCCTCTTAGGAAGTACAAAAGGAACTTTAGAAGGAGCAAGTTTTTTATTAACGCATCTTGTCGCATGCTTTACGAGTGCTACTATTTTTTCCCAAATGCAGAATGAAGAGGACTGCTATGAGTAGAGGTGGTTTTTTCAATTCTGATTTGGCAACGTGCCAAGTCCGCCCAGATTTGTGAACGGGCTAGCATGCACAGGAGTATGGCTTGGGGAAGGCTCCCCAAACTCCTCTAGTCCCTATACTAACCCGGCCGCTTCCCAAAAATCTCTTCCCCAAAGCTCAGTCCCACGGTCGGACATGGCAAAGGGCATAACAGCTTCGCCTGTCAGCTCTTCTATCCTACTGCTGTACTCTTCTTCCCAGTGTTCCTCACCGCTCTCTTCCCATTTTGAATTTCCTGGCTTTGCTGACTGACTGCGTTCCCGCGACCTTCCACTGTCCCTACCCGCCCAGAATGGAATGCGCTCTGGATCTGCGGGGAGAGAGGCTGGGGTGGACTGCCGCTTTCCCCATTCACTCCTTCCCTGCCCGCCTCGCATTTCTCTTACCCCGGTCAGGTTTTTTGTTGGCAACGTGCCAACTAATAATTTATTCGCCATTTCTGAATGAAGTGCAGTTTCGCGTCGCGCTTTCTTTCGGGGGGGGGGGGGAGAGCGGGGGAAGTGGAACAGGGCCATCTGAGTTGGCAGCAGCAACCCGCTATGCACTTTGCACACCCGCTGTTCTGTGGGCGCCAGCCGTTCCGAGTGTTGGTTGGTGGGAGAGTGGCGTTGGGCAAAGTCCCTTGTTGCAGCTGCTAGAACATTTTTTCTTTGCGGTTGTCGCTGATTGCGATATTTGGCCTGTTTTTCGTCTTCTGCTTTTTTCCACTACCGGTTTCCAGCGGTTTTGCGTTCCGCCCTGTTCAACCTTTGCCAATACTATATACGAAAAAAAAATTCTTCGTGATGGCGGTTATTATTTTTTTGACCTTTTTAAAACTAATTTTCAAGTGATAGATTGTTTTCTGACCAATTAGAAGCTCTTAACCATTCGTTGGGCAGCTCCCCAAAGCTCCTGGGTTCGATTCTGGGAGATGCCAAGGTGTCAAGGGACTGTAGATGGCGCTGTCAGGACCCTATAGGGGGCGCTATCAGGGGGACTGTAGATGGCGCTGTCAGCACCCTATAGGGGGCGCTATCAGGGGGACTGTAGATGGCGCTGTCAGGACCCTATAGGGGGCGCTATCAGGGGGACTGTAGATGGCGCTGTCAGGACCCTATAGGGGGCGCTATCAGGGGGACTGTAGATGGCGCTGTCAGGACCCTATAGGGGGCGCTATCAGGGGGACTGTAGATGGCGCTGTCAGCACCCTATAGGGGGCGCTATCAGGGGGACTGTAGATGGCGCTGTCAGCACCCTATAGGGGGCGCTATCAGGGGGACTGTAGATGGCGCTGTCAGGACCCTATAGGGGGCGCTATCAGGGGGACTGTAGATGGTGCTGTCAGGACCCTATAGGGGGCGCTATCAGGGGGACTGTAGATGGCGCTGTCAGGACCCTATAGGGGGCGCTATCAGGGGGACTGTGGATGGCGCTGTCAGGAACCTGTAGATGGCGCTGTCAGGACCCTGTAGATGGCACTGTCAAGACCCTGTAGATGGCACTGTCAAGACCCTGTAGATGGCACTGTCAGGACCCTGTAGATGGCACTGTCAAGACCCTGTAGATGGCAGTGTCAAGACCCTGTAGATGGCACTGTCAGGACCCTGTAAGGAGCGCTGTCAGGACCCTGTAGGGGGCGCTGTCAGGACCCTGTAGAATGCGCTGTCAGGGGACTGTAGGGGGCGCTGTCAGGGGGACTAGATGACGCTGTCAGGACCCTGTAGAAGGCGCTGTTAGGGGACTGTAGGGGGCGCTGTCAGGGGACTGTAGGGGGCGCTATCAGGGGACTGTAGGGGCGCTGTCAGGGGACTGTAGGGGGCGCTGTCAGGGGACTGTAGATGGCGCTGTCAGGGGACTGTAGGGGGCGCTATCAGGGGACTGTAGGGGGCGCTGTCAGGGGACTGTAGGGGCGCTGTCAGGGGACTGTAGGGGGCGCTGTTAGGGGACTGTAGGGGGCGCTATCAGGGGACTGTAGGGGGCGCTGTCAGGGGACTGTAGATGGCGCTGTCAGGGGACTGTAGGGGGCGCTGTTAGGGGACTGTAGATGGCGCTATCAGGGGACTGTAGGGGGCGCTGTCAGGGGACTGTAGGGGCGCTGTTAGGGGACAGTAGGGGGCGCTGTCAGGACCCTGTAGGGGGCGCTGTCAGGGGACTGCAGGGGGCGCTGTCAGGACCCTGTAGATGGCGCTGTCAGGACCCTGTAGGGGGCGCTGTCAGGGGACTGCAGGGGGCGCTGTCAGGGGCGCTGTCAGGGGACTGCAGGGGGCGCTGTCAGGGGACTGCAGGGGGCGCTGTCAGGGGGCGCTGTCAGGGGACTGCAGGGGGCGCTGTCAGGGGACTGCAGGGGGCGCTGTCAGGGGACTGTAGGGGGCGCTGTCAGGGGACTGCAGGGGGCGCTGTCAGGGGACTGCAGGGGGCGCTGTCAGGGGACTGCAGGGGGCGCTGTCAGGGGACTGCAGGGGGCGCTGTCAGGGGACTGCAGGGGGCGCTGTCAGGGGACTGCAGGGGGCGCTGTCAGGGGACTGCAGGGGGCGCTGTCAGGGGACTGCAGGGGACTGCAGGGGGCGCTGTCAGGGGACTGCAGGGGGCGCTGTCAGGGGACTGCAGGGGGCGCTGTCAGGGGACTGCAGGGGGCGCTGTCAGGGGACTGCAGGGGACTGCAGGGGGCGCTGTCAGGGGACTGCAGGGGGCGCTGTCAGGGGACTGCAGGGGGCGCTGTCAGGGGACTGCAGGGGGCGCTGTCAGGGGACTGTAGGGGGCGCTGTCAGGGGACTGTAGGGGGCGCTGTCAGGGGACTGTAGGGGGCGCTGTCAGAGGATTCCACACGCGGCCATATTGATTTAGAATCGTGCACGGCAGTTATTAATTATACATTCAGTTTGCTGTTCGTGTGCCTGACGACAGGAAAGTAAGCGCCGTTGTATCATGAGGTCAGTAGATGAGGCATAACAAATTAGCTGCTTGTGATTCACTCTAAGCATCCCCCTAACTGCTATTCGCAGGCAAGTTCAGCTTCTGGACCCAGCCGGAGAATCATTCAGCCAGCACTATTGTAGAATTCATTGAAAGCGCCGTGGAATATTCTAAGACTGAAAATTTTCATTATTTCGTATCGTCAAGCACGCCAGGCACTCAGCCTATCCGAGTGTCCATGCTGTACCCGCTGTCGCGCTTCTCTGTCATGACTTCCCTGCAGCACCTGTGTCGGTTTGAGATCCTGGCCAGGACTAGGCGGGACCACATTGACAGCCTGCCGCTGCCAAAATCTATGCGAGATTATCTGCAGGTTAAACAGTACTTTATTGAGGCTAAAGAGGACTTTCTGTTTGACGGGCCTCAACAGCTAGAACACCAGGCGCAGCAGCAGCAGCAGCAACAACAACAACAACAACAACAACAACAACAACAACAACAACAACAACAACAACAACAACAACAACAACAACAACAACAACAACAACAACAACAACAACAACAACAAGATCTATTAATAGATATAGAACAACCATTAATCCAGCTTGATATAGAACCGCCACTACCGCAGCAACAACAGCAGCAGCTGCAGCCTCCACAGCTTCATCTTCTTGACCTGCAACAACAACAACAACAACAACAACAACAACAACAACAAGCAGAACAGGCGGCAGATGACGAAGAGCGACCTTTAATATTGTTAGAGACTCCGGCCGACTCAGTTGAGAACCCGCTGCTTGTACAGCTTGCTAATCAGCATGAAGAGCCGGGTAGCAACTAAATTACCACAGTATTTTTATATACCAATACAGTACGACACTGTCAAGGCACATGCGGTTGGCCTAAACATACTGGAAAATATATGGCTGCAAATTTCATCGTGTCGGAGTTTGGCACTATTATTTGGTGCAACAAAAAAGCGATTATTTGCTACTAAAATTAGTCTATATATTTATTATATATACACTGTTTTTTGGCTCTGTCCCCTATTCTATGCTTCACACCGTGTTTGTCATCAACTATTATTATTTAATAAATTTCTTACCCTAAAACTCTACAAAACAGCTTATCACCAATATTTTTGTCCAATTTTCATCCTATAACATCTAAGGCTATACTTACTACTGAATAGTGACCACGCTTATGAGTAGGCAGGTGTGCGCATTTGATTTCAACATGTTTCCTTCTAAATGCAGCTGTCTCTGCCTCTTCAGTCTTGTTCATATTATTTAATATATAAAGAAAGCACCGTCTTAATTGTTTGTAGCTTATTACTACTGAGTTCTGCGTATTCGCGCTAAAATTAATGTTGTTTATTAAATTCAGCCAGCCGGCATTTCATTATCTATCTCTCTCAATGATGTAATGCACAGAGTTGAATGTGCTGGATAAACATTTAAGAACAAAAATACCCTGCTATTTCTACTGTCAGTAGGACGCCGATTACTAATATTAACTATTATTAATACTTCGGGCTATTTAATGCTGTTGTTGCTTTCCTGACATTAACCAATGTGCTTGTCTGCTTCTCTGTTCTGCCCTGTTCTGTTCTGTGTTCATTGTAATTGATCAGTTTTCTACCTTATTTGTGTAATGAGCAGCTGCGCCAGTGTATGCATGTTGTCTATATATTTTGCACATTGCCGCCATCTATTCACCATTGTTTGGCCTATAATCCCAATCTGTAAGTCCTAATCTATGAATCCCAATCCATGAATCCCCAATCTATAAATCCCCATTTATAAATCCCAATCTATAAATCCCAGTCTATGAATCCCAGTTTTAAAGTCCCAATCTATAAATCCCAATCTTAAAGTCCCAATCTATAATCCCAATCTTAAAGTCCCAATCTATAAATCCCAATCTATGAATCCCAATCTATAAATCCCAATCTATAAATCCCAAACTTAAAGTCCCAATCTATAAATCCCAATCTATGAATCCCAATCTATAAATCCCAATCTTAAAGTCCCAATCTATAATCCCTATCTTAAAGTCCCGATCTATAAATCCCTATCTTAAAGTCCCAATCTCCAAACCTAAATCTGCAAACCCCAGTCTATAAATCTGAGTTTTCCTGTCCCAATTCTCAACCGTCGCATTTCAGTCCATTAAATCATCAATATTGTATCCCAGCGCCCTAATAGGTCTCGATGCAAGGCAGGATCTGCAGACAAGAGCACATAGCAAGTGTCAAAAAGCCAAGCCACAATTTCACTTGCCCTGGAAGCGCTGCATGCTGCCCTGGACTGTTTGATCCGTTCGTTGCGCGTGGCCAGTTCCACCCGCAGATCAATTGTCGAAACGCCCATGTGACTCACTTGTTGTGTCCTGTTTTGCCGACGTATATATTTCTCTGAAAACAATAAATATACTTGGCCATTCAGCTGTGTCATACTGATTTTTGTCTTAAATGTGTATTTAATTACTAAAATACTCATATACATTTCACTGTTTCTGTGCTAATCATTTCGCATTAAATGCGTAGCATTGAAAAAAGCATTAAAACTCGCAAGTGTCTTACTAATAAGTAGCAAAAGCAGCAAAGTCGCTACAAATGCGATGCGAGACTTATATTTTGTCTGTGCTTTCAGCGGCCTTCGATTCTTATTGCGAATTCCTCTTTGGCGCTGCGGCTTCTGAGGTGTCGCAGCCTCTGCAGCCGGTACTCCGCAACCCGCACCTCCAAGGAACCGTTGCTGCAAAGCGGCCCGGGTTTGCAACACTTTCTGCAAGATGCTGCTTTGCAAAAGAAGATGCAGCAATCGGATCTATCTAATCACTTTGGAAAGTCAGGTTAGCGTAGCTTGCTTTGTTTCTCTCACCGCCTCTGACCTCATTCCCTTCAGTACCCGCCTCATTCCCTTCAGTACCCGCCTCATTCCCTTCAGTACCCGCCTCATTCCCTTCAGTACCAGCCTCATTCCCTTCAGTACCAGCCTCCTTCCCTTCAGTACCCGCCTCATTCCCTCCAGTACCAGCCTCATTCCCTTCAGTACCCGCCACATTCCCCTCAGTTCTCGCCTCGTTCTCCTTAGTACCCGCCTCATTCCCTTTCAGTACCCCCTTCATTACCCTCAGTTCCAGCCTCATTCCCCTCAGTACCCGCCTCATTCCCCTCAGTACCCGCCACATTCCCCTCAGTTCTCGCCTCGTTCTCCTTAGTACCCGCCTCATTCCCTTTCAGTACCCCCTTCATTACCCTCAGTTCCAGCCTCATTCCCCTCAGTACCCGCCTCATTCCCCTCAGTACCCGCCTCATTCCCCTCAGTACCCGCCACATTCCCCTCAGTTCTCGCCTCGTTCTCCTTAGTACCCGCCTCATTCCCTTTCAGTACCCTCTTCATTACCCTCAGTTCCAGCCTCATTCCCCTCAGTACCCGTCTCATTCACCTCAGTACCCGCCTCAATTCCCTCAGTATTCATAGAGACTCGCGGCTGCCAGATGAACTTTGCCGACACGGAGGTTGTCATGTCGATTTTAACAAAGGCCGGCTACAGAATTGTGTCGTCCGGGCAAGAGGTAGGCAGCTTTGGGGTATTCATCACACACGCAATAGTAGCCTTTTCTACTTGCAGTAGTTAAGAGGGATATTTCCACTCCTATTTTTGCAGGCAAATATTTACTTAATAATGACTTGCGCTATTCGCGAAGGAGCCGAAAATAAAATTAGAAAAAAGTTGCACTGGCTGTCAAACCTGAAACAGCATCGGCCGCATACTGTGGGCGTATTAGGTAAGCTGCTTTACAATGTCACACCTGTGAGTAGGAGTAGTGACTGTTCACCAATATGTGTTCACACAGCTGTGACTAGGAGTAGTGACTGTTCACCAATATGTGTTCACACACCTGTGACTAGGATTAGCGACTGTTCACCAATGTGTGTTAACACACGTGACTAGGCTTAGCGACTGTTCACCAATGTGTGTTAACACACGTGACTAGGCTTAGCGACTGTTCACCAATGTGTGTTAACACACGTGACTAGGCTTAGCGACTGTTCACCAATGTGTGTTAACACACGTGACTAGGCTTAGCGACTGTTCACCAATATGTGTTAACACACGTGACTAGGCTTAGCGACTGTTCACCAATATGTGTTAACACACGTGACTAGGCTTAGCGACTGTTCACCAATGTGTGTTAACACACGTGACTAGGCTTAGCGACTGTTCACCAATATGTGTTAACACACGTGACTAGGCTTAGCGACTGTTCACCAATATGTGTTAACACACGTGACTAGGCTTAGCGACTGTTCACCAATATGTGTTTACACCTGTGAGTAAGAGAGTAGTGACTGTTCACCAATATGTGTTTACACCTGTGAGTAAGAGAGTAGTGACTGTTCACCAATATGTGTTTACACCTGTGAGTAAGAGAGTAGTGACTGTTCACCAATATGTGTTACACCTGTGAGTAAGAGAGTAGTGACTGTTCACCAATATGAGTATGCCACACACGCACACAAGCACACACACACACAAGCTACCGCTTCAGTACTACAATCTGTTAAATTTTCTCCCGCTAGGCTGCATGGCTGAGAGACTCAAATCGAAGCTATTCGACGAGTCGTCCGTGGTTCGCGTCATCTGCGGTCCGGACGCGTACAGAGACCTGCCCAGACTGCTGGTGGATGCTGACAGCGGGCAAAGGGGCGGTGAGTGACTGACTGTAGACTGCGGGCTGTCACGGGTGTCATAGACAGCTTATTGATGGGTGTCATAGACAACTCATTGATGGGTGTCATAGACAGCTCATTGATGGGTGTCATAGACAGCTCATTGATGGGTGTCATAGACAGCTCACTGATGGGTGTCATAGACATCTAATTGATGGGTGTCATAGACAGCTCATTGATGGGTGTCATAGACAGCTAATTGATGGGTGTCATAGACAACTCATTGATAGGTGTCATAGACAGCTAATTGATGGGTGTCATAGACAGCTCATTGCTGGGTGTCATAGACAGCTCATTGCTGGGTGTCATAGACAGCTCATTGATGGGTGTCATAAGCAGCTCATTGATGGGTGTCATAACTTGCTCATTGTTGGGTGTCAGACAGCTCATTGATGGGTGTCATAAGCAGCTCATTGATGGGTGTCATAACTAGCTCATTGTTGGGTGTCAGACAGCTCATTGATGGGTGTCATAAGCAGCTCATTGATGGGTGTCATAACTAGCTCATTGTTGGGTGTCAGACAGCTCTCTGATGGGTGTCACACAACCCCCGCAGCCAACACGCAGCTGTCCCTAGAGGAAACCTACGCAGACGTGAACTCGATCCGGGCCCAGCCGGAGTCCCCGGCCGCATTTGTGTCCATCATGCGCGGCTGTGACAATCATTGCGCATTCTGCGTTGTGCCGCAGACGCGCGGCAGAGAGCGGTCGACACCGGCGGACGCCGTGGCGGATCAAGTCGGCCGCCTGGTGGACGGAGGCGTCCGCGAGGTCACCCTGCTTGGCCAGAACGTCAACAGCTATCGGGACGTCAGCTCCGCAGGCGTGTCCGCCGCTGGCCGGACGCCCGGCTTCTCGGCCGTCTACGCCGAACGAATCGGCGGGCTGCAATTCCCTGACCTGTTGGACAGGCTGAGCGCCGGATATCCGGCCTGTCGGTTTCGCTTCACTTCGCCGCATCCGAAAGATTTCCCAGCCAGCCTGCTGCAGCTGATTGGGGAGCGGCCCAACTTGGCCAGGCAGCTGCACCTGCCGGCGCAGAGCGGCTCCACCGCCGTGCTGCAACGGATGCGGCGAGGCTACAGTCGGGAGGCCTATCTGCGACTGGTTGACGACGCCCGGGCCGCGGTGCCAAATCTGGCCATCACCGGGGATATCATCTGCGGATTCTGCGGCGAGACGGAGGCTGATCACGAGGATACGCTGGAGCTGCTGCGGCTGGTGCGTTACAGCTTTGTGTACCACTATGCCTATAGCGTGAGAGAGCGGACCAGGGCTCACCGGCTGATGAAGGATGATGTGCCCGAGGAGGTTAAGGTGACGGTTTTGTTTACCTGATTCTTATTTACTTTGGGAGCTGTGCGTTGTATTTGGTTAGACTTTAAGGTATGAGGTAGATGTCAGGTAGATTTCATGTAGATGCCATGTAGATATCAGTCAGGTAGATGTCAGGTAGATTTCATGTAGATGTCAGGTAAATGTCAGGTAGATGTCAGGTAGATGTCATGTAGATTTCATGTAGATGTCAGGTAGATGTCAGGTAGATGTCATGTAGATGAGAGATGTCAGGTAAATGTCAGGTAGATGTCATGTAGATTTCATGTGGATGTCAGGTAGATGTCAGGTAGATGAGAGATGTCAGGTAGATTTCATGTACATGTCAGATAAATGTCAGGTAGATGTCAGGTAGATGTCAGGTTGATGTCATGTAGATTTTATGTGGATGTCAGGTAGATGTCAGGAAGAGTTCAGGTAGACATCTACCCAGCCATCGGTTGCTATGGATACCGTGTACATCATTGCAGATGCGCCGCAGCGCCGAGGTCGATCGGGTGTTCCGCGACATCGCCAGCGCCGACAACCAGCTGTCTGTCGGGCAGCGCCAGCTGGTTCTCATCGAAGGCGACAGTCGGCGCTCCGCTGACTGGTGGCGCGGCCGCAACGACCAGGGCATCCGGGTGCTGCTGCCCAAGCTGCCGCAGTCTGCGCAGCGAATTCACCAGTTCGACATTCGCGTCGGTGATTTCGTTGCCGCCCGAGTCGACAGCGCCGGCGCGCAGACGCTGCTGGCCGAGCCGCTGGCGCCGGTGCCCGACGGACCGGCCGGGTTTGCCAGCGCTCTGGCCGAACTGGACAGCTCCCGCCCGCTGCCGGCTTAGGGGCCCTCCCTCTGCCCTCCCTTCTGCCCTCTCTGCCCTCCTCTCTGCCCTCCCTCTGCCCTCCCCTCTGCCCTCCACTCTGCCCTCCACTCTGCCCTCCCCTCTGCCCTCCCCTCTGCCCTCCCCTCTGCCCTCCCCTCTGCCCTCCCCTCTGCCCTCCCCTCTGCCCTCCCCTCTGCCCTCCCCTCTGCCCTCCCCTCTGCCCTCCCCTCTGCCCTCCCCTCTGCCCTCCCCTCTGCCCTCCCCTCTGCCCTCCCCTCTGCCCTCCCTCTGCCCTCCCCTCTGCCCTCCCTCTGCCCTCCCCTCTGCCCTCCCCTCTGCCCTCCCCTCTGCTCTCCCTCTGCCTTCCTCTCTGCTCTCCCTCTACGCTCCCCTCTTCTCTCCCTATGCCCTTCTCTCACTCTCTCCCCCTCTCCCATTTTCCTTCTCATCCTTTTTGCATATGACCTTTCTCCCCTGACTGACTCCGCAACATAATTTCTAGCGCATTTTTACGAGCAAACTTTCTGCAGGGCTGGAACACCGTTTAACTGAGTTGCTTGATACCATGGTGTGCTTTAAGTCTTACCGGTACTGTGTTCCAATGCCTATGACTTCGATTGTTGTCAATCAGTTCTCATTAGTTATAGCTTCACGCATTCAATATTGGCCTGTGAATAATAATACTAAGCTTTAATCGGCATCATTTGACAACAATTGACTCAGTCAGTCAGTCAAAACGTTGATGACCTCATGAAGAAACTAAGAGACTTCGTTAACTACTTTGAAAGGTTGTAAGTTCCAAAATGACCAGCTTCTGGTCAACACTGCCCAGAAAACATGGGCTATTGGTTATCTGAGCAGCATTGCGGCAGTTGAGCAGATTTGCTTTAGCTCTTCACTCTTCTAAGAGGGTGCAGACTTCAAGCCTTTGAGATACCTCATGACGGTAAAGTTTTCTCAGGACCCGTTGGAATGCTCATTTGATGCAATCCTGTCGCGTTCGGGACTAACAGTCACCCCAGTTTGTGCTAGAGGAAAATATTCACTACGTAGACAGAAAGTTATTTTTAAGACTCAAATCTGAAGCTACGAGCTCTTTACATATGAAACTGTCTATGGCAAAACCTTTAAAATCAAGATATGCCTCAATATACAGAACTTTTTGTATTGACACAATCCTCGTATTTGTGAGTAGCTCCATACTGAGCAGTCTCAGCACTCTCTGCGATTGTCATTTGTCACAGTCAAGGTCACTACCAGCAGCAACAACATGCACGCACTGTTGGAGGCCAAAGCCTGTCTGATCCACAGCGCCCTCAGCCGGCCAGTGGATGGCCAGCAGGTGGTGAACTGCTCAGAGCTGGCCAAGAAGCTGGTGCTAGCCGAGGAGAAGGCTCGCAGGCAGTACATTGAGAACACGCGCAACGCCAAGCTGCGCCCGATCTACAAGCTGGACGAAGAGAAACTGCAGAGCGACTTTCGAGTGCTGAAGTTTATCGGTTGCGAGCTGTTCTCGCAGACTCTGCCGGATCATGTGACTAAATCGGAGCTCGTGGACTTTGTCATTACGGTGTACGGCAACGGCCGAGAGTGCAGCGTGTCCCAGCGGCTGTTCCAGCTGATTGACGGCCAGAACTCCGGCAGGGTGAACCAGCTGGATTTGACAATTTATTGCGAACCGATTCTGACAAAACCGGTGCTGCAGGAGCTGGCCGGCCTGGGGCAGTCAATTAATTTTGATCAGTTTAAACGGCTCAATATTACTAATGCGTACAAGTAGGAGGGCTTTCAGTTTTTATTGCAGGGCGGTTAGCAAACAAACAGGCCAGATCAAGAATCTAGCTTATGGCTGCTGGCCAGGTGAGAGGAGATCAGAGATGAGAGAAGAGGGAAGAGAAGGGAGAAGCGAGAGAGGAGGTCAGAGATGAGAGAAGGAAGAGAATAGAGAAGCGAGAGAGGAGATCAGAGATGAGAAAAGAGGGAAGAGAATGGAGAAGTAAGAGAGGAGATCGGAGATGAGAGAAGGAAGAGAATGGAGAAGCGAGAGAGGAGATCAGAGATGAGAAAAGAGGGAGAGAGATGAGATGAGAGAGATAAGAGAAGAGAGGAAGAAAGGAGAGGCAAAGGAGAGGAAAGGAGAAGAAAGGAGATGAGAGAGGTGAGAAGAGACACAAAGCTTGAGCGGGCCGGATTGCCACGAGCGTATTGTGAAGTTTCAAAGAACCCAGCGAGGGCCAGAGTTTTCCGGCCGCCCCCGTGCTAACACAGGGGTCACCGTGAGAGCACGGCCTAATTAATAATGAATTCATGTTATTAACTTACTGCCCCGAGTTCGGGACCCTGCATGCCCTGCTGAGACGATATTTTACTACAACTTTTTTTGCATAATCCACCATTCTGCCATCAAGGTCCAGAGTAACCGATCAAAATTGACTTGTTTGCATCTCAAAAAAACTTTGAAGTTTGAAGTCATAAACAATAAGTATTCAAGTCCATTGTTGGCTAAATGATCATGCACTGCTTCCCAGGGAAATTTCGCGTCCTAATCTCACCCTGTCTGTCCTAATCCCCCCTGTCTTAATCTCCCCCTTCTGTCCTAATCTCACCCTTGTCTGTCCTAATCTCACCCTTTCTGTCCTAATCTCACCCTGTCTGTCCTAATTTCACCATTTCTGTCCTAATCCCACCCTGTCTGGTGCGGCTGGTGCGTTACAGCTTTGTGTACCACTATGCCTATAGCGTGAGAGAGCGGACCAGGGCTCACCGGCTGATGAAGGATGATGTGCCCGAGGAGGTTAAGGTGACGGTTTTGTTTACCTGATTCTTATTTACTTTGGGAGCTGTGCGTTGTATTTGGTTAGACTTTAAGGTATGAGGTAGATGTCAGGTAGATTTCATGTAGATGCCATGTAGATATCAGTCAGGTAGATGGCAGGTAGATTTCATGTAGATGTCAGGTAAATGTCAGGTAGATGTCAGGTAGATGTCATGTAGATTTCATGTAGATGTCAGGTAGATGTCAGGTAGATGTCATGTAGATGAGAGATGTCAGGTAAATGTCAGGTAGATGTCATGTAGATTTCATGTGGATGTCAGGTAGATGTCAGGTAGATGAGAGATGTCAGGTAGATTTCATGTAGATGTCAGATAAATGTCAGGTAGATGTCAGGTAGATGTCAGGTTGATGTCATGTAGATTTTATGTGGATGTCAGGTAGATGTCAGGAAGAGTTCAGGTAGACATCTACCCAGCCATCGGTTGCTATGGATACCGTGTACATCATTGCAGATGCGCCGCAGCGCCGAGGTCGATCGGGTGTTCCGCGACATCGCCAGCGCCGACAACCAGCTGTCTGTCGGGCAGCGCCAGCTGGTTCTCATCGAAGGCGACAGTCGGCGCTCCGCTGACTGGTGGCGCGGCCGCAACGACCAGGGCATCCGGGTGCTGCTGCCCAAGCTGCCGCAGTCTGCGCAGCGAATTCACCAGTTCGACATTCGCGTCGGTGATTTCGTTGCCGCCCGAGTCGACAGCGCCGGCGCGCAGACGCTGCTGGCCGAGCCGCTGGCGCCGGTGCCCGACGGACCGGCCGGGTTTGCCAGCGCTCTGGCCGAACTGGACAGCTCCCGCCCGCTGCCGGCTTAGGGGCCCTCCCTCTGCCCTCCCTTCTGCCCTCTCTGCCCTCCTCTCTGCCCTCCCTCTGCCCTCCCCTCTGCCCTCCACTCTGCCCTCCACTCTGCCCTCCCTCTGCCCTCCCCTCTGCCCTCCCCTCTGCCCTCCCCTCTGCCCTCCCCTCTGCCCTCCCCTCTGCCCTCCCCTCTGCCCTCCCTCTGCCCTCCCCTCTGCCCTCCCTCTGCCCTCCCCTCTGCCCTCCCTCTGCCCTCCCTCTGCCCTCCCCTCTGCCCTCCCCTCTGCCCTCCCCTCTGCCCTCCCTCTGCCCTCCCCTCTGCCCTCCCCTCTGCCCTCCCTCTGCCCTCCCCTCTGCTCTCCCTCTGCCTTCCTCTCTGCCCTCCCTCTACGCTCCCCTCTTCTCTCCCTATGCCCTTCTCTCACTCTCTCCCCCTCTCCCATTTTCCTTCTCATCCTTTTTGCATATGACCTTTCTCCCCTGACTGACTCCGCAACATAATTTCTAGCGCATTTTTACGAGCAAACTTTCTGCAGGGCTGGAACACCGTTTAACTGAGTTGCTTGATACCATGGTGTGCTTTAAGTCTTACCGGTACTGTGTTCCAATGCCTATGACTTCGATTGTTGTCAATCAGTTCTCATTAGTTATAGCTTCACGCATTCAATATTGGCCTGTGAATAATAATACTAAGCTTTAATCGGCATCATTTGACAACAATTGACTCAGTCAGTCAGTCAAAACGTTGATGACATCATGAAGAAACTAAGAGACTTCGTTAACTACTTTGAAAGGTTGTAAGTTCCAAAATGACCAGCTTCTGGTCAACACTGCCCAGAAAACATGGGCTATTGGTTATCTGAGCAGCATTGCGGCAGTTGAGCAGATTTGCTTTAGCTCTTCACTCTTCTAAGAGGGTGAAGACTTCAAGCCTTTGAGATACCTCATGACGGTAAAGTTTTCTCAGGACCCGTTGGAATGCTCATTTGATGCAATCCTGTCGCGTTCGGGACTAACAGTCACCCCAGTTTGTGCTAGAGGAAAATATTCACTACGTAGACAGAAAGTTATTTTTAAGACTCAAATCTGAAGCTACGAGCTCTTTACATATGAAACTGTCTATGGCAAAACCTTTAAAATCAAGATATGCCTCAATATACAGAACTTTTTGTATTGACACAATCCTCGTATTTGTGAGTAGCTCCATACTGAGCAGTCTCAGCACTCTCTGCGATTGTCATTTGTCACAGTCAAGGTCACTACCAGCAGCAACAACATGCACGCACTGTTGGAGGCCAAAGCCTGTCTGATCCACAGCGCCCTCAGCCGGCCAGTGGATGGCCAGCAGGTGGTGAACTGCTCAGAGCTGGCCAAGAAGCTGGTGCTAGCCGAGGAGAAGGCTCGCAGGCAGTACATTGAGAACACGCGCAACGCCAAGCTGCGCCCGATCTACAAGCTGGACGAAGAGAAACTGCAGAGCGACTTTCGAGTGCTGAAGTTTATCGGTTGCGAGCTGTTCTCGCAGACTCTGCCGGATCATGTGACTAAATCGGAGCTCGTGGACTTTGTCATTACGGTGTACGGCAACGGCCGAGAGTGCAGCGTGTCCCAGCGGCTGTTCCAGCTGATTGACGGCCAGAACTCCGGCAGGGTGAACCAGCTGGATTTGACAATTTATTGCGAACCGATTCTGACAAAACCGGTGCTGCAGGAGCTGGCCGGCCTGGGGCAGTCAATTAATTTTGATCAGTTTAAACGGCTCAATATTACTAATGCGTACAAGTAGGAGGGCTTTCAGTTTTTATTGCAGGGCGGTTAGCAAACAAACAGGCCAGATCAAGAATCTAGCTTATGGCTGCTGGCCAGGTGAGAGGAGATCAGAGATGAGAGAAGAGGGAAGAGAAGGGAGAAGCGAGAGAGGAGGTCAGAGATGAGAGAAGGAAGAGAATAGAGAAGCGAGAGAGGAGATCAGAGATGAGAAAAGAGGGAAGAGAATGGAGAAGTAAGAGAGGAGATCGGAGATGAGAGAAGGAAGAGAATGGAGAAGCGAGAGAGGAGATCAGAGATGAGAAAAGAGGGAGAGAGATGAGATGAGAGAGATAAGAGAAGAGAGGAAGAAAGGAGAGGCAAAGGAGAGGAAAGGAGAAGAAAGGAGATGAGAGAGGTGAGAAGAGACACAAAGCTTGAGCGGGCCGGATTGCCACGAGCGTATTGTGAAGTTTCAAAGAACCCAGCGAGGGCCAGAGTTTTCCGGCCGCCCCCGTGCTAACACAGGGGTCACCGTGAGAGCACGGCCTAATTAATAATGAATTCATGTTATTAACTTACTGCCCCGAGTTCGGGACCCTGCATGCCCTGCTGAGACGATATTTTACTACAACTTTTTTTGCATAATCCACCATTCTGCCATCAAGGTCCAGAGTAACCGATCAAAATTGACTTGTTTGCATCTCAAAAAAACTTTGAAGTTTGAAGTCATAAACAATAAGTATTCAAGTCCATTGTTGGCTAAATGATCATGCACTGCTTCCCAGGGAAATTTCGCGTCCTAATCTCACCCTGTCTGTCCTAATCCCCCCTGTCTTAATCTCCCCCTTCTGTCCTAATCTCACCCTTATCTGTCCTAATCTCACCCTTTCTGTCCTAATCTCACCTTGTCTGTCCTAATCTCACCATTTCTGTCCTAATCTCACCCTGTCTGTCCTAATCTCACCATTTCTGTCCTAATCTCACCATTTCTGTCCTAATCTCACCCTTTCTGTCTTAATCTCCCCCTTCTGTCTTAATCTCCCCCTTCTGTCTTAATCTCCCCCTTCTGTCCTAATCTCACCCTTGTCTGTCCTAATCTCACCCTTTCTGTCCTAATCTCACCTTGTCTGTCCTAATCTCACCATTTCTGTCCTAATCTCACCATTTCTGTCCTAATCTCACCATTTCTGTCCTAATCTCACCCTTTCTGTCTTAATCTCCCCCTTCTGTCTTAATCTCCCCCTTCTGTCTTAATCTCACCCTTCTGTCCTAATCTCACCCTTTCTGTCCTAATCCCCCCCTCTGTCTTAATCTCCCCCTTCTGTCCTAATCTCACTATTTCTGTCTTAATCTCCCCCTTCTGTCCTAATCTCACCATTTCTGTCTTAATCTCCCCCTTCTGTCCTAATCTCACCCTGTCTGTCCTAATCTCACCATTTCTGTCCTAATCTCACCCTGTCTGTCCTAATCTCACCCTTTGTGTCCTAATCTCACCCTGTCTGTCCTAATCTCACCATTTCTGTCCTAATCTCACCCTGTCTGTCCTAATCTCACCCTTGTCTGTCCTAATCTCACCATTTCTGTCCTAATCTCACCCTGTCTGTCCTAATCTCACCATTTCTGTCCTAATCTCACCCTTTATGTCCTAATCTCACCCTTCTGTCCTAATCTCACCATTTCTGTCTTAATCTCCCCCTTCTGTCCTAATCTCACCCTGTCTGTCCTAATCTTACCATTTCTGTCCTAATCTCACCCTGTCTGTCCTAATCTCAACCTGTCTGTCCTAATCTCACCATTTCTGTCCTAATCTCACCCTTTGTGTCCTAATCTCACCCTTTCTGTCCTAATCTCACCCTTTCTGTCCTAATCTCACCCTGTCTGTCTTAATCTCACCCTGTCTGTCCTAATCTCACCATTTCTGTCCTAATCTCACCCTGTCTGTCCTAATCTCACCCTGTCTGTCCTAATCTCACCATTTCTGTCCTAATCTCACCCTTTCTGTCCTAATCTCACCCTTTCTGTCCTAATCTCACCCTTGTCTGTCCTAATCTCACCATTTCTGTCCTAATCTCACCCTGTCTGTCCTAATCTCACCATTTCTGTCCTAATCTCACCCTTTATGTCCTAATCTCACCCTTCTGTCCTAATCTCACCATTTCTGTCTTAATCTCCCCCTTCTGTCCTAATCTCACCCTGTCTGTCCTAATCTCACCATTTCTGTCCTAATCTCACCCTGTCTGTCCTAATCTCAACCTGTCTGTCCTAATCTCACCATTTCTGTCCTAATCTCACCCTTTGTGTCCTAATCTCACCCTTTCTGTCCTAATCTCACCCTTTCTGTCCTAATCTCACCCTGTCTGTCTTAATCTCACCCTGTCTGTCCTAATCTCACCATTTCTGTCCTAATCTCACCCTGTCTGTCCTAATCTCACCCTGTCTGTCCTAATCTCACCATTTCTGTCCTAATCTCACCCTTTCTGTCCTAATCTCACCCTTTCTGTCCTAATCTCACCCTGTCTGTCTTAATCTCACCCTGTCTGTCCTAATCTCACCATTTCTGTCCTAATCTCACCCTGTCTGTCCTAATCTCACCCTTTCTGTCCTAATCTCACCCTGTCTGTCTTAATCTCACCCTGTCTGTCCTAATCTCACCCTTTATGTCCTAATCTCACCATTTCTGTCCTAATCTCACCCTGTCTGTCCTAATCTCACCCTTCTGTCCTAATCTCACCATTTCTGTCCTAATCTCACCCTTTCTGTCCTAATCTCACCCTTTCTGTCCTAATCTCACCCTGTCTGTCCTAATCTCACCCTTTGTGTCCTAATCTCACCCTTCTGTTCTAATCTCACCCTTCTGTCTTAATCTCACCCTTTCTGTCCTAATCTCACCCTTTCTGTCCTAATCTCACCCTTCTGTTCTAATCTCACCCTTCTGTCCTAATCGCACCTTTATCGCTCCCCTGTGTTCTCCAGGAAGCGGCTAAGCTGCAGAGCTTCTCTGCTGTTTTCTCCAAGCTCATTGTTGACTGTTTCACCACCGGGTACATCCCCAATACTGGAGGACCGTTCGGGTTGGTCTTCATTCCCAAGCCTGCCAAAGGCGACTATACTGACGTTAAATCCTTCCGCCCCATCAGCCTTTACATCCTTCTGTATCAAGCTGATGGAGAGACTAATCTTGTGGAGGCTGCGCGACTGCGAGTTGAGGACGGCACCCATAAGTAAGCACCAATTCGCCTTCCAACCAGGTAAAACTACCGAGCACGCTTTGCATGTTTATTACCTCAGCCATTGAGAAAGCTATTCTGAGTAAGCAGATTGCCTGTGGGCTTTTCTGTGACATTCCTTCAGTGACTCCCTTTTGCAGAAAAAGGTCGACCCAGCATTGTGCGGTGGGTCGACTTTATGATCCGGAACAGAGAAGTGACTTCTACCCTCATGGATGCCACTTGCACCCATACGTTTTCAAAGGGCGGAGCGCCAGCCCAAGGTGGGGTGCTCACCCCACTGCTCTGGAATCTCGTGATGGACGAACTCCTGACGGCTGACGTCCCCAGCAGCATAGTCAAGGCAGGCTACGCTGATGATGTCGCTGCTATTGTCAGTGGCCCTGACACCAGCACCCTTCGAAGCTTGATGCAGCAGTTCGCCGATAAGGCGCAAGCCTGGGCTACCCGGCACGGCCTAACCATTAGCATCGCTAAGACGGTGGCCATTATCTTCACCAGGAAGCGGAAGTGGAGCATGCGGAACCTCACCATCTATGGTAAGGACATCCCCCTAGTCAAGGAAACAAAATATCTAGGTGTGACGCTCACTCACGATCTGCGTTGGACCAAGCACACTGACAATGTCATGGGGCGCGCCAGGTGCTGCTTCGCGCAGGTGAGGTGAGCCATCGGGCCTACCTGGGGGCTATCTCCCAAGACAGTCAGGTGGATCTACACCGGTGTTATACTTTGGATATCCGTGTCTTGTGTTGTCCGCCCAGATAGTACAAGTGCTTTCTGATCCCCCTCCCCAGATATTGCAAGCATCTTAAAGTATCCGGTCCAGATATCTCAAGCTGCTTTACGTTCTCCGGGGTGCTTTCAGTCCCCCCCCCGGAAGTCACAAGCAGGTTGAAATATCCGGCCGAAAAACTAAGGTTTGCTTTGCGATATCCGGATTGTGATGTCCGGGTAAAACAACGATAATGTATAAAAAATGATTTTTGGAACAAAAAGACTAAGTGAAAGTGTTTCAAGGATGTAAGATTACTTAGTTTGGAATTTTTTTAAACGTTTCTAAATACTATATCTAATTTGGTGAATGAAATGCCCTGGTTGTTTATCATTGTCCTTTAGTTGGTCACCCCCCCTTTCGACTCCCAAAAACTTTTATATACCAAATCTTCAATAGACCACCATGCTCAAGTTAACCATGATCAAGTTACCTTCTCCGAAGTCATCAGTCAATCGCGCCATTCAAGAGTGGCTGAACCGCCAGCACCAGATCCACTGGAACAGCTGCTCTGAATATCGGCAAACACGAACGGCAATGCCTGTCATAAACCGGAAAGTATCCAAATTCTAATCTCTCTAAGTAAAACTGATCTCAGGGAGATGTGCATGGTCGTTACTGGTCATGGCTTCTTCCAGAGACATATTTCACTGCAAAGTGGCTGCTCCCCATCTGCCCATTCTGTGATTTAGAAGAGGAAACCTCGATGCACCACGTCATTTTCTGCCCGCACTTCAACGAGGCGCGGAGACGTCACCTCGGTCACCCGCGAAGGCTGGACGAGCTCACCACTCCGGACCGGATCCGTGACCTGCGTGCATTCGTTCGGGATTCTGGACGGATGAAGATCGCAGACGCCACTCTCGAGAGCGCTTCTGCTGCCGGCGAGGGGTGGGCGCAGCCCCAAGGCTAACGCCTTTCTGTGTTTTAGCTTGGGGTTGCGATAGGGGCCTGGCGGCCTAATCGCGGCGTTCTGCCCCCCGTCGGTAGTAAAGTAAAGTTAGTATGTAATCTCACCCTTCGACAGCAGTACATGCACATATTATGAACTTTACGAGCTAAACACTTCTTTTCTTACTTAAAGTAGTTAAATTGTATCTCACTAGACTTTAAACTCCCTAAGCCAATACCGGGCATCAGATGATTTTTCATAAGCTAAGGACCATTTGATAAATTTTATTTCATTTTTCCAAATTGAAGGCAATAAGCCAAAAGCCCTAAGTGCCGGTCTGCTGACTCTAGCCCTGCTAAATAATTCATATTTGATTTGCAATGACTGAGCAGTTATCATAAAAAGCTGGACCCCATGAAGTCTCTCATAACTCTTGTCTGCAGTCCCGCCCGCGTCTATAGCATTGAGTTGAGCTGCAGGTATGTTGAGAAGCCCCAGCTCTGCCCTACCTCAACATCGTTAACTCTCGTCTGGAAAAGCAATATTTCAGTGTTTTATTTCGTTGCTACCCGGAGGGGTAGAAATTATCCCATCGCGACTGGGGGCGCGGGGGTTGTGGCTTCCAGTTATTACATGCCTCACATTTTATATATAAATTTAGCTGGTAGGATTTATCAGCTCATTCCAAGCCTCATCCTTCTATACTAAGCAATTTAGCAAACAACAAAGTCATGGGCACGAGTTTGACGGCAACTCTGGCACTGCAGGTGCTGCTGCTCTCGGCCGAATCAACTGCCGCCTGCAGTGCCAGCAGTCGCTGGTGCAAATACCCAACTATCCAGTGCTTGAATGCGAGCCTGGCCCTGATTAAATGGCATTCGATGACAAGCCTGCAGAGCTGCTTATTTAAAGCTAGTCGCCAGCCAGACTCAACAGAAGATTCACTGGTGCAGTGGAACGGGCAGACCGGCGTGTGCTCGATATTCCAATACCAGCAGATATGCCGAGCCGCTAGCAGTGCTGTGGTAAGCGACTGCTCAACTTATCGGCTTCAAGCACTGGCCACCTGCGAGGCTTCTGTGACAATCGGCTCTCCACTGATTGGCGTGTGGCTGGCCGGTAGGCGGCACAGGCTGAGCAATCTGGTGTGCCAGCCCGAGCCCAGCAATTATCAATTTGAGAGCACCAATCTGCTTTGGACTGATGAAGGCGCCAGCTTTGACGGCTCAACTTCTTACGGTCTGCTGAGGAATGAGCACTTTGTATCGAATAATAGTTTGTCAAATTTCACCTGGCTGATCCGGCTGAAGCGGGTGCCAAAAATTCAGCCGTTCATCGAATTCGTGGCCTGCTCAGACGGTTCTCAGGGACCCCAGCTGTGGGAATTCGACGAGGCCAACATGCTGTTTTTTAATAAAGCCGGGCCATCGTCTGAGGGCACCGATTTCTCTATTCACTCGGACTCTTCGGTTATGCCCGGCGACCAGAACACCTGGATTGATGTTGGCATTGCTGCCGGGCCTAGCGATACTACTAGCAGCCTGTTTGCAGGCCAACAAATGCTTGCTACGGTTCGAACTTCGCGAAATCACATCACGCGGCCGTACAATTGCTTCTTTATGGGGCTTGGCCGCAGATTCTCTGGCTCGAGCAGCCGCTATCTGGAGGGAGTCGTCAGCGCAGTGGCCATTGCCAAAGTGAAAATGTCCGAGCTGCAGATGCGACAGGTTTTTGAAGCTTTTCCGCCGCGCTAGACGCTTGAGCTGATTCTGAGCACGAGGCATTGCCATCATTCTCTCAAATGTTTTTTCTCTCTTTCTGACTCAGCTTTAAGCACCGAACACGTCAACTTATCAAAGCTTTTTTATTCAACCTGAAAACTAAATATAAAGTTATCTACACACCCTTACTACTGAATGATAAGAGTAGTACATTTTCGAGCCACCAAATTTCATCGAATCTGTTGCTGGCATGACGGCATTCGAGCAGTGGTTTGAGCGTCGGACTCACGACTGAAAGGTCGGGGGTTCGATTCCCGATCCCACTCGGAACAATCTGTGTCCTTGAGCAAGACACTTAACTCTTGCATTGCTTCAGTTCACCCAGCTGTAAAATGGGTGCCAGCATTAGCTGGGGTAATTGAGGCTGTGTGTGGCGACCCCCCAGTCCTTGGACTGGGCAGCCGTACGCAGCCTTCAGATGCGCCGCGCAATAGCTGCGGCTGAGCTGTCGGTTGCACATCTGCCTGCCCAAGCACACTAGCTTCATTTAACCAAACAAACTTACTTTAAGCAGTCAGTTACCTGAATTTATGGAAGTCGCTATATCCTCAGGCCAAAATATGCGCAAGAGATCACAGCTCCAGGCTACAGAAAAGAGAAACAAAGAAAGCGCAGAGTAGGCACCGGATTTCTGTCACAAACATTGCCGCTAAGCAGAGAAATTAGTTGGGACAATCAGGCCTGACTGACTCAACTATCAGCCATTTAAAACGATTTTCTTCTGCTTTTATTCAGTTTTAAAACTTCCACACTTACTTATACTACTTACAGATCTCAGCGCTAGTAAGTAGTATAATAAATAGATGATTAATAAACGCAAAGTTAACGGCGATCGGTTTTGCCAATGCCGCGCTTGCCGCTGAACAGGTGCTTGGGCTTGGCGATGAACACGTGCCTGTCAGCCTCGCCCTTCCTAGCCAGCTGGTTGTTCTTCCTCTGCGACTGCTTGGCCATGAGGCGCGCCTTGCCGGCCATGGCCGCGTCGCGAACGCCGCTCTCCGAACGGGGCGGCCTGGACCGCGAGCGGGACCGCGAACGGCGCTCCTCGTCGGCTGCAACGTCGGCGTCACGACGGCGCTGGGCGGAGCGGTCGCGCAGGCGGCTGCGGGACCGTCCGGCCGACATGTGGGCAGTGGCGTCGGCGTCCACGTCTACGCCGAGCTCCTCCATGCCTTCCTCGACGTCGTCCGTGCTCATCTGCGTTGAACAATGGGGGAGATACTACTGTTAGTAGCTGCGATATGCTAAAGGTGGTTTATTAATAGGTAGTGTCTTAAATGAGGGCGGTAACAGCAGCTTACAGAGACTCAGGATTCTTGGGCGATTCTTAAGAGTGGGAGTCAAGGGCGATTCTCAGGAGGGGGAGTCAAGGGCGATTCTCAGGAGGGGGAGTCAAGGGCGATTCTCAGGAGGGGGAGTGAAGGGCGATTCTCAGGAGGGAGAGTGAAGGGCGATTCTCAGGAGAGGGAGTCAAGGGCGATTCTCAGGAGGGGGAGTCAAGGGCGATTCTCAGGAGGGGAGTGAAGGGCGATTCTCAGGAGAGGAGCGAAGGGCGATTCTCAGGAGGGGGAGTGAAGGGCGATTCTCAGGAGGGAGAGTGAAGGGCGATTCTCAGGAGGGGAGTCAAGGGCGATTCTCAGGAGGGGAGTGAAGGGCGATTCTCAGGAGAGGAGCGAAGGGGGATTCTCAGGAGGGAGAGTGAAGGGCGATTCTCAGGAGGGGGAGTCAAGGGCGATTCTCAGGAGGGAGAGTGAAGGGCGATTCTCAGGAGGGAGAGTGAAGGGCGATTCTCAGGAGGGGAGTGAAGGGCGATTCTCAGGAGAGGAGCGAAGGGCGATTCTCAGGAGGGAGAGTGAAGGGCGATTCTCAGGAGAGGAGCGAAGGGCGATTCTCAGGAGGGGGAGTGAAGGGCGATTCTCAGGAGAGGAGCGAAGGGCGATTCTCAGGAGGGGAGTGAAGGGCGATTCTCAGGAGAGGAGTGAAGGGCGATTCTCAGGAGGGAGAGTGAAGGGCGATTCTCAGGAGGGAGAGTGAAGGGCGATTCTCAGGAGGGGAGTGAAAGCCGATTCTCAGGAGGGGAGTGAAGGGCGATTCTCAGGAGGGGAGTGAAAGCCGATTCTCAGGAGGGGGAGTGAAGGGCGATTCTCAGGAGGGGGAGTGAAGGGCGATTCTCAGGAGAGGAGTGAAGGGCGATTCTCAGGAGGGAGAGTGAAGGGCGATTCTCAGGAGGGAGAGTGAAGGGCGATTCTCAGGAGGGGAGTGAAAGCCGATTCTCAGGAGGGGAGTGAAGGGCGATTCTCAGGAGGGGAGTGAAAGCCGATTCTCAGGAGGGGGAGTGAAGGGCGATTCTCAGGAGGGGGAGTGAAGGGCGATTCTCAGGAGAGGAGTGAAGGGCGATTCTCAGGAGAGGGAGTGAAGGGCGATTCTCAGGAGGGGAGTGAAGGGCGATTCTCAGGAGGGGGAGTCAAGGGCAATTCTCAGGAGAGGGAGTGAAGGGCGATTCTCAGGAGGGGGAGTGAAGGGCGATTCTCAGGAGGGGGAGTGAAGGGCGATTCTCAGGAGGGGGAGTGAAGGGCGATTCTCAGGAGGGGGAGTGAAGGGCGATTCTCAGGAGAGGGAGTGAAGGGCGATTCTCAGGAGAGGAGTGAAGGGCGATTCTTAGGAGGGGAGTGAAGGGCGATTCTTAGGAGGGGATTGAAGGGCAATTCTCAGACGATTTAGCAACGGAGTGTCTGGAACTATCACAGCCAGAGTATCTCCCCCAGCCGCTAACCTTCTTGCCCGTGCGCGGCATCTTGGCGCCTTTCACGCCTTTGCGCTCTCGGCTCTCCAACTTGCGCAGCGCCTTCTTCTCGCGGATGAGGCGGGCCGTGTGCCGGATGGCCTGCATCTCGTCGTCCGACTCCGGCTGGTCGATATCGTAGTAGCCGGCCCCGGCCCGGGCGTCCTCCTCGCGCTCCAGCTGGCGCAGTCGTTCCAGAATGTCCGGGTCGATGAAGTCCTGAGCGGAGATTTACGAGTGTTGTTTGAATGTTGCTTGATTAGTTCATTGTAGGAAGGGGTTCAAACTGGGGATCTGGGAGGCTGGCCCAGCAACTGGGGATCTGGGAGAGCGGTGGCCCAGCAACTGGGGATCTGGGAGGCTGGCCCAGCAACTGAGGATCTGGGAGGCTGGCCCAGCAACTGGGGATCTGGGAGGCTGGCCCAGCAACTGGGGATCTGGGAGGCTGGCCCAGCAACTGCAGATCCGGAAGAGTGGTAGCCTAGCATTCTTCATAACAGGAGAGCTTTAGTTTTTCAAATGCGAGCACCGGAGAAGTCAAAGCGTCTCACCTGGATGTTGTGACCCTCCCAGATCTCCGGGATGGCGTCCTGCTTCCACTCCTCCTTTTCCAGCAGCCAGTTCTTCTGCAGATCCAGCACATAGTCGTGCCCCATCTCCAGCTCGATTTCACGCTCCAGCTTCCTTGGCTTCTTTTCCACCTCGATGCCCTGCGCGGCGAGCTGGCGCTTCCGAGTCACGGCCTCCGGGATCATCGGCGGGCGCGGTTTGTCGTCGCGCGGCTTGGGCAGGGCCACGTACAGCCTGTTGGGCAGGCGGCATGGGGAAAGGGTTTATGCACCTCAATATTACTTGACGCTGTCCACACCCCTAGTATCCTTGAATCTGCCTCTCCGCTTCATCAGTGTCCTTGAATCTGCCTCTCCGCTTCATCAGTGTCCTTGAATCTGCCTCTCCGCTCCCTCAGTGTCCTTGAATCTGCCTCTCCGCTCCCTCAGTGTCCTTGAATCTGCCTCTTCCTTCCCTCAGTGTCCTTGAATCTGCCTCTCCCTTCCCTCAGTGTCCTTGAATCTGCCTCTCCCTTCCCTCAGTGTCCTTGAATCTGCCTCTCCCTTCCCTCAGTGTCCTTGAATCTGCTTCTCCGCTCCCCCAGTCCTTAAATCCCCGTCTCCTCAGAAACTCGCCTGTTGGCAACCTCGCCAATCTTCTTTCCAGCCAGCTTGGCCTCCACCCGCTGTTTAAGCAACAGGTCGCAAGCTTCATTCTTCACCCGGATGAGCCCCTCCTCCGTGAGGTTGGACATCTCCATCACTGGGACGCCCTCGCTCTGTAGGCCGTCAAGCAGAGCCCGGCTCTCTTCGTCCAGTTCGGCAATTTTCAGCACGTCGGCTTTGTTGGCGCAGACAACCAGGGGCTTGTTGGCGAACAGCGGCCGGATGCTGTTGAACAGGTGCACCTGACAGAAAAGGCAAATGCTGATCTTATTATCCTGATCATTTGGTTTCCTTCAGCATTCAAGACTGCCGAAAAGGAGTGTCTCATTGATGGGTGTCATAAGCAGCTCATTGATGGGTGTCATAGACAGCTCATTGATTGGGGTCATAATCAGCTCATTGATCGGTGTCATAACTAGCTCATTGATCGGTGTCATAACTAGTTCATTGATCGGTGTCATAACTAGCTCATTGATCGGTGTCATAGACAGCTCATTGATGGGTGTCATAACTAGCTCATTGATCGGTGTCATAACTAGCTCATTGATCGGTGTCATAGACAGCTCATTGATGGGTGTCATAACTAGATCATTGATGGGTGTCATAACTAGATCATTGATGGGTGTCATAACTAGATCATTGATGGGTGTCATAACTAGCTCATTGATGGGTGTCATAACTAGATCATTGATGGGTGTCATAACTAGCTCATTGATGGGTGTCATAACTAGATCATTGATGGGTGTCATAACTAGATCATTGATGGGTGTCATAACTAGCTCATTGATGGGTGTCATAACTAGATCATTGATGGGTGTCATAACTAGATCATTGATGGGTGTCATAACTAGATCATTGATGGGTGTCATAGACAGCTCATTGATGGGTGTCATAACTAGCTCATTGATTGGCGTCATAGACAGCTTATCGATGAGTGTAATAGACAGTTCATTGTTGGGATCAGGAAGCTGCTCACTTTTTTCAGATGCACAAAAATTTCTTATAAAATGGCATTGAAATAAACACTTCAGACATCAAAGACCAACTGGCGCACCTGCTGAGGCACGGTGTATCCGCACTGGCCAGAAAGGTCCAGAAAGAACAGTACAGCGGCCCGGAGATGAGCCAGGGCCGTGATGGCCAGCATCTCGATGTTGTTCCGATCCTCCAGCGGGTGGTCCAGAATGCCCGGAGTGTCAATCACCTGCCAGCGCAGGTACTCGTGATCCATGTGGCCAACGTACAGGCTTCGAGTAGTGAACGGATACGGTTGGACTTCCACATCCGCGCGCGTCATCTTGTTGAGAAAGCTGGACTTGCCGACGTTGGGAAAGCCACACAGGATTAGCGACCGGCCAGTCGGGTTGATTGACGGCAATCGGGACAGGTGTTGGCGCACCTGAGCGAGGGTAGTTTTAGTGGGAATTACTGGGAAATAACGACATATAGATGGCAGGATCAATGGGTCCAGGCGGAAGATCTGGGAGGCTGGCCCATTAACTGAGAATATGGGAGGTTGGCCCAGCAACTGAGAATATGGGAGGTTGGGCCAGCAACTGAGGATCTGGGAGGCTGGCCCAGCAACTGAGGATCTGGGAGGCTGGCCCAGCAATTGACACTCTGGGAGGCTGGCCCAGCAACTGAGGATCTGGGAGGCTGGCCCAGCAACTGAGGATCTGGGAGGCTGGCCCAGCAACTGAGGATCTGGGAGGCTGGCCCAGCAACTGAGGATCTGGGAGGCTGGCCCAGCAACTGAGGATCTGGGAGGCTGGCCCAGCAACTGAGGATCTGGGAAGCTGGCCCAGCAACTGGGGATCTGGGAGAGCGGTGGCCCAGCAACTGAGGATCTGGGAGGCTGGCCCAGCAACTGGGGATCTGGGAGGCTGGCCCAGCAACTGAGGATCTGGGAGGCTGGCCCAGCAACTGAGGATCTGGGAGGCTGGCCCAGCAACTGAGGATCTGGGAGGCTGGCCCAGCAACTGAGGATCTGGGAGGCTGGCCCAGCAACTGAGGATCTGGGAGGCTGGCCCAGCAACTGAGGATCTGGGAGGCTGGAACAGCAACTGAGGATCTGGGAGGCTGGCCCAGCAACTGAGGATTTGGGAAGCTGGCCCAGCAACTGGGGATCTGGGAGGCTGGCCCAGCAACTGAGGATCTGGGAAGCTGACCCAGCAACTGAGGATCTGGGAGGCTGGCCCAGCAACTGAGGATCTGGGAAGCTGACCCAGCAACTGAGAATCTGGGAGGCTGGCCCAGCAACTGAGGATCTGGGAGGCTGGCCCAGCAACTGAAGATCTGGGAAGCTGACCCAGCAACTGAGGATCTGGCAAGCTGGCTATTGGACTATCACTGAACACAATAAAAGCAAGAATCCCCAGCGCACCTGTTCCAGGTAAGCCAGCGTAGAAGACTGTCCACGCATAATAGTAGCCATGCGGCCCAGAGCGGCCCGTTTCAACTGTTTGCACCTGTACAGCGAGTCGCCATACTTCAACAGCCGGGAATAGTCCTGGCCGACTCGGGCAACCAGGTGCCTGGCCGTGTTAATCTGGCCCAGGGCCAGTTTGTAGTGGTCCCGATCGTACAGGGCGTTGATGAGATCGGCATAGAACGGGTGCAGCTCCTCCAGCCTGGGGAACTCGGTCACAATGGCTGTCAACTTGTCGTAGAATGTCTGCTGAGTAAACTTCACTTTGCGAGTGTAGAACTGCCTGATTCGAGAGATCTGATAGTGCCGATGGATCACAGTTGGAGTCTTGCGCTGAGTCTTTGACAGCACTATGTCAACAAAGTCTTTGGCGGTTGGCACCACCGTGATCTGTTTGAAATTGTACTGCACCATTGTTTCCAATTAGTCAATTAGTTAATCGATTTTTTAATTGGCGGAACGGGTCTCAAGAGCTGCGCTGAAAGTATAGGAAATGAATACCAATGGGTAAGTTTACACACTGATGTTTATGAGGGAGTCAGCTTGATTAGTTGTTAGTCTATATACTACTTTACTAAGTAACCACTTGCGAGTACTATTGAAGAAATTGGTAACTAGATAGCGAGCCAGCTGAATGAATAGCTAACTAGCTAACTCACTGAATAGCTAATTAGCTAACTCACTGAATAGCTAACTAGCTAACTCACTAAATAGCTAACAAGCTAACTCACTGAATAGCTAACAAGCTAACTCACTGAATAGTTAATTAGCTAACTCAATGAATAGCTAATTAACTCACTAAATAGCTAACTAGCTAAATCACTGAATAGCTAACTAGCTAACTCACTAAATAGCTAACAAGCTAACTCACTGAATAGCTAACAAGCTAACTCACTGAATAGTTAATTAGCTAACTCAATGAATAGCTAATTAACTCACTAAATAGCTAACTAGCTAAATCACTGAATAGCTAACTAGCTAACTCACTGAATAGCTAATTAGCTAACTCACTGAATAGCTAACTAGCTAACTCACTAAATAGCTAACTAGCTAAATCACTGAATAGCTAATTAGCTAACTCACTGAATAGCTAATTAGCTAACTCACTGAATAGCCAACTAGCTAACTCACTGAATAGCTAATTAGCTAACTCACTGAATTGCTAATTAGCTAACTCAATGAATTGCTAATTAGCTAACACATTGAATAGCTAACTATTTATTTTTTTATTAGAGGCAGGGGGGTTGTGTGCACCCTGGCGCACTTTAAGCGACATAGGCACACAACCGGCGAGAGGCATTACTGCCCATTCCGCCGACTCCCCTGAGCAGGCATACAAGTGCGCGGATACGTACGCAGGCACACACTCACACAGGAGTGTACAGCGGCCCTAACTTTATATTATCGTTAGGCATGTACACTTCACTGCGCCTTGGGGGGGTTGGCTCTCAACCTCAAGGCCGTTAATTGCACGAGCAGAGCCAAGCCGAGATTCCAATTCAGCCCCAAATTAATGTGACTGCACTTGGAATCGAGCCTGGGTCGCTGGCACACCAGAGCAGCTGCGCTACCGCTGGGCTACGGCCCCCTAAATAGCTAACTAGCTAACTGATAACAAGTGAAGTTTCAGAATAGACAAAACCTTGTATTTTGCTAACAAACTGAATAATATCTTGTGGAATATTCAACAGACTATACAATGATCCACATTTGCAATATTACAGAATTAATATGAACATAGAAAATAAATCAAGTCAAAAGCCAGACTTACAAACAAACAGGAAGTACAAATTTCACTTTGGTAGGCAACCAGGATATATGATAAACTAAGTAAGTACACAGAACTCCTTGAACAGAAAAGGCCCCCAGGGACAACTCGAACAATTATAAACTTAGCTATAGTAGATAGCCATTTTAATCGATGAAGCTCAGATGGAATTTAGCACAGGCACTAGCAGGACACGTACTACTTGTAGCAAGTAGTGTATTCAATAGTGTTAAGCTACATTTAGCCATTCTAATAGATTAAAATTAACATATGGATAGCAAACATTACTAATGCGAAAGATAAAGCTTGCTAAAATAAAAAAATTCAATTATTGGATATTACGGACTAAATGAACAAGTTTTTTTCGATTCCTATATGGAATAAACATACGTGATTTGGCATACAATAATTATAAGGATGTAGTAACGATAATTTTACAGTATTAATATTAATTATCAAGCATGCTTGACATAAACTAATCAGAATACTTGTCTAACTGTGAGAAATGCAGAACCTTTTTTGGCTAAAACTTTAACATCTGCATGATGCGTGATGAGTGAGGTGGGTGAGGAGTGAGGTGGGTGCGGAGTGAGGTGAGTGCGGAGTGAGGTGGGTGCGGAGTGAGGTGGGTGCGGAGTGAGATGGGTGAGGAGTGAGGTGGGTGAGAAGTGGGGTGGGTGAGAAGTGAGGTGGGTGCGGAGTGAGGTGGGTGAGGAGTGAGGTGGGTGAGGGTGAGTGAGGAGTGAGGTGGGTGAGGAGTGAGGTGGGTGAGGAGTGAGATGGGTGCGGATGAGGTGAGGTGAAGTGAGGTTGAGGAGGTGAGGTGCGGAGTGAGGTGGGTGAGGGTGGTGGGTGAGAAGTGGTGGGTGAGTGAGGTGGGTGGCGGAGTGGAGGTGGTTAGGGTTAGGCACAATTTAGTTTCATGGCACCGGTAACTAGAGATACAGCATAGGCAAATAGTATTATGCATATCTGAAAATGAATTCTAAACTAGGATTTATTTTAGAATAGTATCGATACCTTGAAAGATCAAATTAAGTATAATCCACACGTCAGCTTACTTTTAAATGCATATAATTCAACATTGACTAACGATGAATTGCAATAGATAATTATCTGTACACACCGTGTAGCTGCTTGAGACTCAGAGACATGAATACGCATGCTCATTGTTCTATCAGAATTGCTCTAAAAAACAAATAATATTACGTCATCCAGCCATCTGACTCCAATCGATATTGCTTTCACCGCCCAACGTAGCCGCCGTGAGCAGCAAACAGCCGGTTAACCCAGCGCTCGCCTGGACTTTGGCCGACTCTACTAATAAAAGCGAGGCTGTCACGATTGTCTGGGCCGGCGAACTGGGCCATCAGCTGGTGAGTCAGCCGACGCCACGAGCTTGAAGCTGGGCGCGTCAATACAGCCGCGCTTGTAATAGCCGTCTAGGATGTTTATTGACACGTCTCCGAGTTGCTTCTTAATTGCTTCCTCATGACGATGCTGCTTCTGTTTCTGCTGCTGTTGCTGACTGTTTTGAGCCCAATAATGATGAAGCGTATTGCGTTTATCCGCAGGAGGCTGCAGAAGTTTAGCTTTGCCAGATGAGCGCTTACGGCTCTGAGCTGAGACCGACTGCTGCTGCTGCTGTTTGACGGATTGGTTGGTGGCGTCTCTAGGCGCAACAGCTGCGGAATTAAATTTATCAACAGGCATCTGCAACTGGCTACTCATAGTAAAAGATGATGTGAGAGCGCCACTATAAGACGAGACAGATTTCTGCTCAACAAAATATTTGGTTGAAGAAGATTCCCCCTGAGCGACAGGCGCGCTGGTCCTAGCAAACGAGGAGGCGGACGAGTCGCCGCTGCTCCGCCGCAGAGGCTCCAAAGTGACAGCTTCACCTTGGCCCCGCTGCTGGTCCCGCCGGCCGATCCGGCGCCACTGCGGCCAGTCTGGCCAACTGTTGAGGCATGTCAACAAAGCAGGCGAATCCCGGCCTGCCAGCCGCCTGTCTGGACTGAGGAACAACATCGCGTCGCTGTTGCCGTCGTCTGCATCATCAGATTCGGACCAGTTGTCCAACAGGTTGAATGAAAACGGTTGTGCAGTGCTATTAGTAGCAGGTTCAGATTGATTTTCTGATGCTGCTCTGCTGCTGCTGCTGTTGCGGCTTCT
>NIVC01001400.1:10000-41419 GCA_002269645.1 Macrostomum lignano | reverse complement strand
ATCCAGATCTAGATCCCAGATCCCAGAGGGTGACATTCGGTCAGAATACATGTCAGTAGTAATTGTATGTAAGTTACTCTACAAAATGTATGGTACAATTTTGTTCTCATGCAGTTGTATAAGATTTTTAAAAAGTTTCATTTTTTATTCCTTTTATAAAAGACCTGCTGCCTTTTTACATTTATAATTTCTTCGTTGTAAAAGTATTGTAAGGCCACGCTAAAAAACTCTCTCAGTGCTGACATAGATTCTCTACTTATGTTCGTACTAATTAATTCATAGGCTTGACCAGCACGTGACATAGACATTCACTCTTTCTTTGTTAAATTGTTAGACACGAAATTAAATTTAATCTGTTCTCAAAAGTTGCTCAAATCGTAAAACGCTTTGCAGACTGAATTTTCTACAATTAATATAGCTTTCAAAAGCTGCTATTTACGATGCCAAACACCGTCAATGTTAGTGTCGAATACTGGTAAGTCATCAGCCTATGTTTTATTTTTAGAGAGTTTCATTTATCTCAGTATACGTACATGTATATAGATTGTCTTTTTTAGACAGTAAATTTGATTGCGACATTGACTACTAACACGAGGTGCTGTGATGTCAAGGGTTACTGGGGAATTGCTGAGATGTCAAGGGTTACTGGGGAATTGCTGAGATGCCAAGGGTTACTGGGGAATTGCTGAGATGCCAAGGGTTACTGGGGGAATTGCTGAGATGCCAAGGGTTAGTGGGGGAATTGCTGAGATGCCAAGGGTTACTGGGGGAATTGCTGAGATGTCATGGCTTACGGGCGGAATTGCTGCGATGTCGAGGGTTACTGGGGGAATTGCTCAGATATATCAAGTATGAGAGGTCAGAAGCTACATGTACATGTAGTTTATTCAAAGTTTCCATATACTAAAAGTGGTCTGTCGGTAGGTAGATGTACATTTACATCGCTGCGTAACAACTTCACACATGTACTGCGTAATACAGCAAAATCTCTACTGATCATCTATAATTCCCCTCCCCCCAACCTTACAGCAGCGTCCAATGAGACTACGAACCCCGCTATGAACACCTGCGCGAAGCAATTCTCAGCGCGTGCCCAGCGGGGTTCAGGTATCCGGTGTTGCTGGTCGTCGGGGCGCTTACGAGGTGACAGTCAATGGCCAATTGATTTTCTCTAAGCTGAAGATGCGCTGTTTCCCCGTTGAGAAACAGGTGATCGACGATGTGAGGAAAGCCACGAATGGTGTGAAGCCTAAGAAGCTGGGATCAGATAGCGGAGGTTGTGGATGTCATCTATTGTAGCGCTATTGGCTTCGTTTTTACTTAATTTTCTTGATTTCTCTCTCATAAACGAAGTCTTTTTTTCAATGAATAAACAGATTTTGATATTTGAAATGTATATTTCTACTTTAAGTAGACTAAATAGTAGCATAAATTGAATTCAGAAACAAAAACAAATAGAAAAACCAGCGCGTGCCCAGACGTATGACGACAGGCCTCGGCGTTAAAATCCTAATTGGAACCGTCCGCAGCATCGCACCGGATGGGCGCCACCTGTCTGACACACGTATCTGGCTGAGTCTGTGCGCGCGTTGGTTTTTTTGGTTTCATTTAAACAAAAAAACTGTGAAAAAGTTACGTTTATAAAAGGAGAAAGAAAGAAAATAAGTTGTGGCAGAAAAGTGTCTTAAAAGTAACTTTTGATTTATTCGGCATCAAATATACATGTATCTTGAAACATAGTTCATTTTTTGCTTCGTGCAGTCGCATGCTGCGCTACTTTTAATATCAAGGTTGAATACTTTTCTAGCGGCTTTTTTATGAAGGGCTACTTAAAAAAAGAATAAAAATACTAAATAGTTTGCTTGACTTGTGGACCATTAAAGATATGTACATTATGCTTAAATTAGAAAAAATATACTATAGTTAGGGCAAGTTAGCTTAAAAATTTGTTAATTAGAAGAAAGTTAAAAGATAACTTTAAAATGGAAGAAAGGGCGCAGCTGGCACTGTGGCTGAGACGGCTCTGAGGGTCCTAAGCTGTCAGTCGAGATGCTCCTGGAGCTCTGCCATCTTGGGCATGAGAGGCTGCCTGTTAGAAGCAGGAATATTGCGGATCTCGCTCTGGAATTCAAGCGGCAGGCGGCTCCAGAGCGCGTAGACGTAGCTGTCGAGGGTGCAGGCAAGCTCGCCGAGGCGGAGGAGCTGGCCGGTGGCCAGGTGGAGGGCGTCTGTGAATTCCTTGAGCTCACCCAAGTCGGAGGCAGAGCTGAAGTGAAAGGCGAGGAGACGCTGGAAGGAGGCGTTCTTTTTCTCCTGCGTGTCGGCGTAGTTGGCCTGGAGGACACGCAGCAGTCCTCCACGTAGGCGCCCGGTTGGCAGGCGTCGAGGGCACCGAGATTCTTGAGAGCGGAGCCGGAGAGCAAACCGCGGAGTGCCTCAAATTTGTCGACGTCTTTGAGGCTGGAGCGGTCGACGCGGTAAACGAAGGCATCCCAGAAGCCCGGAAATGCAGCAGGGTCCGTACCGTCGAAGGTCGGGAGAAGCACGTTCTTGAGAATGGTGGAGCGGATGAGCCCGGTCGGATCGTGGCATCTGATGCGGGCGTTGAGGCAGCTGGTGTCGAGGCTGGACGGACGGTGGCAGCTAGCGAGCTGTTGCATCAGGTGCTGGTTCTGCTGCATCATCGCGGGTCATGGAGGCGAGGTAAGGCGTTGACGTCAACTCCGGGTTAACAGGAGAGGCGGCAGAGATCGGTCTGAGCAGCAGGATCGGAGCCATTGCTCCGGCTGAAGAAGCTGGTGACGGGTCACTGAGGTCAAAGGGCGGTTGCTGATTTCCGTCAAGGCCGCGCGCTCTTTGTACGTTCCCAGAGAGCTACATTAAACTATGGTGTCATTGCCTTCGATGGTATGGCAGAGAGCTACATTAAACTATGGTGTCATTGCCTTCGATGGTTGGCAGAGAGCTACATTAAACTATGGTGTCATTGCCTTCGATGGTATGGCAGAGAGCTACATTAAACTATGGTGTCATTGCCTTCGATGGTATGGCAGAGAGCTACATAAACGATGGTATCATGGCCTTCGATGGTATGTCAGAGAGCTACATTAAACGATGGTATCATGGCCTTTGATGGTATCATTGCAGGCAGCGGAGTTCGATGTTATCACTGTCTTCCTGGGCTAGCTTGTAGCAGCTGTGCTGAAGAGGGCCCTGTGGAGGCGGTGCCAGCAGGGACGAAAGCGGAGTCTAGACAGAGACGGCAGGAGACACGGCGGCAGCTGCGCGGTGCATCGGAGAAGTTCGGAGCAGTGCCTCTGGAGAGACAACTGCTCTGGGTAGGGTACTCGTACATCGTAGATTTTAAGATTAGTGCGAGCAGTGTTGCTCTGATGTGAAGATCTTTGTGGTGATATCTTGACGGGCAGCTGGTTGGCAGTAATATTGCATGGCGACCACACGCAAAAATACAGAAGGAAATACTATTTTTTCAGCTTACATGTGTAAATCTGACAGAAACATTTAATTTGCATGTCCTACACCAGCGTTTTTATTAACTCTAGGAATTTTCCATTAAAAGATAACCGTACAAATTTGATGGCTAAAGTGTAAAATATGATTATATACTCTTGTCATGCAAAATTATACAGACTGAACTTTAATACATTGTATTCAAATGTCAAAAAATCTTATCAAATGTTAAAGCTGTCTGCAGTCTGCTGCATTATGCTTCATCGAGATTGAATTGAGCTGATTTACACCGGCCTAGCTTATGGCCAGATGTGCAACCGACAGCTCCGCCGCAGCTATTTTGCGGCGCATCTGAAGACTGCGTTCAGTCCAATTAAGGACTGGGGTCGCCACACACCCTGAATTACCCCAGCTAATGCTGGCACCAATTTTACAGCTGGGTGAACTGAAGCAAATAAATGCAGAGTTTACATGTAAAATATCTTCTTGATCGTGCTGCACACAAAATTGTTCCAGTGGGATCGGGAATCGAATCCCCAACCTTCAAGTCGTGAGTTTGACGCTCAACCACTGGGCTAAAACATTTTATAATAAATATTTAATTGCCTTAAAAATATAAAAATGAATACACCTTTTTTACGCATGCATCTATTACATACAAAACATGTATGCGTTTTTCCTTTACCTTTAACATGCTTTACGCTAACTAAATTTTACATAATGTAGTAATACAGTTTTCTGACTTTGTTCTGTATTAAAAATGCTTTTGGTTTTTACATTTTGCGGAAACATTTGTTAACTTTTATGTTTGTTTTTATCGCGGTAATACAGTTTTTATATAAAATGAATTTTCAGTGCTAAAAAAATAAGGAAACGGCAACGCATCATAATAAAATATTAAATAAACCTTAACATTCTTAGAGACAGAAGTTACTTTACGTCGTTTACGATGTCGCACCCCGTTACCGTTAGTGTTGAATACTGGTAAGTATCATTTTATTAATACTTTAACAGTTGAACTTGATGCACTAAAAAGATTAAAACATAGGGGATAGGTGGGTGGGGCTACCTTCTTCTTTAGTAGTACTATATACTAACTTTGATGCCATTGTATCCAAATGTCAAATCTGTTGAATCGGTTTTGAATCGATAGAAATCCACTAGGCCTATACTGAAATAGTTAGCTACAAGAATCTGTTAGGCCTAGTTTTTACAATAAATGAATTTAATTAGCAAACTACGCCTAATTCCATTCTCTCTTGCTGTCCAATTGGTACAAACAGTTTTTATGAGGATAGGCCTAGTATAGAAGCGTTAAAGCTATACCCAAAGTTCCAGACCAGTATCAGTCTAATAGGCCAACTATTTTTATATTTGTACATGCATGTGTTTCTATTATAATAAAGTTTGTGGCTATTATTAAGTGTTTAGGCCTATTTAGAGATGGATAAATAGTCTATTTTTGTATAGGCCCTATATGTAGAGTAATTATTATTAGTGTTGCTTCTCATCTCAACAAAACAAGAATATTTTATACAATATTTCTATTGCATTAATTTTGAAGTAAGTTGTATTAATATATTTATATTCTTGAAGGGGTAATTAAGCTAAGTTGGGAATCCTACAATGGCCACCAAGTTGTTCCAGGGGGTTCTATCTGGCTATTCACAATCCTACGGCTGTCACCAAATTGTTAAAGGATTTTATTTTTAATTTTAACCTATCCTGCTGATGCTACAGAACTCTTGAGTATCCTGGAATGAGTTTTATAATTTTAAAGGTTCATGTATAAGCTAGCCATTTAAACCAGTTAGAATTACTAGAATTACTAAGTTACGAGGTTAGAACTATGGGCTTTCATGTAAGTACGGATTGCCCTAGTAGCACGTAGTGCCTGAGCAGCAAGACACTGTTTAGCTAAGGGGGTGACTAAGTCCTAAAAAGCAGTCATCTCCAATGGACCAAGGGTGCCCAGTGAATTCTTGTTTCCTATCTACAGATTTGCTTGTGTCATTCACGACCTGTCATTGGTTGTTCGATTCGAAATAGCCACTGGGATAATTCTCCCTTGTCTATTGGCTGATCACGCCTCTGTTCTTTGCGGGTCCGCTTATTGGCTCATAGACTGTTAGTCTGATACTCTTGGTAGATTCCACCTTTGCCCAATGAGCAGTCGCTCTCAGCTTTTGACAAATAAAGAAGGCTTGAACACCTCTAATTTTCTTAGGCAAATCGCCTCTATATTCAGGATCGAGTAAAAAGCTCAGTCGCCTCTTTGGGTGCAAAACTCCCATGTATTTATAATAAGATTGGGGTGGGGGACCAGATTCATTTAAACAAAAAATATTTTCCAAGTTATGTTTCCATAGTGACGCAAAAATTTAAATTGGGCCTACATCAATGTTAAGTTTATTTACTTGCTAAGAACCATAGTCGGAATAGTTTCCATGCATTTTGGTGCTTAGCATTTTGGTACTCCAGATTGCTTTTTGGTGCTCTAGTTTATGATGCCTAAATAATAATAAAAAGTAATATAATAGCAAATATAATAAATACTTTACAAAACATTTAGTATTTCTAATGAAAGCTATAATCCAGTAGGCCTATCTATTTTTTTTTCAATTGGCATGTCTTTTAAATTTTGAAAAATCAGGTCAATTTAATTGTATGCACTTTTCGAATCCTTTATTACAATTATAAGGTTGCACTGCACTTAGCATGCATGCTAAGAAGAGTTATTTAGGTAAAGATGAAATCTATCAATAATGCTAAATGTAGTTTTGATCAAAATTATGGAATGGCACAAATCTATTCTAGTATTGATTTCTTGAGTCACATGATTCTGTTTTATTTCTTAAAAAATCAAATTGAAAGAAAAAAATTACATGAAACAAGACCATTTTTTAATTTAAACCCAGGTCAGCTTAACAAAATGAATACCTAAGTTATTAAATAAATAAGTATTATAAAGCAAAGTGCTTACTGCTAAATAGGGCTCATTTTTTATATTTTTGTGTTAACTATAATTTTTAATTTAGGCACCAAAAAGCAAACCGGGGTACCAAAATGTAGGGCAACAAAAAGGGTAGATACCGTCTAGATCATGCTAGGTGCATACCCAAATAAAACTTGAATAATTACAAATGTATGCCAGAAAATTGAGTGTAGTGAATTAATTTTATAGATAAACAAAGTTTATTTACTTGCTGAGAACCATAGTCTTGATCATTCATGCCCTAACAAAAATTAAATATATAAATGTATGCCAAAAAATAGAGTGCACACCTATTCTCAAAACTAAGCTGATTTTGCGACATTAAGTGACCTTTTTTATATTCTACTTTATAATAACTTTTCTATGATTCTATAAAATATATACCAGGTATGCATGCATACCATTTTCTTAATAGTGATGTACACCAACTGTACATGCCTACTTTTGGCATGCAAGCAGTGTTGGGCACTATTAATGAAAATCTTAACTTTGTTAATGGCAAAAGCATAGTGTTAAAACAAAAAAATCTTAACCTATTCACTTTTAATTTTGTTAAATTAACTAAAATTTAACTGATAATTGTTATTAAGTGTTAATCTGTTAAAGTTACCACAGAAAATACAGAAATCTTGCAAAACAGACTTCATAATATACTGTCTGCTTTTCTACCTTTTAGCAAAACACTGAGATCATTTAAGGGATTTATAAGCTAAGAAAGTAAAAAATAATAATTTAAAAAACTTGTATGTGTAGTAGAGCAGTATTTTAGGAATGGGAATTAGTAGCAAAGCAGATATGCTTTTTGCCTACTGTCAGTAGTTTAGGGTTAGGAAAGTAATTAGAGCGGGGGAAAAGCGCTAGTTTTTGGGATTCCTTAGAAGTATAGAGCAGTTTGGGGCTTGGGAAGCAGATTTGTTCATGGTTTTGTCTCGCATAGAGGCGCCTAACTGCAGTCACTCCTGTGAAACTTGTCTCTGCCTGGCTGAAAGCTTGTAATGAGTGAGTAGGCTGGGTTGGAGGGTAATAGTGGATCGGGAAGGGCTGTGGGTAGCTGTTTAGGAAGGCAGGCCTATACCTGTACCAAGGTGCTCTGACGGTATCCCTCAGGCACCCTCTGAACGTATAGCCAGCGACCCTATTAAAGCTGGAGTGTGCCAGAACCAGGACTGAGTCTGAGCAGGATGGGACCGTTGGCACAGTCACAATAGAAATGGCGGGTTGGCAAAGCAAAGGGTGAAACAGTCCCGGCGATTAGCCCTCCTGCCGCTTCAAAGATAAGAGACTGTCTGTTGGCAAGAGTACCCGTGGCTTAGTTGGGAGGGAGGCTCCTTTGGGTTGCCACGGCCGTGGGGGCGGTCAAATGACCGGCATTGGCTTTTCTAACCCATGAGTAGGCACGGGCTTCCCTGATTGGTTCTTTCAACCCCCATGGGCCTCGGGGAGGTTTATGATTTGTACCGGGGGTAGAGGGGCGGTCGGCCCCAGCATGGTTGCCACGGCTCTAGGCCTTCGGGCCATCTCTAATAGGCTATGGGGGCCTTCTAACCTGGTTTGTGGGCACGGGCTTCCTGACTGGTTCGTCGAACCGCTACTGTCCCCCGGGGAGGTTTGGTTTTTTTGATACTGCCCTGTACAGTCCTCTATAGTCTAACTTGGCTTTTAGTGTACATTAGTACTCTCCCAATTTGGAATCTAAATTATTTCTAGTGGCGTAAGAGCCTTTTTACTTAGGCTGAGGCGCCGGAAGCACTTATCATAGTCATAGTCATAGGCTTGGGAAGCAGATTCATTCATTCGCAGACTTGCGAAGTCTCAAATTAGTCTCAAATCACCGCGAGGCTGTGGTTTTGTCTCGCATAGAGGCGCCTAACTGCAGTACCCCTGTGAAACTTGTCTCTGCCTGGCTGAAAGCTTGTAATGAGTGAGTAGGCTGGGTTGGAGGGTAATAGTGGATCGGGAAGGGCTGTGGGTAGCTGTATAGGAAGGCAGGCCTATACCTGTTCCAGTTGGTGCTTTGACAGTCTCCTTCAAGTGCCCTCTGAGCAAACAGCCAGCGACCCTATTATAGCTGGAGTGTGCCAGAACCAGGACTGAGTCTGAGCAGGACGAGACCGTTGGCATGGTCACTATAGAAATGGTGGGTTGGCGAAGCAAAGGGTGAAATAGTCCCGGCGATTAGCCCTCCTGCCGCTTCAAAGATAAGAGACTGTCTGGCAAGAGTACCCGGGGTTTAGTTGGGGGGAGGCTCTTTCGGGCTGCCATGGCCGTGGGGGCGGTCATATGACCGGTTTTTGGCTTTTCTAACCCATGGGATTCCTGACTGGTGCGTCCTTCCACTGTCACTGTCTCCCAGGGAGGTTTTTGATTTGTCAATTGCCCTTTGTACAGTCCTCTTAGCTCCAATTAGGATCTCAGTGTACATAAGTACACTCCCAACCTGGAATTAATTTATATCTAGTGGTGTAAGAGCCTAATCAATGGCTGAGGCGCCAAATACTTATTACTGTTACTGTTACTGCTTGGGAAGCAGATTCGTTCGTTTGCGGACTCGCGAAGTCTCAAATTAGGAAAGGTAAGAGGCAGGAAAAATATTAGGAAATACGTAAAACTGTTAGAGGTAGTCAATGCCAACAACAGTACACTACAAGGTAGTCAATGCCTAGCTTTTCCCACAAGTAAAGTAACAATAACCATTGCATGCTGATTTTCTTTTCTTTTTTTGAAATAATAAAGTTTTGTTAAATATTTTGGTTTTCCTGTGTCACTCCTTATCACTAAATTAATAGAAATAGGGAAGCAGGAAGCCTGGTGGCAGGAAATCTACCAAAATCTAAAACCAGTAAATCCACTAGTAAAATCCTTAGCAATAGAAAACCAGTAGCCCTAACCGCGAGGTATCACACTTGTCCATATTTATATAATACTACTAAAATAAGCATATGGTAAAAAGGTAAGACATAACTCATTTATTTGAAACTTGAAAGCTAATTGATTAATAATAAAATACAAATATAAAGGTTGTTTCAATAGCATTAGTAAGTGCAGCAGAAAGTTAAGAAAAAATTGGGAAAGAAGTGAATCAAAGTAATTGATGCTCATGCACAAGCAATAACATAATTTTAATTCATTATTAAAGTTCATTAGTAAGAAGTTATTATATTTGCATCATCATTCTTAAAAACAAAAATGTTAAATATGTATTTAGGTAAATTGAAATACATACTGCAATGTAACTTCTTGCCAGATTTATATTTTTGTTCTTTTTTGCATCCTTGGTCATTGACATTGCCATTAATGTTAAGGGTGAATAAGGGATATTATTAATGCAAATTTGTTAATCCATTATTGCAAAAAAATCTTAATGGCAGTCTATTAATGTTAATGAAAAATCTTAGTGCTTATTTATGGATAGATGCTTATTAATGGACTGGTGCCTAACACTGCATACAAGGCCAATGCACACCTTAATTTTTGGGTGTATACTATATGATCCAGAGTTTGGGCTAAGACTTATGTAAATACTAGTGTCAAGATCATATATTAGTATAGGCCTAATGTATACCAGAGAAAATTTGCTTATTGACTCTAGCTCATAGCTTATAAGCCATATATGCGCAACTGCTGGCCAACCTGGCCAATCCAGCCACTGTAAATTATATAAGCTTTGTATTATGAGCTAAGCTAGGTAATAGTCTAGCCTATTGACATAAGAGATCAGGCTGAGTGGGAGCCAATACAAAAGCAGGGCCACAAAAGCCTTAACATGATCTGGGGCAATAAGGATATAATTTTGATTGGCAAGGATAAGAATTTGATTTGTATACATAGTACTTGATATAAAAAATTGTGGTGCAAAAAATAAATGTCTAAACAAATAATTAATTTTTGTTGTATATTTGTATTGATCATTTCATGCAGAACTGGTAACATTCTTGAAGTTATTAATTAAAATATCATGTATTAGTAATTGAATTTGTAGTAATGTTCAAAGCCCTACCACACTAGCATATAATGAATTAATTCTATTAGATAAGTTTTACAATTAATAATTTTATATCCTAAACATATTGTATTATTTATAAAATGTATAAAAAAATATAATATTGATTACCTTTTAGAATGTTTGAATATAGTTTATGAAGTATTGAAATTGTTTTAGAATTATACATTTGCAACACCTGGCCAATCTAGCTAATATAGCCAAGTAATGAGATGCCAAGAAAGGTAGTAAGTTGCAAAAATGGCCAACCCAAGAAAAAGCAAGGGAAGAAAAGGAAAGAAAGCAAATTAAGAAAAAACAAATATGTGATTGTGACAATCTGCAATCAAAAGCAATAAGTAATATTAATAGCTTCAAATCATATTTGAAGGGTTGAAGCCAGTCTTTGCTTAGTTAGATGCCGAGGCATTTTACTGGAGAAGCACAGTCATAGTCACTCCTGCCGTTTACCCAGTTGCGATTTTTATTGAGCATATATCCTTACTGGTTATCCCAATTTCACCCAATGCAGTGGCAGCGGATGAGGCTACGAACCCCGCTATGAGCACCTGCGCAGAGCTATTCTCAGCGCGTGCCCCAGCGGGGTTCAGATCTCCGGTCACGATGGTCGCCGGGGCAGCTTCGAGGTGACAATCAATGGCCAGCTGATTTTCTCCAAGCTGAAGCTGCACGGCTTTCCTGATGAAAATCAGGTTGTCGAACAGGTGAAGCGAGCTACAAATGGCGACGATCCTAACGTACTGGAAGATTCTCAAAGTCCCGGATGTAATCTGCTGTAATGCTGTGCTTCGCTATTAACTTTTCATTTACAATCTCTCCGAAGAGCGTTTTCTCTTTTTTACAATGAATAAACAAATTTAGACGGTCAAAAACGTATATTTCTACTGTAAGTAGACTAAATAGTAGCATGAATTGAATTTCGTCAAAAACAAATAGAAAAACCAGCGCGAGCCCAGACGTATGACGACAGGCCTCGGCGTTAAAATCCTAATTGGAACCGTCCGCACCAGTACACCGGATGGGCGCCACCTGTCTGATATTATTGGCTAAAACTTTGCTTGACATTGTTTGGCTAAGTCTGTGCGCGCGTTGGGTTTTTTGGTTTCATTTATAAACAAAAAATTACATTGATATGATTAGAAAGAGAGAAAATCACTTTGTGGCAGAAAAGTGTCTTAAAAGTAATTTTTGATTTATTAAGCGTCAAATATATCCTAAAACATTGTTTTTTTGCTTTCTGTGCACTCGTATGCTGTGCAACATTTATTCAGGTTGAAAACTTTTTACCCGCGGTATTTTTGGACCGATACAATTAAGCTCTGTGTTTTATTTAAAGGCCACTTAAATTGAAATATAAAATATAATAAATCAGAATTCTACGAGTGTAAGTTACTCGCCCACTATAAAATCTCTCAATTTTAACTTTATTAAAGAGTAAAAAGTTTTCGAGTTTTCTAATTTTTACTTTTCACCTATCCAGTGGTCCTAGCAACAGATATGTCCTTTTCTGGCTTCCCTAGCAACAGATATCTGTGTCCTTCTGGCTTCCCTAGAAACAGATATCTGTGTCCTTCTGGCTTCCCTAGCAACAGATATCTGTGTCCTTCTGGCTTCCCTAGCAACAGATATCTGTGTCCTTCTGGCTTCCCTAGCAACAGATATCTGTCCACTTCTGGCTTCCCTAGCAACAGATATCTGTGTCCTTCTGGCTTCCCTAGCAACAAATATCTGTCCCCTTTTAGCTTCCCTAGCAACAGATATCTGTCCCGTTCTGGCTTCCCTAGCAACAGTTATATTTCCTTGGCTTTGTTATAAAAATTTTATGTTATTATGGGATTGGAAAAGTTTTCTGAGGTCTGTCTTCATAAGTTATGCGTGTACATTTGCTAGACTTAGTCGCAGTGCATTGCATTTTGATGGTTCCGACAAGATCAGCTTTTGTTTATTCCAACGGTTTTAAACTTTTTCGAATTCTGAAATTTAGAAGAATGTTGTTAGATGTAGAAAGTGGTTGATATTGAATAACATGATATAGTGCATGTCCAGTAAGGGAATCTCATGCCTTACAGGAGTCTCATATCTAACAGGGGTATCTCATCTAGCAGGTGAATCTCATCTCTAACAGAGACCTCATCTAACAGGGGAAACTCATATCCAACAGGAATCTCATATCTAACAGGGATCTCATCTAACAGGGGAATCTAATATCTAACAGGAATCTCCTCTAACAGAGGAATCTCATATCTAACAGGATTCTTCTCACAGGGGAATATCATATCTAACAGGGATCTCCTCTAACAGAGGAATCTCATATCTAACAGGATTCTTCTCACAGGGGAATCTCATATCTAACAGGAATCTCCTCTAACAGGGAATCTCAGTACACGTACATGTGCACGCAGTGATACGTATAGATGAGTACAAAAACATCTCACCGTCAGAAGTGCTTGACATCAGCTGGAAGCAGCGGCAGCAGCGGCCGTTTTTGCCAGCAGAGATCGCATCGCGGCGCTCTCCTGCGCGTCGGCCACGGCCGTCGGCGTGACGCCTTTGATGTTGGGCCTCGTCGGGTCGGCACCGGCGCTGAGAAGCAGCTCCGCCATGCGCAAGTGGCGGTGCATTGCGCAATAGAACAGTGCCGTCTGGCCCTGCGGGTGTTTGCGTGTGCAAAGGTTTGGGTCTAGTGACATATGTATGCACAAAGGGGAGCCATGAAAGGGGCCGTATCCGACAACCGCACAATGGCCCCAGAAAAATTGCACTCTCCCAGTAAGTAAATGAAAGAGGTAACCATCGAGGCTCGACGAATAAGAGGAACTGTATACTTTTGGCACCTCTTTGGCAGGTATTGCATAGGTATGAGACAGCTAGGGGCTCCCACCAAGAGACAGGGCTCCCACCAAAAGACAGGAGCGCCCACCAAAAGACAGGAGCGCCCACCAAGAGACAGGGCTCCCACCAAAAGACAGGAGCGCCCACCAAGAGACAGGAGCGCCCACCAAGAGACAGGAGCGCCCACCAAGAGACAGAATTAAGGGTCCACCAAGAGATAGGAGGCTTTTTGACGGGCGTTGGCGACAAACCAAAAATACTTCGAAATCTTTCGCAATCGAGTGGTTCAACGAATTTTGAAATTTGGCAAAACTTCAGAGGCTTAGGGTTGTTAGGTTAGGGTAGGTTTTGCAATTTGTCGGCTGTTTAATGGCTTGGCGAATGTGGAATGTCAACGTCGTGGCGGACCTGCAGCCCCACGCACTCACCTGATCATCAACCGCGTCAGCGCTGGCTCCAGCATCGAGTAGTGCCTTCGTCACATCCGGGTTGCCATTGTTCTTCAGCATGGCGCAGCGCACGATGGCGCAGCATCCGCTTGCGTCTCTGGCCGAGAGCAACTCGCTTCTCATAGGTTCTTCACCCTGCTCATCGACAAGAGCCTTGTCTGACTTTGACTCCCTGTCCACTGCATCGCTCTCCGGACAGAAGTTCAACAGCAGGCTGATGGCTTCGAGCTTCTCGCCGTCAACAGCGTAGTGCAGTGCTGTGGAGCCTTTGCGATCCCGTTTGAGTCTGCTGGCACCGCGGTCCAGCAGCTGCCTGATGCTCGGCAGTATGCCTCTGTAGCACACTAGCATGAGGGCCGTCTTGCCTGCGGGGGGTTGCGAAATTTTAGGATCCAAGGACTGCTAACCAAGGTCAGTTAAAGGAGCTCAGAGCAGCTCAGCGGTAATTACGATCAAGGGTCAGAGAACGTCATGCTGAATCAAGTGTCACAGAACGTCATGCTGAATCAAGTGTCAGAGAACGTCATGCTGAATCAAGTGTCAGAGAACGTCATGCTGAATCAAGTGTCAGAGAACGTCATGCTGAATCAAGTGTCACAGAACGTCATGCTGAATCAACTGTCACAGAACGTCATGCAGAATCAACTGTCACAGAACGTCATGCTGAATCAAGTGTCAGGGAACGTCATGCTGAATCAACTGTCAGAGAGCGTCATGCTGAATCAACTGTCAGAGAACGTCATGCTGAATCAACTGTCAGAGAACGTCATGCTGAATCAAGTGTCAGAGAACGTCATGCTGAATCAAGTGTCAGAGAACGTCATGCTGAATCAAGTGTCAGAGAGCGTCATGCTGAATCAAGTGTCACAGAACGTCATGCTGAATCAACTGTCAGAGAACGTCATGCTGAATCAACTGTCAGGGAACGTCATGCTGAATCAAGTGTCAGAGAACGTCATGCTGAATCAAGTGTCACAGAACGTCATGCTGAATCAACTGTCAGGGAACGTCATGCTGAATCAACTGTCAGAGAGCGTCATGCTGAATCAAGTGTCAGAGAGCGTCATGCTGAATCAAGTGTCACAGAACGTCATGCTGAATCAACTGTCAGAGAACGTCATGCTGAATCAAGTGTCAGAGAACGTCATGCTGAATCAAGTGTCAGAGAGCGTCATGCTGAATCAAGTGTCACAGAACGTCATGCTGAATCAAGTGTCAGAGAGCGTCATGCTGAATCAACTGTCAGAGAGCGTCATGCTGAATCAAGTGTCAGAGAGCGTCATGCTGAATCAAGTGTCACAGAACGTCATGCTGAATCAAGTGTCACAGAACGTCATGCTGAATCAACTGTCAGAGAACGTCATGCTGAATCAAGTGTCAGGGAACGTCATGCTGAATCAACTGTCAGAGAACGTCATGCTGAATCAACTGTCAGAGAACGTCATGCTGAATCAAGTGTCAGAGAACGTCATGCTGAATCAACTGTCAGGGAACGTCATGCTGAATCAAGTGTCAGAGAACGTCATGCTGAATCAAGTGTCAGAGAACGTCATGCTGAATCAAGTGTCAGAGAACGTCATGCTGAATCAACTGTCAGAGAACGTCATGCTGAATCAAGTGTCAGAGAGCGTCATGCTGAATCAACTGTCAGAGAACGTCATGCTGAATCAACTGTCACAGAACGTCATGCTGAATCAACTGTCAGAGAACGTCATGCTGAATCAAGTGTCAGAGAACGTCATGCTGAATCAACTGTCAGGAACGTCATGCTGAATCAAGTGTCAGAGAACGTCATGCTGAATCAAGTGTCAGAGAACGTCATGCTGAATCAACTGTCAGAGAACGTCATGCTGAATCAACTGTCAGAGAACGTCATGCTGAATCAACTGTCAGAGAGCGTCATGCTGAATCAACTGTCAGAGAGCGTCATGCTGAATCAACTGTCAGAGAACGTCATGCTGAATCAAGTGTCAGAGAGCGTCATGCTGAATCAAGTGTCAGAGAACGTCATGCTGAATCAACTGTCAGAGAACGTCATGCTGAATCAAGTGTCAGAGAGCGTCATGCTGAATCAAGTGTCAGAGAGCGTCATGCTGAATCAAGTGTCAGAGAGCGTCATGCTGAATCAAGTGTCAGAGAACGTCATGCTGAATCAACTGTCAGGGAACGTCATGCTGAATCAAGTGTCAGAGAACGTCATGCTGAATCAAGTGTCAGAGAGCGTCATGCTGAATCAACTGTCACAGAACGTCATGCTGAATCAACTGTCACAGAACGTCATGCTGAATCAACTGTCAGAGAGCGTCATGCTGAATCAAGTGTCAGAGAGCGTCATGCTGAATCAACTGTCAGAGAACGTCATGCTGAATCAACTGTCAGAACGTCATGCTGAATCAACTGTCAGAGAGCGTCATGCTGAATCAAGTGTCAGAGAGCGTCATGCTGAATCAAGTGTCAGAGAGCGTCATGCTGAATCAAGTGTCAGAGAGCGTCATGCTGAATCAAGTGTCAGAGAGCGTCATGCTGAATCAAGTGTCAGAGAACGTCATGCTGAATCAAGTGTCAGAGAACGTCATGCTGAATCAAGTGTCAGAGAACGTCATGCTGAATCAAGTGTCAGAGAACGTCATGCTGAATCAACTGTCACAGAACGTCATGCTGAATCAAGTGTCAGAACGTCATGCTGAATCAAGTGTCAGGGAACGTCATGCTGAATCAAGTGTCAGAGAGCGTCATGCTGAATCAACTGTCAGAGAACGTCATGCTGAATCAACTGTCAGGGAACGTCATGCTGAATCAACTGTCAGGGAACGTCATGCTGAATCAAGTGTCAGAGAGCGTCATGCTGAATCAAGTGTCAGAGAACGTCATGCTGAATCAAGTGTCAGAGAACGTCATGCTGAATCAAGTGTCAGAGAGCGTCATGCTGAATCAAGTGTCACAGAGCGTCATGCTGAATCAACTGTCACAGAACGTCATGCTGAATCAACTGTCAGAGAGCGTCATGCTGAATCAAGTGTCAGAGAGCGTCATGCTGAATCAAGTGTCACAGAACGTCATGCTGAATCAAGTGTCAGGGAACGTCATGCTGAATCAAGTGTCAGAGAGCGTCATGCTGAATCAACTGTCAGAGAGCGTCATGCTGAATCAACTGTCAGGGAACGTCATGCTGAATCAACTGTCAGGGAACGTCATGCTGAATCAAGTGTCAGAGAGCGTCATGCTGAATCAAGTGTCAGAGAGCGTCATGCTGAATCAAGTGTCAGAGAGCGTCATGCTGAATCAAGTGTCAGAGAGCGTCATGCTGAATCAAGTGTCAGAGAGCGTCATGCTGAATCAAGTGTCAGAGAGCGTCATGCTGAATCAAGTGTCAGAGAGCGTCATGCTGAATCAAGTGTCACAGAACGTCATGCTGAATCAAGTGTCAGAGAACGTCATGCTGAATCAAGTGTCAGAGAACGTCATGCTGAATCAAGTGTCAGAGAACGTCATGCTGAATCAAGTGTCAGAGAGCGTCATGCTGAATCAAGTGTCAGAGAACGTCATGCTGAATCAAGTGTCAGAGAACGTCATGCTGAATCAAGTGTCAGAGAGCGTCATGCTGAATCAAGTGTCAGAGAGCGTCATGCTGAATCAAGTGTCAGAGAACGTCATGCTGAATCAAGTGTCAGAGAGCGTCATGCTGAATCAAGTGTCAGAGAGCGTCATGCTGAATCAAGTGTCAGAGAGCGTCATGCTGAATCAAGTGTCAGAGAACGTCATGCTGAATCAAGTGTCAGAGAGCGTCATGCTGAATCAAGTGTCAGAACGTCATGCTGAATCAAGTGTCAGAGAACGTCATGCTGAATCAAGTGTCAGAGAACGTCATGCTGAATCAAGTGTCAGAGAACGTCATGCTGAATCAAGTGTCAGAGAGCGTCATGCTGAATCAAGTGTCAGAGAGCGTCATGCTGAATCAAGTGTCAGAGAGCGTCATGCTGAATCAAGTGTCAGAGAGCGTCATGCTGAATCAAGTGTCAGAGAGCGTCATGCTGAATCAAGTGTCAGAACGTCATGCTGAATCAAGTGTCAGAGAACGTCATGCTGAATCAAGTGTCAGAGAGCGTCATGCTGAATCAAGTGTCACAGAACGTCATGCTGAATCAACTGTCACAGAACGTCATGCTGAATCAAGTGTCACAGAACGTCATGCTGAATCAAGTGTCACAGAACGTCATGCTGAATCAAGTGTCAGAGAACGTCATGCTGAATCAAGTGTCAGAGAACGTCATGCTGAATCAAGTGTCAGAGAACGTCATGCTGAATCAAGTGTCAGAGAGCGTCATGCTGAATCAAGTGTCAGAGAACGTCATGCTGAATCAAGTGTCAGAGAACGTCATGCTGAATCAACTGTCACAGAACGTCATGCTGAATCAAGTGTCAGAGAACGTCATGCTGAATCAAGTGTCAGAGAACGTCATGCTGAATCAACTGTCAGAGAACGTCATGCTGAATCAACTGTCACAGAACGTCATGCTGAATCAACTGTCAGAGAGCGTCATGCTGAATCAACTGTCAGAGAACGTCATGCTGAATCAACTGTCAGAGAACGTCATGCTGAATCAACTGTCAGAGAACGTCATGCTGAATCAAGTGTCAGAGAGCGTCATGCTGAATCAAGTGTCAGAGAACGTCATGCTGAATCAAGTGTCAGAGAACGTCATGCTGAATCAACTGTCAGGGAACGTCATGCTGAATCAAGTGTCAGAGAACGTCATGCTGAATCAAGTGTCAGAGAGCGTCATGCTGAATCAAGTGTCAGAGAGCGTCATGCTGAATCAAGTGTCAGAGAACGTCATGCTGAATCAACTGTCAGGGAACGTCATGCTGAATCAAGTGTCAGAGAACGTCATGCTGATTAAACCCCAAAAGACTAACGCAGAGTAAAAGCAAGTGGCACAAAAGACCGGCAGACGCGGCCCAGAAAGGGAAAACGAACCCGAACACCAACAGAAAGAGGGAGAAGGAGACAAGCGTGTAAAATCAAATCAACGAGCCGCAGAAAAAATTAAACCAAGCCAAAAAAGCCAGGTCCAAGCAATAGCTCTAAGACTCGTACCTGAGCTCGGGATCTGCTTCAGCCGTCGCAACTCGCTCCGCTCGAGAACTGCGCCAGAGACCGGGGCTCAGCGCGAGCGACGCCTGCTCAAGCAACCGGGCCGCCGTTGACTCATTGAGGCAGGCCCTGCGCAGATCTTCCGGCTGCGCCTTGGCCCGGCCGAAGTAGCGCAGCAGAAACAGCAGCATGTGGCGGGGATGCGTCAGGCAGCGCGACAGCGGGTCGCTCAGCAGCTGCCAGGACCCCGGCATATGGTGAGCTCGAAACTGAAAGTCGTGCCTCAGCGCTGCCAGAGTGGCCGTTTTGAGCAGGGTCATGACGATCGGGTTGCTGGAGGCACCGCGGTTGATGGTGCCGACCGCCGCGCTGCTGTCGACGTAGCAGGCCACCTTGCCGCCGGCCAGCTGCTCCTGGAACAGAATGATGGCGAGCAGCGGCAGTACCGTCTCCTTGGCGTTGATGTGCTCGCTCAGGAAGATGCCACCGGCGTCACTGCAGAAGTCGACGAGGCGGAACTCGCGCTGGCCATCAGAGGTGCTCAGGATCATGCCACCGGCACTGACGCAGGCGTCCGTCTCGACCGCTGCCAGCACTCGTGCACGCCGCCACAGCTTGTCGGTCGGGAACACTGGGATTGCATGCTGCCAGAACTGCAACTGGGCCAGTAGCTCGCCGCGCACCGGTACTCGATGATGCTGCTCAGGAATAGCGATGGTTATCTCCAGGAGCGCGCGAAGCAGGGCCTTTGCAGGTTTGGCCACTTTGCAGAACCAGTTCAGTTTGCCGACTAGGTGCTGAAGGCGACGTTTTTGCAGGCTCTTCGAGTTGGCGCAGTCCTGGAGAAGTTCTCGAAGGCCGTCCATCTTCTTGGCGGGCAGTGACAGCAGGCCAGTCAATGTGTCGATCTGCACACCCAGGAAAGTGACCGAAGTGGCTGGGCTCTGCGTCTTGGCCCAGTTGATCTCAAAGCCGAGGCGCTGCAGGGTGACCAGCAGAAAATTGTGCAGCTGCAGGCAGACCTCGTAGTCCCGGGCAGCTATGCAGAAATCGTCGAGGTATGCGATGACGACGAATTTGGACAGATGCGAGAATTGCCTGTACATAAAGCGCTTGACAGCTTGCGTTAGGCGGTGGAAAATGTTGACTGATGCCGCCGCACCGAATGGGAGTCGCGTGTCAACCAGATAAGTGGGCTGACCGTCCAGCTCGAACGTCCACCGGAGCCCCGTCGCCTTATAGCAGTCTGGGTGCACCTGAACACTTCGGTAGGCGTGGCGTAGGTCGACCTTGCTGATGAACCAGCTTGGTGCCAGCTGCCTGGTGAGATCCTCGACATTGGCAAACTTCATCTTCTGGCGGGGCTTGTACAGATCGTTGAGGCTGTTGCCCTGTGGCGCGGACGCGTCGTGAATCAGGCGGATGGCGCCGTCTGCCTTCGGGACGGCGCCCAGTGGGCTGATGATGGTCGGCCTGGCGATGCCCAAGTCAGTTGCGCTGATGTACCGGCCAGCCACGACCTCCTCTCTGATCTGCAGCTCAACGGCATTCCGATTTGCCTCGCAGCGGGCGGATGCATGATTTTCGAGCTGGGATTCGCTGGTCGGAGCCGCGTCGGTGATGCGAAAGCCATCGCGAATTCCCGCGATCAGAAACTCCGCGTCCGAGTCTCCGAGCAGGACTGGTGTCCAAGCAGCAGTTAACAGCGGCCAACGTTTTCGGAGTGCAGCCACCGGGCCGGCAACAGGGCCGGCAGCAGCGCCGGCAGCAGGACCGGCAGCAGGGCCGGCAGCGGGGCCGGCGGCAGGGCCGGCGGCAGGGCCAGCGGCTGGGCCGGCAGCAGGACCGGCGGCAGGGCCGGCGGCTGGGCCGGCAGCAGGACCGGCGGCAGGGCCGGCGGCTGGGCCGGCAGCAGGGCCGGCAGCAGGACCGGCAGCAGGGCCGGCAGCAGGACCGGCAGCAGGGCCGGCAGCAGGGCCGGCAGCAGGGCCGGCAGCAGGGCCGGCAGCAGGACCGGCAGCAGGGCCGGCAGCAGGACCGGCGGCAGGGCCGGCAGCAGGGCCGGCAGCAGGACCGGCAGCAGGAACGGCAGCAGGACAGGCGGCAGGGCCGGCAGCAGGACCGGCAGCAGGGCCGGCAGCAGGACCGGCGGCAGGGCCGGCAGCAGGGCCGGCAGCAGGACCGGCAGCAGGAACGGCAGCAGGGCCGGCAGCAGGGCCGGCAGCAGGAACGGCAGCAGGGCCGGCAGTAGGGCCGGCAGCAGGGCCGGCGGCAGGGCCGGCGGCAGGGCGAGTGGCAGGGCGAGTGGCATGGCGAGCGGCAGGGCGAGCGGCAGGGCGAGCGGCAGGGCGAGTGGCAGGTCGAGCGGCAAGGCGAGTGGCAGGGCGAGCGGCAGGGCCAGTGGCAGTGCGAGCAGCTGTCTCGCATGGAATTAAAATTTTGGACTGTCTATCAGACGCCGTCCGCTTAGGGCTAAAACTGGTGCCGCCGCGACCCGCCTCTTTGCTCAGTTTTTTGATTCGGCAGCCACCGAGCTGTGTTGCAGCTTTGAGTGGCTCCCTTCGCAGATGCGGCAGATGTGGGCGAAATTGCAGGTGTGTCTGTGACAGCCTTTGTTGCTATTGAACAAGCCGCAGATGACCTGTCCAGCGGATGACAGCTGGCCCCTGCTACGGTGACCCTGGACTCCTTGACCGACCGCGACTGGGCCAGCAGCTCGCAGGTTTTTGGGCGCCGTCATATGCTTGATGATGAGGTTCAGATCGGGGCTGTCCCAGTCGCGCTGTCGCGAGTGCTGCTGCAGCCTCATGTCCTGGTCGTACTGGAGCACCACCTTCCAGTCGTAGCCAGCGTCGAGCAGCTCGCCGATGTGGATGTTAAAGTTGAGGTAGGCGTTCAGACTCTTGCAGTCGGGCTGTCCATCCGTACCGGGCGCCACCAGCTGGCCGGTCTCCAGCAGTCGCTGCATGATCCGCGCGTTGGCAGCCACCCACTGGCCGAAGTTGACTCCGGACAGGCTCGGCGTTGCGCCTTTCAGAGTCAGGCGACCACGTTCCTGTGTCAGCCATCCTCCCGACTGCTGCCTCTCGTCCAGAAATTCCGGGATGAGCAGCGCTGATGGGGGCCGCTGGGCTCCGGCCGAATCAAACCTCGGTTGTCGGCTCTGGTCCCCGAACAGGCTGGCGTAGATGTCCGGCCCTCCTCTGGCCAGCGGGGGCGATGCGGCGCCACTGCGGATCGACTGCACTTCATCCCGCAACTGGGCCTCAGCCTTCTGCAGTTTAAGCAGCTCGATCCTCTTCTGAGTCTGCCGAATCTGCGCTTCTGTGGCCTCCTCCGCTGGCGCAGCCCGGCGCACGTCATCCTCGTCCTGGTCGTCGTCACCGTCGTCATCGCTGGGAGCTCGTTCGGCCTGGCTTGCAGCGAGCAGGCGGCCTATCAGCTCTTCTTTATTGCCACTTGTAGGTAAGGCCTTCTCGCGTAAGACATCTTTGAGGGCCTGCACGGTCATGCTGCCCAACGTAGAGTCCATTGTGAGTGCAGTGCTTGGCAAATCAGGCAGGCTAAAAATATTTTGCCAAAATTACGCCGACTCAGCGGCCGCGACGCGTGACTAAATAACACAGAGCGGGGGGAGGCTGCCCTAAGCCCTGCACGCACGCAGAGCACCAGCACCCCACCAACCCACCAAAGCGAGGCCGGGCCGGCGCGGGGGGGGGTTTAAAACCAGTTAGAGTCAGATACCTGCCTCAAACTGACGTAATCAACTGTCAGAGAACGTCATGCTGAATCAAGTGTCAGAGAACGTCATGCTGAATCAAGTGTCAGAGAGCGTCATGCTGAATCAACTGTCAGAGAACGTCATGCTGAATCAACTGTCAGAGAGCGTCATGCTGAATCAACTGTCAGGGAACGTCATGCTGAATCAAGTGTCAGAGAACGTCATGCTGAATCAAGTGTCACAGAACGTCATGCTGAATCAAGTGTCAGAGAACGTCATGCTGAATCAAGTGTCAGAGAGCGTCATGCTGAATCAACTGTCACAGAGCGTCATGCTGAATCAACTGTCACAGAACGTCATGCTGAATCAAGTGTCAGGGAACGTCATGCTGAATCAACTGTCAGAGAGCGTCATGCTGAATCAACTGTCAGAGAGCGTCATGCTGAATCAACTGTCAGGGAACGTCATGCTGAATCAACTGTCAGGGAACGTCATGCTGAATCAAGAGTCAGAGAGCGTCATGCTGAATCAAGTGTCAGAGAGCGTCATGCTGAATCAAGTGTCAGAGAGCGTCATGCTGAATCAAGTGTCAGAGAGCGTCATGCTGAATCAAGTGTCAGAGAGCGTCATGCTGAATCAAGTGTCAGAGAGCGTCATGCTGAATCAAGTGTCACAGAACGTCATGCTGAATCAAGTGTCAGGGAACGTCATGCTGAATCAAGTGTCAGAGAGCGTCATGCTGAATCAAGTGTCAGGGAACGTCATGCTGAATCAAGTGTCAGAGAGCGTCATGCTGAATCAAGTGTCAGAGAGCGTCATGCTGAATCAAGTGTCACAGAACGTCATGCTGAATCAAGTGTCAGGGAACGTCATGCTGAATCAAGTGTCAGAGAGCGTCATGCTGAATCAAGTGTCAGGGAACGTCATGCTGAATCAAGTGTCAGAGAGCGTCATGCTGAATCAACTGTCAGAGAACGTCATGCTGAATCAACTGTCACAGAACGTCATGCTGAATCAAGTGTCAGAGAACGTCATGCTGAATCAACTGTCAGGGAACGTCATGCTGAATCAAGTGTCAGAGAACGTCATGCTGAATCAAGTGTCAGAGAACGTCATGCTGAATCAACTGTCACAGAACGTCATGCTGAATCAACTGTCAGAGAACGTCATGCTGAATTAAGTGTCAGAGAACGTCATGCTGAATCAACTGTCAGGGAACGTCATGCTGAATCAAGTGTCAGAGAACGTCATGCTGAATCAAGTGTCACAGAACGTCATGCTGAATCAACTGTCACAGAACGTCATGCTGAATCAACTGTCAGAGAGCGTCATGCTGAATCAAGTGTCAGAGAGCGTCATGCTGAATCAACTGTCAGGGAACGTCATGCTGAATCAACTGTCACAGAACGTCATGCTGAATCAACTGTCAGAGAACGTCATGCTGAATCAAGTGTCAGAGAACGTCATGCTGAATCAACTGTCAGGGAACGTCATGCTGAATCAAGTGTCAGAGAACGTCATGCTGAATCAAGTGTCACAGAACGTCATGCTGAATCAACTGTCAGGGAACGTCATGCTGAATCAACTGTCAGAGAGCGTCATGCTGAATCAACTGTCAGAGAACGTCATGCTGAATCAACTGTCAGAGAGCGTCATGCTGAATCAACTGTCAGAGAACGTCATGCTGAATCAAGTGTCAGAGAGCGTCATGCTGAATCAACTGTCACAGAACGTCATGCTGAATCAACTGTCAGAGAACGTCATGCTGAATCAAGTGTCAGAGAGCGTCATGCTGAATCAAGTGTCAGAGAGCGTCATGCTGAATCAAGTGTCAGAGAGCGTCATGCTGAATCAAGTGTCAGAGAACGTCATGCTGAATCAACTGTCACAGAACGTCATGCTGAATCAAGTGTCAGGGAGCGTCATGCTGAATCAAGTGTCAGAGAACGTCATGCTGAATCAACTGTCACAGAACGTCATGCTGAATCAACTGTCACAGAACGTCATGCTGAATCAAGTGTCAGAGAGCGTCATGCTGAATCAAGTGTCAGAGAACGTCATGCTGAATCAACTGTCACAGAACGTCATGCTGAATCAACTGTCAGAGAACGTCATGCTGAATCAACTGTCAGAGAACGTCATGCTGAATCAAGTGTCAGAGAACGTCATGCTGAATCAAGTGTCAGAGAGCGTCATGCTGAATCAACTGTCAGAGAACGTCATGCTGAATCAAGTGTCAGAGAACGTCATGCTGAATCAACTGTCAGGGAACGTCATGCTGAATCAAGTGTCAGAGAACGTCATGCTGAATCAAGTGTCAGGGAACGTCATGCTGAATCAAGTGTCAGAGAGCGTCATGCTGAATCAAGTGTCACAGAACGTCATGCTGAATCAACTGTCAGAGAACGTCATGCTGAATCAAGTGTCAGAGAACGTCATGCTGAATCAAGTGTCAGAGAGCGTCATGCTGAATCAAGTGTCACAGAACGTCATGCTGAATCAAGTGTCAGAGAGCGTCATGCTGAATCAACTGTCAGAGAGCGTCATGCTGAATCAACTGTCAGAGAGCGTCATGCTGAATCAAGTGTCACAGAACGTCATGCTGAATCAAGTGTCACAGAACGTCATGCTGAATCAACTGTCAGAGAACGTCATGCTGAATCAAGTGTCAGGGAACGTCATGCTGAATCAACTGTCAGAGAACGTCATGCTGAATCAAGTGTCAGAGAACGTCATGCTGAATCAAGTGTCAGAGAGCGTCATGCTGAATCAAGTGTCAGAGAGCGTCATGCTGAATCAAGTGTAAGAGAGCGTCATGCTGAATCAAGTGTCAGAGAACGTCATGCTGAATCAACTGTCACAGAACGTCATGCTGAATCAAGTGTCAGGGAGCGTCATGCTGAATCAAGTGTCACAGAACGTCATGCTGAATCAACTGTCACAGAACGTCATGCTGAATCAAGTGTCAGAGAGCGTCATGCTGAATCAAGTGTCAGGGAGCGTCATGCTGAATCAAGTGTCAGAGAGCGTCATGCTGAATCAACTGTCAGAGAGCGTCATGCTGAATCAAGTGTCAGAGAGCGTCATGCTGAATCAAGTGTCAGAGAGCGTCATGCTGAATCAAGTGTCAGGGAACGTCATGCTGAATCAAGTGTCAGAGAGCGTCATGCTGAATCAAGTGTCACAGAACGTCATGCTGAATCAAGTGTCAGAGAACGTCATGCTGAATCAAGTGTCAGAGAACGTCATGCTGAATCAACTGTCACAGAACGTCATGCTGAATCAACTGTCACAGAACGTCATGCTGAATCAAGTGTCAGAGAGCGTCATGCTGAATCAAGTGTCAGAGAACGTCATGCTGAATCAACTGTCACAGAACGTCATGCTGAATCAACTGTCACAGAACGTCATGCTGAATCAACTGTCAGAGAACGTCATGCTGAATCAAGTGTCAGGGAACGTCATGCTGAATCAAGTGTCAGAGAGCGTCATGCTGAATCAACTGTCAGAGAACGTCATGCTGAATCAACTGTCAGAGAGCGTCATGCTGAATCAACTGTCAGGGAACGTCATGCTGAATCAAGTGTCAGAGAACGTCATGCTGAATCAAGTGTCACAGAACGTCATGCTGAATCAAGTGTCAGAGAACTTCATGCTGAATCAAGTGTCAGAGAGCGTCATGCTGAATCAACTGTCACAGAGCGTCATGCTGAATCAACTGTCACAGAACGTCATGCTGAATCAACTGTCAGAGAGCGTCATGCTGAATCAAGTGTCAGAGAGCGTCATGCTGAATCAAGTGTCACAGAACGTCATGCTGAATCAAGTGTCAGGGAACGTCATGCTGAATCAACTGTCAGAGAGCGTCATGCTGAATCAACTGTCAGAGAGCGTCATGCTGAATCAACTGTCAGGGAACGTCATGCTGAATCAACTGTCAGGGAACGTCATGCTGAATCAAGTGTCAGAGAGCGTCATGCTGAATCAAGTGTCAGAGAGCGTCATGCTGAATCAAGTGTCAGAGAGCGTCATGCTGAATCAAGTGTCAGAGAGCGTCATGCTGAATCAAGTGTCAGAGAGCGTCATGCTGAATCAAGTGTCAGAGAGCGTCATGCTGAATCAAGTGTCACAGAACGTCATGCTGAATCAAGTGTCAGGGAACGTCATGCTGAATCAAGTGTCAGAGAGCGTCATGCTGAATCAAGTGTCAGGGAACGTCATGCTGAATCAAGTGTCAGAGAGCGTCATGCTGAATCAAGTGTCAGAGAGCGTCATGCTGAATCAAGTGTCACAGAACGTCATGCTGAATCAAGTGTCAGGGAACGTCATGCTGAATCAAGTGTCAGAGAGCGTCATGCTGAATCAAGTGTCAGGGAACGTCATGCTGAATCAAGTGTCAGAGAGCGTCATGCTGAATCAACTGTCAGAGAACGTCATGCTGAATCAACTGTCACAGAACGTCATGCTGAATCAAGTGTCAGAGAACGTCATGCTGAATCAACTGTCAGGGAACGTCATGCTGAATCAAGTGTCAGAGAACGTCATGCTGAATCAAGTGTCAGAGAACGTCATGCTGAATCAACTGTCACAGAACGTCATGCTGAATCAACTGTCAGAGAACGTCATGCTGAATTAAGTGTCAGAGAACGTCATGCTGAATCAACTGTCAGGGAACGTCATGCTGAATCAAGTGTCAGAGAACGTCATGCTGAATCAAGTGTCACAGAACGTCATGCTGAATCAACTGTCACAGAACGTCATGCTGAATCAACTGTCAGAGAGCGTCATGCTGAATCAAGTGTCAGAGAGCGTCATGCTGAATCAACTGTCAGGGAACGTCATGCTGAATCAACTGTCACAGAACGTCATGCTGAATCAAGTGTCAGAGAACGTCATGCTGAATCAAGTGTCACAGAACGTCATGCTGAATCAACTGTCAGGGAACGTCATGCTGAATCAAGTGTCAGAGAACGTCATGCTGAATCAAGTGTCACAGAACGTCATGCTGAATCAACTGTCAGGGAACGTCATGCTGAATCAACTGTCAGAGAGCGTCATGCTGAATCAACTGTCAGAGAACGTCATGCTGAATCAACTGTCAGAGAGCGTCATGCTGAATCAACTGTCAGAGAACGTCATGCTGAATCAAGTGTCAGAGAGCGTCATGCTGAATCAACTGTCACAGAACGTCATGCTGAATCAACTGTCAGAGAACGTCATGCTGAATCAAGTGTCAGAGAGCGTCATGCTGAATCAAGTGTCAGAGAGCGTCATGCTGAATCAAGTGTCAGAGAGCGTCATGCTGAATCAAGTGTCAGAGAACGTCATGCTGAATCAACTGTCACAGAACGTCATGCTGAATCAAGTGTCAGGAGCGTCATGCTGAATCAAGTGTCAGAGAACGTCATGCTGAATCAACTGTCACAGAACGTCATGCTGAATCAAGTGTCAGGGAGCGTCATGCTGAATCAAGTGTCAGAGAGCGTCATGCTGAATCAACTGTCACAGAACGTCATGCTGAATCAAGTGTCAGAGAACGTCATGCTGAATCAACTGTCAGGGAACGTCATGCTGAATCAAGTGTCAGAGAACGTCATGCTGAATCAAGTGTCAGAGAACGTCATGCTGAATCAACTGTCACAGAACGTCATGCTGAATCAACTGTCAGAGAACGTCATGCTGAATCAAGTGTCAGAGAACGTCATGCTGAATCAACTGTCAGGGAACGTCATGCTGAATCAAGTGTCAGAGAACGTCATGCTGAATCAAGTGTCACAGAACGTCATGCTGAATCAACTGTCACAGAACGTCATGCTGAATCAACTGTCAGAGAGCGTCATGCTGAATCAAGTGTCAGAGAGCGTCATGCTGAATCAACTGTCAGGGAACGTCATGCTGAATCAACTGTCACAGAACGTCATGCTGAATCAACTGTCAGAGAACGTCATGCTGAATCAAGTGTCAGAGAACGTCATGCTGAATCAACTGTCAGGGAACGTCATGCTGAATCAAGTGTCAGAGAACGTCATGCTGAATCAACTGTCACAGAACGTCATGCTGAATCAACTGTCAGGGAACGTCATGCTGAATCAACTGTCAGAGAGCGTCATGCTGAATCAACTGTCAGAGAACGTCATGCTGAATCAACTGTCAGAGAGCGTCATGCTGAATCAACTGTCAGAGAACGTCATGCTGAATCAACTGTCAGAGAGCGTCATGCTGAATCAACTGTCACAGAACGTCATGCTGAATCAACTGTCAGAGAACGTCATGCTGAATCAAGTGTCAGAGAGCGTCATGCTGAATCAAGTGTCAGAGAGCGTCATGCTGAATCAAGTGTCAGAGAGCGTCATGCTGAATCAAGTGTCAGAGAACGTCATGCTGAATCAAGTGTCACAGAACGTCATGCTGAATCAAGTGTCAGGGAGCGTCATGCTGAATCAAGTGTCAGAGAACGTCATGCTGAATCAACTGTCACAGAACGTCATGCTGAATCAAGTGTCAGGGAGCGTCATGCTGAATCAAGTGTCAGAGAGCGTCATGCTGAATCAACTGTCACAGAACGTCATGCTGAATCAAGTGTCAGAGAGCGTCATGCTGAATCAAGTGTCAGGGAGCGTCATGCTGAATCAAGTGTCAGAGAACGTCATGCTGAATCAACTGTCAGAGAGCGTCATGCTGAATCAAGTGTCAGAGAGCGTCATGCTGAATCAAGTGTCAGAGAGCGTCATGCTGAATCAAGTGTCAGGGAACGTCATGCTGAATCAAGTGTCAGAGAACGTCATGCTGAATCAAGTGTCACAGAACGTCATGCTGAATCAACTGTCAGAGAACGTCATGCTGAATCAAGTGTCAGAGAGCGTCATGCTGAATCAAGTGTCAGAGAACGTCATGCTGAATCAAGTGTCAGAGAGCGTCATGCTGAATCAAGTGTCAGAGACGTCATGCTGAATCAACTGTCAGAGACGTCATGCTGAATCAAGTGTCAGAGAGCGTCATGCTGAATCAACTGTCAGAGAACGTCATGCTGAATCAAGTGTCAGAGAGCGTCATGCTGAATCAAGTGTCAGGGAGCGTCATGCTGAATCAAGTGTCAGAGAACGTCATGCTGAATCAACTGTCAGAGAGCGTCATGCTGAATCAAGTGTCAGAGAGCGTCATGCTGAATCAAGTGTCAGAGAGCGTCATGCTGAATCAACTGTCACAGAACGTCATGCTGAATCAAGTGTCAGAGAACGTCATGCTGAATCAAGTGTCACAGAACGTCATGCTGAATCAACTGTCACAGAACGTCATGCTGAATCAACTGTCACAGAACGTCATGCTGAATCAACTGTCAGAGAACGTCATGCTGAATCAAGTGTCAGGGAACGTCATGCTGAATCAAGTGTCAGAGAGCGTCATGCTGAATCAACTGTCAGAGAACGTCATGCTGAATCAAGTGTCACAGAACGTCATGCTGAATCAACTGTCAGGGAACGTCATGCTGAATCAAGTGTCAGAGAGCGTCATGCTGAATCAAGTGTCACAGAACGTCATGCTGAATCAAGTGTCAGAGAACGTCATGCTGAATCAAGTGTCAGAGAGCGTCATGCTGAATCAACTGTCACAGAGCGTCATGCTGAATCAACTGTCACAGAACGTCATGCTGAATCAAGTGTCAGAGAGCGTCATGCTGAATCAAGTGTCAGAGAGCGTCATGCTGAATCAAGTGTCACAGAACGTCATGCTGAATCAAGTGTCAGGGAACGTCATGCTGAATCAACTGTCAGAGAGCGTCATGCTGAATCAACTGTCAGAGAGCGTCATGCTGAATCAACTGTCAGGGAACGTCATGCTGAATCAACTGTCAGGGAACGTCATGCTGAATCAAGTGTCAGAGAGCGTCATGCTGAATCAAGTGTCAGAGAGCGTCATGCTGAATCAAGTGTCAGAGAGCGTCATGCTGAATCAAGTGTCAGAGAGCGTCATGCTGAATCAAGTGTCAGAGAGCGTCATGCTGAATCAAGTGTCAGAGAGCGTCATGCTGAATCAAGTGTCAGAGAGCGTCATGCTGAATCAAGTGTCAGGGAACGTCATGCCGAATCAAGTGTCAGAGAGCGTCATGCTGAATCAAGTGTCAGGGAACGTCATGCTGAATCAAGTGTCAGAGAGCGTCATGCTGAATCAAGTGTCAGAGAGCGTCATGCTGAATCAAGTGTCACAGAACGTCATGCTGAATCAAGTGTCAGAGAACGTCATGCTGAATCAAGTGTCAGAGAACGTCATGCTGAATCAAGTGTCACAGAACGTCATGCTGAATCAACTGTCAGGGAACGTCATGCTGAATCAACTGTCAGCTGATGACAGAATAAAATCGGTAATCTCCTGACTCACCGTTCTCTCCGCACCAGTCCACCTGGGCTCCGCTATTGATGAGCATCTCACAGGACTCGGCCTTGCCAGCGAGAGCCGCCTGCATCAGGGGGCTGAAGCCTTTGTCATCTGGCGCGTTGGGATTGGCCTCGCCTGTGTCTAACACGCGCTGAAGCTCCTGCAGTTTCTCCAGTCGAACCAGACGATGCAGATCCTCGCCGGTGTACAGTCTGCGAGCGGTTTTGACCGACTGCGGGTTGGAGAACTCGCCCCAGCCGGGGTCGACGCCGAAACGGAAGCGCAGGCTGTAGGACTGGCTGTCTGACAGGCCAGTCACTGTGCACTTCGTGTCGTAGCCTTTGTAGGCCACGTCCCAGCTGTCTGGCTGCGCCTGGTCGGAGCGCTGCACCTGCACCTGGGATCGAGTGTGTGGGTAGGGTAATGCAGGTCTCCTCTCCCTTCATCTCCTCTCTCCCTTCATCTCCTCTCTCCCTTCATCTC
>NIVC01001400.1:0-5000 GCA_002269645.1 Macrostomum lignano | reverse complement strand
CCCTCTCCCTCTTCCTCTTCGTCTCTCTCTCTATCTCCCTTTCCCTCTCTGTCTCCTTCTCCCTCTCCATCTCCCTCTCCCTCTTCATCTCCTTCTCCCTCTTCCTCTCCCTCTCCCTCTTCCTCTCCCTCTCCCTCTTCCTCTCCCTCTCCATCTCCATCTTCCTCTCCCTCTTCCTCTCCCTCTCCCTCTTCCTCTCCCTCTCCCTCTCCCTCTCCATCTCCCTCTCCCTCTCCATCTCCCTCTCCATCTCCCTCCCCCTCTCCATCTCCCTCTCCCTCTTCCTCTCCCTCTCCCTCTTCCTCTTCGTCTCTCTCTCCCTCTTCCTCTTCGTCTCTCTCTCTATCTCCCTTTCCCTCTCTGTCTCCTTCTCCCTCTCCCTCTTCATTTCTTCATTTCTTCTACATCCCGCTCTCCCACCCTTTTTCTTTCCTTTCTCTTTATCTCTATTTTAAAATACTCGTATAATATAATAATTTCAACGCTTACATCAAGGAGCAATAGTTTAGACTTATATAAAATTATTTTAATTTAAAAGACTGCTAGAGTATTCTAAATAATAATCATTCCTTCCTTCAATTTTTTCTCCACAATAAAGAAAGTTGCGCAGGTAATTTGGAAAAAAGTTAATTTTCACAAACTTTACTGGATTAAAACAAAGTATACATAAGGTTAGTTATAGTATAATCGCATGTATTAGGGCATAAAACGATGAGACTATGTGGTTCTGTGATGCCATGCTCATGTACCTCCAGTCCAGTTCAGGTCTCAGATGTCCCTGTTCGTCCCTGACGATCAAGCCGAAGTCTCTGCTTGCTGCTGCATTCCGTGCTGTCCCGCCCGTATTTGCCTTCAGTCAACACTGCAAGGTAGACAGAGCCTGTCTATTTTAGCTTCCAAGAGATTTTGCCTACTCAAATATGGTTGCGCTGTTTTGCTTAGCTTTCGTTACCTCTCCCTGCATGGATTGCTCATGATTGTTTATATGGTAAATTCGTTTGCTGCACATAAACCTCTGGCCAAGCAGCAGCTTACTACACACTTTCATATTTTAGCTATGGAAAACTACGGAAAGTCTGTTAATAACTCCAAACATTTTATTATAGGTACATAATTTTGCGATGAACACTCGCAAAAGGTCAAATTATAGATCAGCTTGTCAGTTAACCTCTAATTGCACTACTAATAGGACAGCATCCCGACTGGCATCAGCTTCATAAATAGACTTCTTGTTTACGAGAGACGGCCTTCAAAATATCCATGATTCACGTGTCACGTCCATCAGCTGTGTTTGTTGATTCACGCTCCCCCACACAAGTGCAGAACACACAGGCTCTTTCTCTGCCTGTCTCGATACAATAAACTACCTATTATTGTTGCAGGTGAGAGCCATGGGGACTGATATGACGTGGGATGACGTGCCTTCCGTCCCCCCCCCAGAGCTGCTGTGCTAAACGTTGTTTACACAGACAGGATGGGCGGTGGGACTGGGGGATGTGGACGAGAAGGTGAGCTGCTGAGTTGCTAAGGGTTACGGTTAGTTCCCGTGCGTACATCCAGCAAAAGCAGCCATTTTATTCTGCTTTTGAAAGAGAGAAAAACTCTTTGAAATCCCTTCCCCATTGTGAGTTGAGCTGAACTTTTAGGTGGGCCAGCTCTCGGGTGGTCCGCAGTTAAACAGAGTTTTATTTCAGGAAATTTTTATTCTCTCGCTGCCCTACAATTGGCTGAAGGCTCTTGCTGTGACGAAGGACTGCTTGGTTGTCAGGGTAGAAAAATTGGAGCGTTATATAAGCACGTTTGAAATAATGCCGGTAGATCGGTAGTTTCGAAACACTCAACGGTAAGCTAGTCGGAGTTGCAACAGAAGACGCATACGGGAATTGAACACCTGCTATATACTTTTTTCATTGGCAAACGAGAGCAATCTAGCCATAATGGCTTTTAACGGTGGATCCGTGTGGATGAAGTGCACCTGGGCGCTAATTACCATCGGCTTTGTTGTATGGCTAGCGGCCTCGAAGTCAGGAGCGCGACGACTTTGGGCTCAGATTCAACCGAAAAGGCGCTTCAAGCGTTTCTTATAATCGGCATTGTCACCTATTTTGCCGGCGTGTTGCTCACGTTTCTCTACTTGTTTGTTGACGAGACTGCCGGAAATAAAATTGTGCTAATCGTTGATTTGGTTGTTGTTTTTATTGCTGGTGAGTCGTTTTTCTCCTTTCTTTAATATTAATAGATTTGCACCTACAAAAATACCTGAGATGGCTTCTAATCTTATGCTTCTATCTTCTTCTGGTTCTTGTTTGTTATGAGTTTGCTCGTAAAGTATAAAATGTTTGCATGTTTGTTTTGTCCGTTCGTTTGCTCATTATTTCGTCCGTTTATTGTTTCGTTTATCCATATACTAATTCATTTATTCATTAATTTGTTATTTCGTTTGTTTAATCGTTCATTATACTGGTTTCTTTTTCGTTCATTCATTTGTTAATTTATTCCTATATTCATTTGTGATATCGTGTTTTCATTCATTAAATAGTTCGTTTCTTTATTCGTTCAATCACTCATTGTTCTTTCAGTTTTTTTATTATTTTCTTTATTCATCCTTTCGTTAATTAGTTCGTTTACTCAGTCGTTTTTTTATTTAATTCGTTCATTATTCAGTAAAATAATTCATTGGTTCATTGCTTCGTTGATTCCTTGATTAATTTGTTCATCACGCAGTCAGCATAAATACGTTTTATATCCAAATCAAATTATTATTCATCCATTTGTTTGTGCCTGCCCGAAGTCTTTAAACCACGATTGCCGATCCACGCGCAGGTCTGAGCGCCATTGTCGCCCTGGGCATCGGTCAGGCGGTGAACTTCTCCGATCGCCTCGCCTATTCGTCAATTTGCGCCATCGTTTCCGGCGTATTCTGCATCCTGGAGCTAGTCGGCGGCGGCAAAGCTTCCGGAGGCGCCGGCGGTAACACCTGAGCAGAATTCGAATTACTTAATACGCATAAATTCTTCATATAATAAAAAGTTCTTATCATGTGTTTAAGTCCCCTGTGTTCATCTCTTTTCATGATATATATATATATATATATATATATATATATTATCAGATTATCTTCAAAGTATTTTTTCAAAAAAGCCTTTTTTGCTGTTTTATCTTAAAAAAGTGTACGCTCGTAAAGTAGATTGTAACCGACTTTTCCAAAAAATGAACTATTCTAACTCTGATTTTGCTTATTTACGCGCTCGTAACAATTATATTATTTAGCGGAAGCATCTGCTTAGCTATCGAGTTCTTATCAGCCGCAGTTGCTGCATATTTATTGACACCTGACCATCATTGTTCTTCTCTATCTTTATTCTCGTGTTTGCTGGCCAACTACTTCCAGAATACCAACGCCCTAAAGTTGATATTACTTCTGTCCTCGCTGTTTTTAAACAAGCAATTGATTATTTATTCTCTACTTGGATGTTTAACTTACTACTGCATCAGTAGGCAGCGAGAAGATCACAATTATTAACTTTTACTAAAATCTGAGCTCTGTGTTAATTTCATTTTGAAATAAAATCCTGTTTGACTTCTCTTAACTGAAAAAAGCACGCTTCCATTAATTTTGTTGTGCAACGCAGCGCAGTAAATGGTAATAGAAAACTTTCAGTACCATCAAACATTCCTCCTCGTACAGCAATTCGATGTATCGTCCACGTCGCTATCAAATGGATAAGTTTACATTGCACCGACGCTTGGTCTCGACTTCATCATGCGTCTGCGAAAGGTAAAAAATACCTATTTTCTAGCGACATCCATCGGTGGACGTCAGAATGTTGCACGGGATAAGATTCTGCCCTCAGACTTTTGTCAAACACTTTGGCTTGCCGAATTCCTGACCTTTAGCTACTTGTGTGCCAGGAATCGCAAAATTTCAGGGACCAAGTCGCGACTAAAATAGAGAGGAAACTAATAAGTGACTTTTTTAAGCTCAGCACGCAACGCTTGCAAATCGTGCAAAATAGTTTAATGCCGATTATTAAAATTTCTGTATCTGTGAATTAATCCGAATCGAAAAAGTTCATTTTCGCGTCAGATTGTTCAGATATTTGTCCCCTACCAAGTAAGTCATTTAGTTTAGTCTCTCACTAGATGTAGATGCGCAAGAAAATTCTGTAAGATTGAGAGGGTCGCCATCATAAGCAACCCATAACTAACCCTAACCTAAGGCACCAGTACCCTAGCCTAACCCTGAACCATAACCCTAAGGCACTAACCCTAACCCCAACCCTAACCTAACCCTAAACCCTAACTTAAAGGCACACAAGTTCTAACCCCGACCCTAACCCTAAACCCTAACCCTAAGGCACAAGCTCTAACCCTAACCCTATTCGAGCTTGTGATGGTGGTTGCTAAACTTTTTCGACGATATGATTTTTCGAGCTTATGACTTTTCGAGATTGTGATGGTGTGTTGTTAAATCAGTTTTCGACGATGTGATTTTTCGAGCTTGTGATGCATGGTGGGCCCCCGATTGAGACACCGAATAGGGTTCTATCCATGATTGAGATCATTTATAAGACAGAACCCGCATACCCGCACATATATAAATATATCCTTTAAAATCTTTCTCACGACATGGCCAGTCATAATTTATCTATCTCGCTAATGTATTACGGCAACGTATCGGCCTTTTCAACCATTTTTACACGAATCAAGAGTTTAACGCGTCCTTCTATAACAAAGTGTTTTTTAGTGGTCCTTGGTAGCGAGTTTAATGCATTTAATTCTACATGGACTTTATTGCTGTGAGAAGACAGCAATTAAAGATAATTAAATCTCTCAAGTATACTTTACGCTACAAGCAAATTGAAGTATCAAAGGAGGGACCCTGGCAAACAAGGCGAGTTCTGGTGTCCGAATGAATAAAAACCACTTTTAAGCGATTTTACCTTAGCAGGAGGGAGCATAACAGCCTCGTGCATGAAGCACAATTCAAGAATTCGTGG
>NIVC01001399.1:95000-255462 GCA_002269645.1 Macrostomum lignano | reverse complement strand
TTCAGCATGACGCTCTCTGACACTTGATTCAGCATGACGCTCTCTGACAGTTGATTCAGCATGACGTTCTCTGACACTTGATTCAGCATGACGCTCCCTGACACTTGATTCAGCATGACGCTCTCTGACAGTTGATTCAGCATGACGTTCTGTGACACTTGATTCAGCATGACGTTCTCTGACACTTGATTCAGCATGACGCTCTCTGACACTTGATTCAGCATGACGTTCCCTGACACTTGATTCAGCATGACGCTCTCTGACACTTGATTCAGCATGACGTTCTCTGACACTTGATTCAGCATGACGTTCTGTGACACTTGATTCAGCATGACGTTCTGTGACACTTGATTCAGCATGACGCTCTCTGACACTTGATTCAGCATGACGCTCTCTGACACTTGATTCAGCATGACGCTCTCTGACACTTGATTCAGCATGACGCTCTCTGACACTTGATTCAGCATGACGCTCTCTGACACTTGATTCAGCATGACGCTCTCTGACACTTGATTCAGCATGACGTTCCCTGACAGTTGATTCAGCATGACGTTCCTGACAGTTGATTCAGCATGACGCTCTCTGACAGTTGATTCAGCATGACGCTCTCTGACAGTTGATTCAGCATGACGTTCCCTGACACTTGATTCAGCATGACGTTCTGTGACACTTGATTCAGCATGACGCTCTCTGACACTTGATTCAGCATGACGCTCTCTGACAGTTGATTCAGCATGACGTTCTGTGACAGTTGATTCAGCATGACGCTCTGTGACAGTTGATTCAGCATGACGCTCTCTGACACTTGATTCAGCATGACGCTCTCTGACACTTGATTCAGCATGACGTTCTGTGACACTTGATTCAGCATGACGCTCTCTGACACTTGATTCAGCATGACGTTCCCTGACAGTTGATTCAGCATGACGTTCCCTGACAGTTGATTCAGCATGACGTTCTCTGACAGTTGATTCAGCATGACGCTCTCTGACACTTGATTCAGCATGACGTTCCTGACACTTGATTCAGCATGACGTTCTGACACTTGATTCAGCATGACGTTCTGTGACAGTTGATTCAGCATGACGTTCTGTGACAGTTGATTCAGCATGACGTTCTCTGACACTTGATTCAGCATGACGTTCTCTGACACTTGATTCAGCATGACGTTCTGTGACACTTGATTCAGCATGACGCTCTCTGACACTTGATTCAGCATGACGCTCTCTGACACTTGATTCAGCATGACGTTCTCTGACACTTGATTCAGCATGACGCTCTCTGACACTTGATTCAGCATGACGCTCTCTGACAGTTGATTCAGCATGACGTTCTGTGACAGTTGATTCAGCATGACGTTCCCTGACAGTTGATTCAGCATGACGCTCTCTGACACTTGATTCAGCATGACGCTCTCTGACAGTTGATTCAGCATGACGTTCTGTGACAGTTGATTCAGCATGACGTTCTGTGACAGTTGATTCAGCATGACGCTCTCTGACACTTGATTCAGCATGACGCTCCCTGACACTTGATTCAGCATGACGTTCTGTGACAGTTGATTCAGCATGACGTTCTCTGACACTTGATTCAGCATGACGCTCTCTGACACTTGATTCAGCATGACGCTCTCTGACACTTGATTCAGCATGACGCTCTCTGACACTTGATTCAGCATGACGTTCTCTGACAGTTGATTCAGCATGACGTTCTGTGACACTTGATTCAGCATGACGCTCTCTGACACTTGATTCAGCATGACGTTCTCTGACAGTTGATTCAGCATGACGCTCTCTGACAGTTGATTCAGCATGACGCTCTCTGACAGTTGATTCAGCATGACGCTCTCTGACAGTTGATTCAGCATGACGTTCCCTGACAGTTGATTCAGCATGACGTTCTGTGACACTTGATTCAGCATGACGTTCTCTGACACTTGATTCAGCATGACGTTCCCTGACAGTTGATTCAGCATGACGTTCTCTGACACTTGATTCAGCATGACGTTCTCTGACAGTTGATTCAGCATGACGTTCTGTGACAGTTGATTCAGCATGACGTTCCCTGACAGTTGATTCAGCATGACGCTCTCTGACACTTGATTCAGCATGACGCTCTCTGACAGTTGATTCAGCATGACGTTCTGTGACAGTTGATTCAGCATGACGTTCTCTGACACTTGATTCAGCATGACGTTCTCTGACACTTGATTCAGCATGACGTTCCTGACAGTTGATTCAGCATGACGTTCTCTGACACTTGATTCTGCATGACGTTCTCTGACAGTTGATTCAGCTTGACGTTCTCTGACAGTTGATTCAGCATGACGTTCCCTGACACTTGATTCAGCATGACGTTCTCTGACAGTTGATTCAGCATGACGTTCTGTGACTTGATTCAGCATGACGTTCTGTGACACTTGATTCAGCATGACGCTCTCTGACACTTGATTCAGCATGACGCTCTCTGACAGTTGATTCAGCATGACGCTCTCTGACACTTGATTCAGCATGACGTTCTGTGACACTTGATTCAGCATGACGCTCTCTGACACTTGATTCAGCATGACGTTCTCTGACACTTGATTCAGCATGACGTTCTCTGACAGTTGATTCAGCATGACGTTCTGTGACACTTGATTCAGCATGACGCTCTCTGACACTTGATTCAGCATGACGCTCTCTGACAGTTGATTCAGCATGACGTTCCCTGACAGTTGATTCAGCATGACGTTCTGTGACACTTGATTCAGCATGACGTTCTCTGACACTTGATTCAGCATGACGTTCCCTGACAGTTGATTCAGCATGACGTTCTCTGACAGTTGATTCAGCATGACGTTCTGTGACACTTGATTCAGCATGACGCTCTCTGACACTTGATTCAGCATGACGTTCTCTGACACTTGATTCAGCATGACGTTCTCTGACACTTGATTCAGCATGACGTTCTCTGACAGTTGATTCAGCATGACGTTCTCTGACAGTTGATTCAGCATGACGCTCTCTGACAGTTGATTCAGCATGACGTTCCCTGACACTTGATTCAGCATGACGTTCTGTGACAGTTGATTCTGCATGACGTTCTGTGACAGTTGATTCAGCATGACGTTCTGTGACACTTGATTCAGCATGACGTTCTCTGACACTTGATTCAGCATGACGTTCTCTGACACTTGATTCAGCATGACGTTCTCTGACACTTGATTCAGCATGACGTTCTGTGACACTTGATTCAGCATGACGTTCTCTGACCCTTGATCGTAATTACCGCTGAGCTGCTCTGAGCTCCTTTAACTGACCTTGGTTAGCAGTCCTTGGATCCTAAAATTTCGCAACCCCCCGCAGGCAAGACGGCCCTCATGCTAGTGTGCTACAGAGGCATACTGCCGAGCATCAGGCAGCTGCTGGACCGCGGTGCCAGCAGACTCAAACGGGATCGCAAAGGCTCCACAGCACTGCACTACGCTGTTGACGGCGAGAAGCTCGAAGCCATCAGCCTGCTGTTGAACTTCTGTCCGGAGAGCGATGCAGTGGACAGGGAGTCAAAGTCAGACAAGGCTCTTGTCGATGAGCAGGGTGAAGAACCTATGAGAAGCGAGTTGCTCTCGGCCAGAGACGCAAGCGGATGCTGCGCCATCGTGCGCTGCGCCATGCTGAAGAACAATGGCAACCCGGATGTGACGAAGGCACTACTCGATGCTGGAGCCAGCGCTGACGCGGTTGATGATCAGGTGAGTGCGTGGGGCTGCAGGTCCGCCACGACGTTGACATTCCACATTCGCCAAGCCATTAAACAGCCGACAAATTGCAAAACCTACCCTAACCTAACAACCCTAAGCCTCTGAAGTTTTGCCAAATTTCAAAATTCGTTGAACCACTCGATTGCGAAAGATTTCGAAGTATTTTTGGTTTGTCGCCAACGCCCGTCAAAAAGCCTCCTATCTCTTGGTGGACCCTTAATTCTGTCTCTTGGTGGGCGCTCCTGTCTCTTGGTGGGCGCTCCTGTCTCTTGGTGGGCGCTCCTGTCTTTTGGTGGGAGCCCTGTCTCTTGGTGGGCGCTCCTGTCTTTTGGTGGGCGCTCCTGTCTTTTGGTGGGAGCCCTGTCTCTTGGTGGGAGCCCCTAGCTGTCTCATACCTATGCAATACCTGCCAAAGAGGTGCCAAAAGTATACAGTTCCTCTTATTCGTCGAGCCTCGATGGTTACCTCTTTCATTTACTTACTGGGAGAGTGCAATTTTTCTGGGGCCATTGTGCGGTTGTCGGATACGGCCCCTTTCATGGCTCCCCTTTGTGCATACATATGTCACTAGACCCAAACCTTTGCACACGCAAACACCCGCAGGGCCAGACGGCACTGTTCTATTGCGCAATGCACCGCCACTTGCGCATGGCGGAGCTGCTTCTCAGCGCCGGTGCCGACCCGACGAGGCCCAACATCAAAGGCGTCACGCCGACGGCCGTGGCCGACGCGCAGGAGAGCGCCGCGATGCGATCTCTGCTGGCAAAAACGGCCGCTGCTGCCGCTGCTTCCAGCTGATGTCAAGCACTTCTGACGGTGAGATGTTTTTGTACTCATCTATACGTATCACTGCGTGCACATGTACGTGTACTGAGATTCCCTGTTAGAGGAGATTCCTGTTAGATATGAGATTCCCCTGTGAGAAGAATCCTGTTAGATATGAGATTCCTCTGTTAGAGGAGATCCCTGTTAGATATGATATTCCCCTGTGAGAAGAATCCTGTTAGATATGAGATTCCTCTGTTAGAGGAGATTCCTGTTAGATATTAGATTCCCCTGTTAGATGAGATCCCTGTTAGATATGAGATTCCTGTTGGATATGAGTTTCCCCTGTTAGATGAGGTCTCTGTTAGAGATGAGATTCACCTGCTAGATGAGATACCCCTGTTAGATATGAGACTCCTGTAAGGCATGAGATTCCCTTACTGGACATGCACTATATCATGTTATTCAATATCAACCACTTTCTACATCTAACAACATTCTTCTAAATTTCAGAATTCGAAAAAGTTTAAAACCGTTGGAATAAACAAAAGCTGATCTTGTCGGAACCATCAAAATGCAATGCACTGCGACTAAGTCTAGCAAATGTACACGCATAACTTATGAAGACAGACCTCAGAAAACTTTTCCAATCCCATAATAACATAAAATTTTTATAACAAAGCCAAGGAAATATAACTGTTGCTAGGGAAGCCAGAACGGGACAGATATCTGTTGCTAGGGAAGCTAAAAGGGGACAGATATTTGTTGCTAGGGAAGCCAGAAGGACACAGATATCTGTTGCTAGGGAAGCCAGAAGTGGACAGATATCTGTTGCTAGGGAAGCCAGAAGGACACAGATATCTGTTGCTAGGGAAGCCAGAAGGACACAGATATCTGTTGCTAGGGAAGCCAGAAGGACACAGATATCTGTTTCTAGGGAAGCCAGAAGGACACAGATATCTGTTGCTAGGGAAGCCAGAAAAGGACATATCTGTTGCTAGGACCACTGGATAGGTGAAAAGTAAAAATTAGAAAACTCGAAAACTTTTTACTCTTTAATAAAGTTAAAATTGAGAGATTTTATAGTGGGCGAGTAACTTACACTCGTAGAATTCTGATTTATTATATTTTATATTTCAATTTAAGTGGCCTTTAAATAAAACACAGAGCTTAATTGTATCGGTCCAAAAATACCGCGGGTAAAAAGTTTTCAACCTGAATAAATGTTGCACAGCATACGAGTGCACAGAAAGCAAAAAAACAATGTTTTAGGATATATTTGACGCTTAATAAATCAAAAATTACTTTTAAGACACTTTTCTGCCACAAAGTGATTTTCTCTCTTTCTAATCATATCAATGTAATTTTTTGTTTATAAATGAAACCAAAAAACCCAACGCGCGCACAGACTTAGCCAAACAATGTCAAGCAAAGTTTTAGCCAATAATATCAGACAGGTGGCGCCCATCCGGTGTACTGGTGCGGACGGTTCCAATTAGGATTTTAACGCCGAGGCCTGTCGTCATACGTCTGGGCTCGCGCTGGTTTTTCTATTTGTTTTTGACGAAATTCAATTCATGCTACTATTTAGTCTACTTACAGTAGAAATATACGTTTTTGACCGTCTAAATTTGTTTATTCATTGTAAAAAAGAGAAAACGCTCTTCGGAGAGATTGTAAATGAAAAGTTAATAGCGAAGCACAGCATTACAGCAGATTACATCCGGGACTTTGAGAATCTTCCAGTACGTTAGGATCGTCGCCATTTGTAGCTCGCTTCACCTGTTCGACAACCTGATTTTCATCAGGAAAGCCGTGCAGCTTCAGCTTGGAGAAAATCAGCTGGCCATTGATTGTCACCTCGAAGCTGCCCCGGCGACCATCGTGACCGGAGATCTGAACCCCGCTGGGGCACGCGCTGAGAATAGCTCTGCGCAGGTGCTCATAGCGGGGTTCGTAGCCTCATCCGCTGCCACTGCATTGGGTGAAATTGGGATAACCAGTAAGGATATATGCTCAATAAAAATCGCAACTGGGTAAACGGCAGGAGTGACTATGACTGTGCTTCTCCAGTAAAATGCCTCGGCATCTAACTAAGCAAAGACTGGCTTCAACCCTTCAAATATGATTTGAAGCTATTAATATTACTTATTGCTTTTGATTGCAGATTGTCACAATCACATATTTGTTTTTTCTTAATTTGCTTTCTTTCCTTTTCTTCCCTTGCTTTTTCTTGGGTTGGCCATTTTTGCAACTTACTACCTTTCTTGGCATCTCATTACTTGGCTATATTAGCTAGATTGGCCAGGTGTTGCAAATGTATAATTCTAAAACAATTTCAATACTTCATAAACTATATTCAAACATTCTAAAAGGTAATCAATATTATATTTTTTTATACATTTTATAAATAATACAATATGTTTAGGATATAAAATTATTAATTGTAAAACTTATCTAATAGAATTAATTCATTATATGCTAGTGTGGTAGGGCTTTGAACATTACTACAAATTCAATTACTAATACATGATATTTTAATTAATAACTTCAAGAATGTTACCAGTTCTGCATGAAATGATCAATACAAATATACAACAAAAATTAATTATTTGTTTAGACATTTATTTTTTGCACCACAATTTTTTATATCAAGTACTATGTATACAAATCAAATTCTTATCCTTGCCAATCAAAATTATATCCTTATTGCCCCAGATCATGTTAAGGCTTTTGTGGCCCTGCTTTTGTATTGGCTCCCACTCAGCCTGATCTCTTATGTCAATAGGCTAGACTATTACCTAGCTTAGCTCATAATACAAAGCTTATATAATTTACAGTGGCTGGATTGGCCAGGTTGGCCAGCAGTTGCGCATATATGGCTTATAAGCTATGAGCTAGAGTCAATAAGCAAATTTTCTCTGGTATACATTAGGCCTATACTAATATATGATCTTGACACTAGTATTTACATAAGTCTTAGCCCAAACTCTGGATCATATAGTATACACCCAAAAATTAAGGTGTGCATTGGCCTTGTATGCAGTGTTAGGCACCAGTCCATTAATAAGCATCTATCCATAAATAAGCACTAAGATTTTTCATTAACATTAATAGACTGCCATTAAGATTTTTTTGCAATAATGGATTAACAAATTTGCATTAATAATATCCCTTATTCACCCTTAACATTAATGGCAATGTCAATGACCAAGGATGCAAAAAAGAACAAAAATATAAATCTGGCAAGAAGTTACATTGCAGTATGTATTTCAATTTACCTAAATACATATTTAACATTTTTGTTTTTAAGAATGATGATGCAAATATAATAACTTCTTACTAATGAACTTTAATAATGAATTAAAATTATGTTATTGCTTGTGCATGAGCATCAATTACTTTGATTCACTTCTTTCCCAATTTTTTCTTAACTTTCTGCTGCACTTACTAATGCTATTGAAACAACCTTTATATTTGTATTTTATTATTAATCAATTAGCTTTCAAGTTTCAAATAAATGAGTTATGTCTTACCTTTTTACCATATGCTTATTTTAGTAGTATTATATAAATATGGACAAGTGTGATACCTCGCGGTTAGGGCTACTGGTTTTCTATTGCTAAGGATTTTACTAGTGGATTTACTGGTTTTAGATTTTGGTAGATTTCCTGCCACCAGGCTTCCTGCTTCCCTATTTCTATTAATTTAGTGATAAGGAGTGACACAGGAAAACCAAAATATTTAACAAAACTTTATTATTTCAAAAAAAGAAAAGAAAATCAGCATGCAATGGTTATTGTTACTTTACTTGTGGGAAAAGCTAGGCATTGACTACCTTGTAGTGTACTGTTGTTGGCATTGACTACCTCTAACAGTTTTACGTATTTCCTAATATTTTTCCTGCCTCTTACCTTTCCTAATTTGAGACTTCGCGAGTCCGCAAACGAACGAATCTGCTTCCCAAGCAGTAACAGTAACAGTAATAAGTATTTGGCGCCTCAGCCATTGATTAGGCTCTTACACCACTAGATATAAATTAATTCCAGGTTGGGAGTGTACTTATGTACACTGAGATCCTAATTGGAGCTAAGAGGACTGTACAAAGGGCAATTGACAAATCAAAAACCTCCCTGGGAGACAGTGACAGTGGAAGGACGCACCAGTCAGGAATCCCATGGGTTAGAAAAGCCAAAAACCGGTCATATGACCGCCCCCACGGCCATGGCAGCCCGAAAGAGCCTCCCCCCAACTAAACCCCGGGTACTCTTGCCAGACAGTCTCTTATCTTTGAAGCGGCAGGAGGGCTAATCGCCGGGACTATTTCACCCTTTGCTTCGCCAACCCACCATTTCTATAGTGACCATGCCAACGGTCTCGTCCTGCTCAGACTCAGTCCTGGTTCTGGCACACTCCAGCTATAATAGGGTCGCTGGCTGTTTGCTCAGAGGGCACTTGAAGGAGACTGTCAAAGCACCAACTGGAACAGGTATAGGCCTGCCTTCCTATACAGCTACCCACAGCCCTTCCCGATCCACTATTACCCTCCAACCCAGCCTACTCACTCATTACAAGCTTTCAGCCAGGCAGAGACAAGTTTCACAGGGGTACTGCAGTTAGGCGCCTCTATGCGAGACAAAACCACAGCCTCGCGGTGATTTGAGACTAATTTGAGACTTCGCAAGTCTGCGAATGAATGAATCTGCTTCCCAAGCCTATGACTATGACTATGATAAGTGCTTCCGGCGCCTCAGCCTAAGTAAAAAGGCTCTTACGCCACTAGAAATAATTTAGATTCCAAATTGGGAGAGTACTAATGTACACTAAAAGCCAAGTTAGACTATAGAGGACTGTACAGGGCAGTATCAAAAAAACCAAACCTCCCCGGGGACAGTAGCGGTTCGACGAACCAGTCAGGAAGCCCGTGCCCACAAACCAGGTTAGAAGGCCCCCATAGCCTATTAGAGATGGCCCGAAGGCCTAGAGCCGTGGCAACCATGCTGGGGCCGACCGCCCCTCTACCCCCGGGTACAAATCATAAACCTCCCCGAGGCCCATGGGGGTTGAAAGAACCAATCAGGGAAGCCCGTGCCTACTCATGGGTTAGAAAAGCCAATGCCGGTCATTTGACCGCCCCCACGGCCGTGGCAACCCAAAGGAGCCTCCCTCCCAACTAAGCCACGGGTACTCTTGCCAACAGACAGTCTCTTATCTTTGAAGCGGCAGGAGGGCTAATCGCCGGGACTGTTTCACCCTTTGCTTTGCCAACCCGCCATTTCTATTGTGACTGTGCCAACGGTCCCATCCTGCTCAGACTCAGTCCTGGTTCTGGCACACTCCAGCTTTAATAGGGTCGCTGGCTATACGTTCAGAGGGTGCCTGAGGGATACCGTCAGAGCACCTTGGTACAGGTATAGGCCTGCCTTCCTAAACAGCTACCCACAGCCCTTCCCGATCCACTATTACCCTCCAACCCAGCCTACTCACTCATTACAAGCTTTCAGCCAGGCAGAGACAAGTTTCACAGGAGTGACTGCAGTTAGGCGCCTCTATGCGAGACAAAACCATGAACAAATCTGCTTCCCAAGCCCCAAACTGCTCTATACTTCTAAGGAATCCCAAAAACTAGCGCTTTTCCCCCGCTCTAATTACTTTCCTAACCCTAAACTACTGACAGTAGGCAAAAAGCATATCTGCTTTGCTACTAATTCCCATTCCTAAAATACTGCTCTACTACACATACAAGTTTTTTAAATTATTATTTTTTACTTTCTTAGCTTATAAATCCCTTAAATGATCTCAGTGTTTTGCTAAAAGGTAGAAAAGCAGACAGTATATTATGAAGTCTGTTTTGCAAGATTTCTGTATTTTCTGTGGTAACTTTAACAGATTAACACTTAATAACAATTATCAGTTAAATTTTAGTTAATTTAACAAAATTAAAAGTGAATAGGTTAAGATTTTTTTGTTTTAACACTATGCTTTTGCCATTAACAAAGTTAAGATTTTCATTAATAGTGCCCAACACTGCTTGCATGCCAAAAGTAGGCATGTACAGTTGGTGTACATCACTATTAAGAAAATGGTATGCATGCATACCTGGTATATATTTTATAGAATCATAGAAAAGTTATTATAAAGTAGAATATAAAAAAGGTCACTTAATGTCGCAAAATCAGCTTAGTTTTGAGAATAGGTGTGCACTCTATTTTTTGGCATACATTTATATATTTAATTTTTGTTAGGGCATGAATGATCAAGACTATGGTTCTCAGCAAGTAAATAAACTTTGTTTATCTATAAAATTAATTCACTACACTCAATTTTCTGGCATACATTTGTAATTATTCAAGTTTTATTTGGGTATGCACCTAGCATGATCTAGACGGTATCTACCCTTTTTGTTGCCCTACATTTTGGTACCCCGGTTTGCTTTTTGGTGCCTAAATTAAAAATTATAGTTAACACAAAAATATAAAAAATGAGCCCTATTTAGCAGTAAGCACTTTGCTTTATAATACTTATTTATTTAATAACTTAGGTATTCATTTTGTTAAGCTGACCTGGGTTTAAATTAAAAAATGGTCTTGTTTCATGTAATTTTTTTCTTTCAATTTGATTTTTTAAGAAATAAAACAGAATCATGTGACTCAAGAAATCAATACTAGAATAGATTTGTGCCATTCCATAATTTTGATCAAAACTACATTTAGCATTATTGATAGATTTCATCTTTACCTAAATAACTCTTCTTAGCATGCATGCTAAGTGCAGTGCAACCTTATAATTGTAATAAAGGATTCGAAAAGTGCATACAATTAAATTGACCTGATTTTTCAAAATTTAAAAGACATGCCAATTGAAAAAAAAATAGATAGGCCTACTGGATTATAGCTTTCATTAGAAATACTAAATGTTTTGTAAAGTATTTATTATATTTGCTATTATATTACTTTTTATTATTATTTAGGCATCATAAACTAGAGCACCAAAAAGCAATCTGGAGTACCAAAATGCTAAGCACCAAAATGCATGGAAACTATTCCGACTATGGTTCTTAGCAAGTAAATAAACTTAACATTGATGTAGGCCCAATTTAAATTTTTGCGTCACTATGGAAACATAACTTGGAAAATATTTTTTGTTTAAATGAATCTGGTCCCCCACCCCAATCTTATTATAAATACATGGGAGTTTTGCACCCAAAGAGGCGACTGAGCTTTTTACTCGATCCTGAATATAGAGGCGATTTGCCTAAGAAAATTAGAGGTGTTCAAGCCTTCTTTATTTGTCAAAAGCTGAGAGCGACTGCTCATTGGGCAAAGGTGGAATCTACCAAGAGTATCAGACTAACAGTCTATGAGCCAATAAGCGGACCCGCAAAGAACAGAGGCGTGATCAGCCAATAGACAAGGGAGAATTATCCCAGTGGCTATTTCGAATCGAACAACCAATGACAGGTCGTGAATGACACAAGCAAATCTGTAGATAGGAAACAAGAATTCACTGGGCACCCTTGGTCCATTGGAGATGACTGCTTTTTAGGACTTAGTCACCCCCTTAGCTAAACAGTGTCTTGCTGCTCAGGCACTACGTGCTACTAGGGCAATCCGTACTTACATGAAAGCCCATAGTTCTAACCTCGTAACTTAGTAATTCTAGTAATTCTAACTGGTTTAAATGGCTAGCTTATACATGAACCTTTAAAATTATAAAACTCATTCCAGGATACTCAAGAGTTCTGTAGCATCAGCAGGATAGGTTAAAATTAAAAATAAAATCCTTTAACAATTTGGTGACAGCCGTAGGATTGTGAATAGCCAGATAGAACCCCCTGGAACAACTTGGTGGCCATTGTAGGATTCCCAACTTAGCTTAATTACCCCTTCAAGAATATAAATATATTAATACAACTTACTTCAAAATTAATGCAATAGAAATATTGTATAAAATATTCTTGTTTTGTTGAGATGAGAAGCAACACTAATAATAATTACTCTACATATAGGGCCTATACAAAAATAGACTATTTATCCATCTCTAAATAGGCCTAAACACTTAATAATAGCCACAAACTTTATTATAATAGAAACACATGCATGTACAAATATAAAAATAGTTGGCCTATTAGACTGATACTGGTCTGGAACTTTGGGTATAGCTTTAACGCTTCTATACTAGGCCTATCCTCATAAAAACTGTTTGTACCAATTGGACAGCAAGAGAGAATGGAATTAGGCGTAGTTTGCTAATTAAATTCATTTATTGTAAAAACTAGGCCTAACAGATTCTTGTAGCTAACTATTTCAGTATAGGCCTAGTGGATTTCTATCGATTCAAAACCGATTCAACAGATTTGACATTTGGATACAATGGCATCAAAGTTAGTATATAGTACTACTAAAGAAGAAGGTAGCCCCACCCACCTATCCCCTATGTTTTAATCTTTTTAGTGCATCAAGTTCAACTGTTAAAGTATTAATAAAATGATACTTACCAGTATTCAACACTAACGGTAACGGGGTGCGACATCGTAAACGACGTAAAGTAACTTCTGTCTCTAAGAATGTTAAGGTTTATTTAATATTTTATTATGATGCGTTGCCGTTTCCTTATTTTTTTAGCACTGAAAATTCATTTTATATAAAAACTGTATTACCGCGATAAAAACAAACATAAAAGTTAACAAATGTTTCCGCAAAATGTAAAAACCAAAAGCATTTTTAATACAGAACAAAGTCAGAAAACTGTATTACTACATTATGTAAAATTTAGTTAGCGTAAAGCATGTTAAAGGTAAAGGAAAAACGCATACATGTTTTGTATGTAATAGATGCATGCGTAAAAAAGGTGTATTCATTTTTATATTTTTAAGGCAATTAAATATTTATTATAAAATGTTTTAGCCCAGTGGTTGAGCGTCAAACTCACGACTTGAAGGTTGGGGATTCGATTCCCGATCCCACTGGAACAATTTTGTGTGCAGCACGATCAAGAAGATATTTTACATGTAAACTCTGCATTTATTTGCTTCAGTTCACCCAGCTGTAAAATTGGTGCCAGCATTAGCTGGGGTAATTCAGGGTGTGTGGCGACCCCAGTCCTTAATTGGACTGAACGCAGTCTTCAGATGCGCCGCAAAATAGCTGCGGCGGAGCTGTCGGTTGCACATCTGGCCATAAGCTAGGCCGGTGTAAATCAGCTCAATTCAATCTCGATGAAGCATAATGCAGCAGACTGCAGACAGCTTTAACATTTGATAAGATTTTTTGACATTTGAATACAATGTATTAAAGTTCAGTCTGTATAATTTTGCATGACAAGAGTATATAATCATATTTTACACTTTAGCCATCAAATTTGTACGGTTATCTTTTAATGGAAAATTCCTAGAGTTAATAAAAACGCTGGTGTAGGACATGCAAATTAAATGTTTCTGTCAGATTTACACATGTAAGCTGAAAAAATAGTATTTCCTTCTGTATTTTTGCGTGTGGTCGCCATGCAATATTACTGCCAACCAGCTGCCCGTCAAGATATCACCACAAAGATCTTCACATCAGAGCAACACTGCTCGCACTAATCTTAAAATCTACGATGTACGAGTACCCTACCCAGAGCAGTTGTCTCTCCAGAGGCACTGCTCCGAACTTCTCCGATGCACCGCGCAGCTGCCGCCGTGTCTCCTGCCGTCTCTGTCTAGACTCCGCTTTCGTCCCTGCTGGCACCGCCTCCACAGGGCCCTCTTCAGCACAGCTGCTACAAGCTAGCCCAGGAAGACAGTGATAACATCGAACTCCGCTGCCTGCAATGATACCATCAAAGGCCATGATACCATCGTTTAATGTAGCTCTCTGACATACCATCGAAGGCCATGATACCATCGTTTATGTAGCTCTCTGCCATACCATCGAAGGCAATGACACCATAGTTTAATGTAGCTCTCTGCCATACCATCGAAGGCAATGACACCATAGTTTAATGTAGCTCTCTGCCAACCATCGAAGGCAATGACACCATAGTTTAATGTAGCTCTCTGCCATACCATCGAAGGCAATGACACCATAGTTTAATGTAGCTCTCTGGGAACGTACAAAGAGCGCGCGGCCTTGACGGAAATCAGCAACCGCCCTTTGACCTCAGTGACCCGTCACCAGCTTCTTCAGCCGGAGCAATGGCTCCGATCCTGCTGCTCAGACCGATCTCTGCCGCCTCTCCTGTTAACCCGGAGTTGACGTCAACGCCTTACCTCGCCTCCATGACCCGCGATGATGCAGCAGAACCAGCACCTGATGCAACAGCTCGCTAGCTGCCACCGTCCGTCCAGCCTCGACACCAGCTGCCTCAACGCCCGCATCAGATGCCCACGATCCGACCGGGCTCATCCGCTCCACCATTCTCAAGAACGTGCTTCTCCCGACCTTCGACGGTACGGACCCTGCTGCATTTCCGGGCTTCTGGGATGCCTTCGTTTACCGCGTCGACCGCTCCAGCCTCAAAGACGTCGACAAATTTGAGGCACTCCGCGGTTTGCTCTCCGGCTCCGCTCTCAAGAATCTCGGTGCCCTCGACGCCTGCCAACCGGGCGCCTACGTGGAGGACTGCTGCGTGTCCTCCAGGCCAACTACGCCGACACGCAGGAGAAAAAGAACGCCTCCTTCCAGCGTCTCCTCGCCTTTCACTTCAGCTCTGCCTCCGACTTGGGTGAGCTCAAGGAATTCACAGACGCCCTCCACCTGGCCACCGGCCAGCTCCTCCGCCTCGGCGAGCTTGCCTGCACCCTCGACAGCTACGTCTACGCGCTCTGGAGCCGCCTGCCGCTTGAATTCCAGAGCGAGATCCGCAATATTCCTGCTTCTAACAGGCAGCCTCTCATGCCCAAGATGGCAGAGCTCCAGGAGCATCTCGACTGACAGCTTAGGACCCTCAGAGCCGTCTCAGCCACAGTGCCAGCTGCGCCCTTTCTTCCATTTTAAAGTTATCTTTTAACTTTCTTCTAATTAACAAATTTTTAAGCTAACTTGCCCTAACTATAGTATATTTTTTCTAATTTAAGCATAATGTACATATCTTTAATGGTCCACAAGTCAAGCAAACTATTTAGTATTTTTATTCTTTTTTTTAAGTAGCCCTTCATAAAAAAGCCGCTAGAAAAGTATTCAACCTTGATATTAAAAGTAGCGCAGCATGCGACTGCACGAAGCAAAAAAATGAACTATGTTTCAAGATACATGTATATTTGATGCCGAATAAATCAAAAGTTACTTTTAAGACACTTTTCTGCCACAACTTATTTTCTTTCTTTCTCCTTTTATAAACGTAACTTTTTCACAGTTTTTTTGTTTAAATGAAACCAAAAAAACCAACGCGCGCACAGACTCAGCCAGATACGTGTGTCAGACAGGTGGCGCCCATCCGGTGCGATGCTGCGGACGGTTCCAATTAGGATTTTAACGCCGAGGCCTGTCGTCATACGTCTGGGCACGCGCTGGTTTTTCTATTTGTTTTTGTTTCTGAATTCAATTTATGCTACTATTTAGTCTACTTAAAGTAGAAATATACATTTCAAATATCAAAATCTGTTTATTCATTGAAAAAAAGACTTCGTTTATGAGAGAGAAATCAAGAAAATTAAGTAAAAACGAAGCCAATAGCGCTACAATAGATGACATCCACAACCTCCGCTATCTGATCCCAGCTTCTTAGGCTTCACACCATTCGTGGCTTTCCTCACATCGTCGATCACCTGTTTCTCAACGGGGAAACAGCGCATCTTCAGCTTAGAGAAAATCAATTGGCCATTGACTGTCACCTCGTAAGCGCCCCGACGACCAGCAACACCGGATACCTGAACCCCGCTGGGGCACGCGCTGAGAATTGCTTCGCGCAGGTGTTCATAGCGGGGTTCGTAGTCTCATTGGACGCTGCTGTAAGGTTGGGGGGAGGGGAATTATAGATGATCAGTAGAGATTTTGCTGTATTACGCAGTACATGTGTGAAGTTGTTACGCAGCGATGTAAATGTACATCTACCTACCGACAGACCACTTTTAGTATATGGAAACTTTGAATAAACTACATGTACATGTAGCTTCTGACCTCTCATACTTGATATATCTGAGCAATTCCCCCAGTAACCCTCGACATCGCAGCAATTCCGCCCGTAAGCCATGACATCTCAGCAATTCCCCCAGTAACCCTTGGCATCTCAGCAATTCCCCCACTAACCCTTGGCATCTCAGCAATTCCCCCAGTAACCCTTGGCATCTCAGCAATTCCCCCAGTAACCCTTGGCATCTCAGCAATTCCCCAGTAACCCTTGACATCTCAGCAATTCCCCAGTAACCCTTGACATCACAGCACCTCGTGTTAGTAGTCAATGTCGCAATCAAATTTACTGTCTAAAAAAGACAATCTATATACATGTACGTATACTGAGATAAATGAAACTCTCTAAAAATAAAACATAGGCTGATGACTTACCAGTATTCGACACTAACATTGACGGTGTTTGGCATCGTAAATAGCAGCTTTTGAAAGCTATATTAATTGTAGAAAATTCAGTCTGCAAAGCGTTTTACGATTTGAGCAACTTTTGAGAACAGATTAAATTTAATTTCGTGTCTAACAATTTAACAAAGAAAGAGTGAATGTCTATGTCACGTGCTGGTCAAGCCTATGAATTAATTAGTACGAACATAAGTAGAGAATCTATGTCAGCACTGAGAGAGTTTTTTAGCGTGGCCTTACAATACTTTTACAACGAAGAAATTATAAATGTAAAAAGGCAGCAGGTCTTTTATAAAAGGAATAAAAAATGAAACTTTTTAAAAATCTTATACAACTGCATGAGAACAAAATTGTACCATACATTTTGTAGAGTAACTTACATTACAATTTACTACTGACATGTATTCTGACCGAATGTCACCCTCTGGGATCTGGGATCTAGGATCTGGGATCTAGGATCTGGGATCTAGGATCTGGGATCTAGGATCTGGGATCTGGGATCTAGGATCTGGGATCTAGGATCTGGGATCTAGGATCTGGGATCTAGGATCTGGGATCTAGGATCTGGGATCTAGGATCTGGGATCTGGGATCTAGGATCTGGGATCTAGGATCTAGGATCTGGGATCTAGGATCTGGGATCTAGGATCTGGGATCTAGGATCTGGGATCTAGGATCTGGGATCTAGGATCTGGGATCTAGGATCTGGGATCTAGGATCTGGGATCTAGGATCTGGGATCTAGGATCTGGGATCTAGGATCTAGGATCTAGGATCTGGGATCTAGGATCTGGGATCTAGGATCTGGGATCTAGGATCTGGGATCTACGATCTGGGATCTAGGATCTGGGATCTACGATCTGGGATCTACGATCTGGGATCTACGATCTGGGATCTACGATCTGGGATCTACGATCTGGGATCTACGATCTGGGATCTAGGATCTGGGATCTAGGATCTGGGATCTAGGATCTGGGATCTAGGATCTGGGATCTAGGATCTGGGATCTAGGATCTGGGATCTAGGATCTGGGATCTAGGATCTGGGATCTAGGATCTGGGATCTAGGATCTGGGATCTAGGATCTGGGATCTAGGATCTGGGATCTAGGATCTGGGATCTAGGATCTGGGATCTAGGATCTGGGATCTAGGATCTGGGATCTAGGATCTGGGATCTAGGATCTGGGATCTAGGATCTGGGATCTAGGATCTGGGATCTAGGATCTGGGATCTAGGATCTGGGATCTAGGATCTGGGATCTAGGATCTGGGATCTAGGATCTGGGATCTAGGATCTGGGATCTAGGATCTGGGATCTAGGATCTGGGATCTAGGATCTGGGATCTAGGATCTGGGATCTAGGATCTGGGATCTAGGATCTGGGATCTAGGATCTGGGATCTAGGATCTGGGATCTAGGATCTGGGATCTAGGATCTGGGATCTAGGATCTGGGATCTAGGATCTGGGATCTAGGATCTGGGATCTAGGATCTGGGATCTAGGATCTGGGATCTAGGATCTGGGATCTAGGATCTGGGATCTAGGATCTGGGATCTAGGATCTGGGATCTAGGATCTGGGATCTAGGATCTGGGATCTAGGATCTGGGATCTAGGATCTGGGATCTAGGATCTGGGATCTAGGATCTGGGATCTAGGATCTGGGATCTAGGATCTGGGATCTAGGATCTGGGATCTAGGATCTGGGATCTAGGATCTGGGATCTAGGATCTGGGATCTAGGATCTGGGATCTAGGATCTGGGATCTAGGATCTGGGATCTAGGATCTGGGATCTAGGATCTGGGATCTAGGATCTGGGATCTAGGATCTGGGATCTGGATCTGGGATCTAGGATCTGGGATCTAGGATCTGGGATCTAGGATCTGGGATCTAGGATCTGGGATCTAGGATCTGGGATCTAGGATCTGGGATCTAGGATCTGGGATCTAGGATCTGGGATCTAGGATCTGGGATCTAGGATCTGGGATCTAGGATCTGGGATCTAGGATCTGGGATCTAGGATCTGGGATCTAGGATCTGGGATCTAGGATCTGGGATCTAGGATCTGGGATCTAGGATCTGGGATCTAGGATCTGGGATCTAGGATCTGGGATCTAGGATCTGGGATCTAGGATCTGGGATCTAGGATCTGGGATCTAGGATCTGGGATCTAGGATCTGGGATCTAGGATCTGGGATCTAGGATCTGGGATCTAGGATCTGGGATCTAGGATCTGGGATCTAGGATCTGGGATCTAGGATCTGGGATCTAGGATCTGGGATCTAGGATCTGGGATCTAGGATCTGGGATCTAGGATCTGGGATCTAGGATCTGGGATCTAGGATCTGGGATCTAGGATCTGGGATCTAGGATCTGGGATCTAGGATCTGGGATCTAGGATCTGGGATCTAGGATGCGTGATGCGTGATATTGAAGGCCGTGTCTTGTCCTTGACTTTCGTTACCAAGCAACCCTGATGACGTCACACGTCAGCCACGCTGCTGTGATTGGATAAGAAATTGGGATGGGGCGCAGCTGAGAAAAATGATTTATGATTGGGGATTACGTAACAGACAGGAAAAACTTAGGAAGATAGAGGGTCATAAAACTGTCACACGCATGAATAATGATTTCGAACAATAAAAAGGAGATGGGGTTGGTGCGCGGGGGAGTGGGGTGGGCGATAAGCATGAGTCACTGTGATGACTCATCCCAATGAAGCGAGGCAGAGCAAGCGGAATGTTTCTAATGTATTGTTTTTGAGCAATTTACTCGTAGGCTGACTAGCTGTGTCATCGAAACTAGCTCTCTCTCGCTCACCTCCAACTCATCTGTATACTTATTTCAACGCAAATTTTATTGCGTTGACCTCAATGAACTTCAAAATTTTAACTTCCATCTCACCTCAAATCTCCATGGTTATAGAGTTTAGGGCCGCATAAATGCTTTCCCAACTGCCGATTGGCGGGCACAATCGCGGCGCACATAAAATAGCGAATCAAAACTTGGGCACGGACGCTAGAGAGGTACATTACATGTACATTGTAAATGTGGGGAGCGCGGGGAGAACGGAGGGCCGTTGCGAACGCGGCGTGGGGGGTTAAAAGTGCAATGCTTAATTTGCTCCAAATGCCCCTGACCGAGGGCCAGAGCTGATTGCTCATCGCGGGCACAGCAGTGCTACTATATCCTTACTGAGAAGTACCGGCCGTACCTCGATCTGTCTGCAAAACAGTACCGGTAATACCGTCTTGCAGAGGGAACATATCATCACATGTACTGTCTAATTATAGTGATGAGGACGCACTTTTTTCCAAATCCCGCGCTAGCACATGGGCTCTAAACTTACTAGCCTACTAACAGTGGGCAATGGGCATTTTTATCCTTTTTCTGCGAATTGTCATAGAATCTATACTAGATATAATGTTTGGTCATACTAGTAGTCATAATAACGTAGGCGCAGCTTTTTGGGTCGTAAATCATCGCTTTCAAAGTTGGTAGCTGACAGCCACCTGGGCCTCACTCAGTGTTGAGGCGCGCGCCAGATGGCCTGAGGGGATGCGAATGATAGCTTTTTTTGCATCATTTTTGACAGGCCATCAGATTTATGAGGTCAGAGCCTATTGTTCGTGTTCACTCAAGCGTGTGACAGCTTTGACAGCTATGCGTTTTACCCCTAAAAGTACTTTGGGATTAGCGATTAGCGATTTCTCTTCATTATCTTCACTTTCTATTTAATAAGAGCTTTCTAATGTATATTTTTTCATTCATTTTTGTCAATTCTACGCGAAAAGTCATAAATCATTTTGTTGCGATTTTGAGTGATTTTTGGCCGCACCTGTCATGTTTTTACGACCCCGAGGGAACTGATAGGATCTTCCGGTCACGTGATTTTGGGTGGCAGCTAGCTCATCCAATCAGAAAATTCGACGCTCATTTTAACAAATCGGCTCAGCCAATCAGAATCGACGTGTTCCATTATAACAAACTGCGGTCCAGTTGGCGGCTATTTAAACCGGTGTTTTTGGCCCGCTCGGACTGCAACCTTTTTGCGACCGGGTATACTACCCTTGGCTCCACCGGCCAGGAACTGACCGTCGTTTCTTGATCCCCAGATTGCGACCTTCCCCCATTATCATCAAGGACGAGTCCCCCTGGTCATCAGCAACGAACATCAAGGTTAAGAGCATCACCTGCTAGCTATCAGCGAAGATTGTGACATCAGCATCATCCCGGGCCTACAGCTGCGAAGCCGATTCGGTCACTGTGGATTACCTGGTCTCCGGCTGTTGAGTTTCTGATTGGTTGGGTGAGAGGCTGCCGAGACTTGCTTGATTGGGTGATCCCTTATCTGTCCCCTGTTTCAGTAGCTGGATTAGGCGCACGCTTTTGCTCATTTTGTTCAGTAGTGCTGTAATTGAGGCAGAAGTCATTCAATACTGCTAGTAGTCTAAAACTCCAATTCAATCTGGTGTGAAGTGATTTAAGGAGAAGGAAATCTAACAGTTATTTTTATCGGTTTTATTTCTTTGTTCGCCGATGGCTCAGATGAGTAGCTAAGCTAGTAGGCGCCGGTCACAGTGGACCTATGGCAAGGCAGTTCTCAGTCGATCAATCTATCAAATCAGTTAGCGAAATTGCCAATAGTGCAGAATCGGCTCCAGAGATGTACTCTGTGCACTCTAGGTTAGCCAAGCGGCTCGGGTGATGAATCATGCGGTCTCTGATGTTCGAGTTAGCCTATCATCAGCGCTAGGAGAGGCTGGTTGGCGCGTTGAAGGTCAAAAGTACAATTCTTCGTATTTAGCAATGTAATAGTACATGTAACTACCCCATAGTCTCGCCACTGCAAAGAATCCCCTGCACAAGTCCCCTCTGTACCTGCATGGCCAATGCGATCAAGTCCCAGCAGTGTCCCTTATCATCGGCTATGACTTCGAGATTGACAGCAAAAATACACTAGTTGGCAGGTATGTGCAAAGCCCCTTAGTCGGAAGCCCGATTTTGAGAGTCCGGGTGTGGTGAGCCAGGACGTAAGGGCTGGTGGCAGCGAGTTAGCTAATCTGCGGATTAACTAATTTCTACCTTCAAAATTCTCCCTGCTTGTCTCTCGCTGTCCCTCTCTTAGCTATAGGACCTAGACTGCTCGCCACACAATCAAGCTACCTGGGGCTGACCATCTGACAGGAGTGCCGCCAGGACTCTAATTGATCTATTTCTGAGACCTGAGGCCCGAAGGCTTCCCCACAAGGGGGCCGGAAGGTCGAAACCCGACAATAGTACGAGCAATTTCAGATGCGCTGTCCAAAATAAGTGTCTAACTGTGTAACTGTATATGCGTGTATCCAGGGACTGCGATACTAATTAAATTCCGGCCTTTCAATACTGACAAAAGGTCCAGTCAACTTATTTAACGATCAAATTTAGTACGTATACTGAATCCCGAGTGAGATATATGTACACAAATGATACGTCATTCCGCTCACAGTGACACCTGAAAGCTGGGTTTGGCAAAAAGTGACGAAAAGTAGGACTTGTTGGGAGGTGTGGGTTAATTAATAAAGCTGGGCCGGGATAAGGACCAATTATGAGCTTAAAGTTGACATAATATTACTAACTATCCCGTATCGCTTGTGAACATAGGTTACTCGGGCTCCACTTTGAGTTGACAGGCTCTCTCTAAAAAACCCTTCAAATTGCAGCGCTGTCATGCGCCCTGTTTATACAGTTTTCGACAACTACGCATGCCCTGTGTATGTCTCGCTGTACATACATGTAAATGCTTTACTGCCTGATGGTGTGGCTTTTAGCAATTCCTATTAGGATTGAAATCAGCAACAAATTAAATAAAGAATGTAACGATTCCGATTTTTTACTTTCTTGGCTGGGAACATATGCATGTACAAAAAAGGAAATTAAAATGACAGGAAACTCGATCCTCCTGCAAATTACAAAGAAGTCTTTTAACACTTTGTACATGTACCTTACAAAAAATAAATATTGCAATGAAAAAAGAATGCAATTGTAATCTAACAGGCTGAAAAAGTGAAAAAAAATCTCCGTTAAGTATTTTATAAAACTTAGCCCTCAAATTTTTTAGAACCAAATTTCTCGCCATACTACTTGCCATTACTATGGTTATTGTCTAAATGAACTTCAATTAAAGAATTTTTTTATAACTTATTTTCTTCAGCAGTTGGAGGTTTAAGTTATAAATCAATTTTGTTCATTATCATAAGTGTATTTTTGTTTCTTTACTCACTTTTGCATGCACTTGATCATTCCTACTACAACTAATTTTCAAAAATATCGCTGATTCGCTGCGCCATTCGATCTTCTTCCAGTTTTCACTAACTAAATAGCAAAACGTCTTCACTAGCTTTTACTTTTACTAATCTCAAAGTAGTTTTTGAGTACCATTTATAGTCCTAAGCCTAACTTCTTCTATCATATATTAAAGGCAAGGAATAATTACACTGCTTGTATGTGAAACTATGCTGTGCTCGTATCGTATTATTTGTTGTGTGCAATCCAAGCCACAAACTTCGTGTAGCTAGTTTAGATTTTGTGATTTTCTGTTTACACACATGCTTTGATTTATAATTAACTAGTATAGTTTTCCTTCTAGTAGTAGGCCCTACTGGAATAGAATGACTAACGTTTAAAAGCTCAGAAAACATTCAATCTGAAAGTGAACTTTAAATATTAATTTTTATTTTACCACTGGCATATAATTTTGTGTTATCTGATTGATCTAGTTCTAGGGAATACGCCGCTTTTTATTTATAGAAAATATACATTTTTAGTGCATTAGATTTTCTAATTAATTTTTTAATCAATGCCCAAAATTTTGAATTCAAAGTTCAATATTTTCATGATTTTGCTAAATGATTTGTCTCAATGCATCTCAAGTCATAGACATTGTGTTATGTAGGCTTATTTAAAAAAATTATTTTTTCTCAATCTTCACACTCAATTCCCTAACTATTTAATATCAATGCAAAGTAGGCTAAACTATTATATTTAATTTATTGTTAAAGCCAAAGTTATTAATTATAAATTACCTCAATAGATCAATAGAAAGGTCTATTTAAGTAGCTACCTGTTTCAACAAAATTATATTAAACTAACTACTTGCCATACTAAAATTAGTTATACAGGACTTTCTACAATTCATGTAAGCAAATATTATGTATATATATTTTTTAATGTAGTATCAATTTATTTAGAATTATTTCAACATACTTAGAAATACTGTATGTCTATCTACAATAATTTTTTTAAGAAGCCAATTGTGTTATCTCAATGACTCAAGTATTTTAAGCGTTTATTTTTTACTTCTTATGCAAATTCAAACATTCAAAACCCTAATTGGTTTATGTAACAGTTCTTTTTACTAGAAAGAATGAATAGCAAAATGGTGAAAACTGAACCAGTTGGCAACTTGAAAATCAAAAAGCCTAATGATGACTGCGTGATGTACTGCAACATTTCAACATGCAACTTGCCTCTGATTAATGAAGGCTTAATTTGTGCTTGTGGCCACGTGTTCTGTGGCAACCACAAGCCCTGGATGTTTAGTAAAACTTTGAATGCGACTTGTGGCTTCTATTGCCTACTGTGCACTGATCAAAGCCTTGACGATAGGAAAGTGATCAACCTGCACGACAGTCGGCATGTTCAAACCCACGATCGCGGTCTGGTCGGCGTGGAGATAAAGCTGGCGATTAGCTTGGTGAAGCACAGCGTCAATACCTGGATGGTGCAGGTGCGTTCGCATTCTGTAATCTCCTGACTTCATACCTCTATTCCCTGGATTCACAGATAGCCCCATTTCCTGGATTCACAGGTATCACCATTCTCTGGATTCACAGATAGCCCCATTTCCTGGATTCACAGGTATCACCATTCTCTGGATTCACAAAGTTCCCCATTCCCTGGATTCACAGATATCCACATTCTCTAGATTCACAAAGTTCCCCATTCCCTGGATTCACAGATAGCCCCACTTCCTGGATTCACAGATATCCCAATTCCCTGGATTCACAGATATTCCCATTTCCTGGATTCACAGATATCCCAATTCTCGGGATTCACAAAGTTCCCCATTCCCTGGATTCACAGATATCCCCATTCTCTGGATCCTGGATTCACAGATATCCCCATTTCCTGGATTCACAGATATCCCCATTCCCTGGATTCACAAAGTTCCCCATTTCCTGGATTCACAGATATCCCCATTCTCTGGATCCTGGATTCACAGATATCCCCATTTCCTAGATTCACAGATATCCCCATTTCCTGGATTCACAGATATCCCCATTCTCTGGATCCTGGATTCACAGATATCCCCATTTCCTGGATTCACAGATATCCCCATTCCCTGGATTCACAAAGTTCCCCATTCCCTGGATTCATAGGTATCCCCATTCTCTGGATTCAAAAAGTTCCCCATTCCCTGGATTCACAGGTATCCCCATTCCCTGGATTCGCAAAGATTCCCATTCCCTGGATTCACAAAGATCATCATATTCATAGCTTCATCCTCCGACTTTTCGTAGACCCTGATTTCTGTGATCCCATGTCTCTAGAATCTCCGCCTGCCATCCCAATATAACCCAGTCCCGGCTGCAACTGAAGCGCCAAGTTCAAATTGCCAAAGAAGTCCACGCGGAAAAGCAGCGCCGCCTGATGGAGTGCCGCGCCGCCACGGCCGCTATGTTAGAAAGGAGCTCTCTGCTGAAGATGTACCTTGGCAAGAAGCAGAAAGAGGAGAAGCAGTACAAGGACCAAGCCGAGATCGCACTTCAACGACTCTCCGCGGTCAAGCAGGCTGGCCTCGCCGCTAAGGAGCGGCAGTCCGAGTTGATCCACTGTATGGAGACCGAGAGGCGGCGCAAGGCCCAGCTGGTTTCTAGGCTGGAAAAAGCTGACGAGGACTACAAGGAACTCATGGGCGCTTTTGAACGAATTCGACGCAGCGCTTCCGAGCTACGCGAGATCCTGATTCGGCGTCAGCAGCAAAACGTGAGAAAGCTAATAAAAGTTCTCTGATCCTCCGTGTCTGTTAAGATCCCCATTCTCTGATCCCCTGTTTTCTATTAAGATCCACATTCTCTGATCCTCCGTGTCTATCAAGATTCCCATTCTCTGATCCCCTGTGTCTATCAAGATCCCCCATTCTTTGTTCCTCTGTGTCTATCTAGATCCCCATTCTCTGATCCCCTTTGTCTATCAAGATCCCTATTCTCTGATCCCCTGTGTCTATTAAGATCCTCTACTCTGATCCCCTGTTTTCTATCAAGATTCCCATTCTCTGATTCCCTGTGTCTATCAAGATCCTCATTCTCTAATTCCCTGTATCAGAATCCCTATTCTTTAATCTTTAGGGATACTAATAATTTGATTTCCTTAGGGCGCTCTCAAACTTTAGGGATTTTTAAAATTTGCTGAATCTTTGATCCAGCATATTTTGCATAAATTTCCCCACGCTTAAGTCCCCTCGTTTTTCAATAATCTCCATCATTTAATCTTCGCGACATTCATATTATGGTTACTAAAACAGCAAAATGTCACAAATGCGCAGATTCGCGAGCAACGCGAGAGCCGTCCTTACCGCCAGAGTCGCCAACGTCATCGCAGCCACGATCGTAGGGAGCTTCGTCTCGACAGCCGCGGACACCGGGAGCACCGGGAGCACCAGCGGGATCACCGGGAGCACCGCAGCCGCAGCAGGGTGCACCGCAACGGAGAAGGCGGCGGCCGCATGGTGCCCCTGCCGGCTTGTGTCGGCAATGCGCAGCACGTCGCCAATGGCCGTCGCTGCTACCGACACAATTGAGCAGTGCAGCGGGAGCTACTTGAGACTGAAACTCTACTGGTTGAGTACTGACTCAACACAAGTTAACTATACTAGCTGCCGTGCTATACTAAGCTTTTCACAATGCAGTCGGCTTCTTTTTCTGCTTCTAAGTTTGTGTTTCATTTCATCATCTCTCAGTCCAGGGTAAGCACGGTTTTGATGGCTTTATGGCTGGTTAAAAGTACATTCGTTCGTTTTCAAATCTGGCCAAGATTGATTTCCTCAATCAGAAAACAAACACCTCTTAGTGGCCGAAGTTTGTTTTGCGTTTATTTTGCGGCTTTTTGCTCTCTTTGTCGTTATTTGTTCCAGTTTTTATACACATTTAGTTCACTTTATGCCTAATAGACTCCATTTATTTGAGTCAAAAAATCCTTTATTATTTGGTCACTACTCCCGTTTACAGTTTTCAACTATTGCATTAAGCCGGTTTCTCCTCTGTGCGTTTATTTTTTGCTTTTTTGCAATATTTTCTAAACAAATAAACAATACAAAACTGTTGTTTTTTTCACTTTTCTGATTTCCATCTTTGAAGGAAATGATACTGCTTCTTTTTATGTAACTTTTTGTATTTTAACTTAGCTCAATTCACAAAAGCTAGTCTTATTGACATTGACTGTTCACAAAAAGTAGAGACTATTCACACAAACTATAGACGGTTCAAATGAACTAGGAACTTATAAACAATTCACACAAACTAGATACTATTCACACAAACTATAAACTATTCACACAAACTATAAACTATTCACACAAACTAGAGACTATTTACACAAACCATAGACGGTTTACACTAAGTCGAGACTATTCACAAAAGTGAGGCTATTCACATACTAGAAAATTCCCATAAACTAGACGGTTTCGAGCAAGTTTTGAATATTTCATACACTGTCCATACCAGCTCGATAATTCACTCCTTTGATCTAGGTGTACTTTGTGATAGCTAGGAAACTTAAGTAAACTAACTAAACTAGCTAGTAAGTAAGTTTTACAATTGCAATTTGCAATAGACAAATAAATAATTAAAAAGATGATACTTGCTATTCCAAACACAAAAAGTGTTTGCAATAAAAATTGGTTTATATTTAAACGAATAAATATTCTAATTATCTTTGAAAGTTGTCAGATTGCAATAAATGAAAGTATATGTAGCTAAAAGTGCATAGAATCTTCATAGATGACGAATCGTGATTAGATTGTTGAATATTGGGAAGGAATTAATCAAATATTTGGTAGTCAATATGGGGTCGCTTCACAAGCTCGAAATTTCACAACCTCGAAGACCATTTTAGCAGCCGACTTCACAAGTGAGGTTGTTTCGAGGTTGTGAAAGCAACCCGTCAATATTGAGTTTGTGTGAATAACTAAAAAAATCAAACAATAATTATTTAATAGTTTTATTTTTTATTCATTCCAAATATAGCTAATCTCGGCTAAACTTTAAGCCACCGGATAGTTATTAAAAAAATCAAAATTGACTACCAAATATTTGACTGTTGACAACTTATATTTAGATTAGGGTAGTAAAAGGGTTAAATAAGGTTGGGTTAGAGTTTAGGTTAGGTTAGTGTTAGGGTTTAAGTTAGGGTTGCGTTAGGGTTTGCATCAGATTTAGGTTATTCTAGGTTTGCGTTAGGGTTCGGGTTGGATTTAGGTTAGGTTTGCGTTAGGGTTCAGTTTAGGTTCAGGTTAAGTTTGCTTTAGGTTTAGGTTTAGGTTAGGTTTGTGTTACAGTTTAAGATGCAGTTTACTCATAGCTTAGGTTTATGGTTAGAGTTAGAGTTGGGCGTTTAGCTTAGGGTTAAGGTTTAGGCTACGGTTAGGTTATGGCTTTTGGTTAGATTTTGGTGTAGCTTAAGATTTAGGATAGGAATAAGGGTCTCTAAGGCTTGCTCACATAGCCATAAAATATGGCAAAATCATCGTGCGACCATACAACTTGTACATCAAAATTATCATTGCTTTGTAAATTAGTGTCCTAATCTGATGGTAGTGTGAATCAGCCTTGATTGGGTTTAGATTGGACAGTCAATTGTCTGTACACCCAGAATCAGCAAGCGCAATTTATTCATCAGACACGTATTTCGCAGTTACACACAAGCGCCAGGATCTGGACTGCACTTCTGCAGCAGCTGTTTCTGGCGCCTGCGCAACGTCATGTCCAGCACAGGCTCGTATCTGCCCGGCTGCGGTGCTCGACGTTGTTCACAGCCCTCCGGCGGAGTAGCTACAGGACTCACGTACTTGCCCTTGGCCAAGGTCACTTTTCTAGCGTCCCTGACTACCGTCGTGCCACGTTCCAGCAGTTGCTGCTGCTGCTGAGGCGAATTTGAAACTGCCGCGATTGGCGAACAGTCGATACTTTGGAGGGCGATTCGGTGTCGAGATGCAGGTTGCTGCAGTTGACACTTTTGCTGCTGCTGCTTCGGCTTCATCGCCTGCACACCTGTCTCCGTGTGACGCCGCGGTCTGAAGACAATCATGTTGATATTAAATTAAAAAGACAATTTTGTTACTACTTCGGCTGTCCGGAAAGTCGCGAGAATGTATTTAAAAAATCAGTCAGAACTATCAAAAAACACGATAACAGCACTAGTTGGTAATGCAATCTCCCCTTGCGTTGATTACAGCTTGGCAATGGTCAACAAGTCGCTGAACCTCTCTTTTCAAGCAATCTTCGTCAAGGCCTCTTGCCCATTGCAACGCAGCTTCTCGAACTTCATTGTGGTCGCTGAACACTCGCCTGGAGAAATCAGTCTTGATCCAACTGAACAAAAAACGGTCGCACAGATTGAAGTCTGGGCTGTAAGGACTCTGAAACACCAGCTGAACTCCACGGGACTCCATGTACTGCTGCACAGAACGGGCTACGTGAGGTCGCGCATTGTCCCACTGCCAAAGAACATCCGACAGGTGAATTGGCTTTGACCTCAGAGTACGCCATAGGTCTCCCGTGTGCCGAATGAATTCAACTATGCCATCTGCATCAACAGTTTGCTTCGGGGCTGTGGATTTAATGGAGAAGCGCTTGCTTGGAGTGAAAGCAACCAGAAGCATTGTCTTTGCATTGCCGACTGAGTGCCTGACAACCTGGGGCCGATGATCCCCTTGGCCAAGCCAGCACCTGTTGTTTGCTTTGTGCCAGTGTTGTTCAGGTACACCCACGTCTTATCTTCCACCACGTACTTGTCGCAAAAGTTTTCCACCCCCTAGTTGTAAAAAAGCCTGCGGATTTGCTTGGCACAATTGATGCGAGCAGTCTTGTTCTCCTCGGATAGAGCATGAGGAACCCAGACGGCAGAAACGTTTCGAAGGTGCAAATCCTCGGTCAAAATTTCGTGCACTGTTGTTTTACCAACTTCCAAAAAGTCGGCGAGGTCTCGGACACTAACTTTTGAATCCTCTTCAACGAGAGCTCGGCAGGTTTCGATCAGTTCCGTTGTCCTTGTTGACCGTGGCCGGCCAGTCCGAGGAGCTGAGGCCAGGGGAAATGCTTCATCACGGAACTTTGAGGACCATCTGTAAACCGTTGACTGACCTGGTGCGGCATCTCCATAAACTTTAAGTAGTTCGTCATAACAACTAATAGCAGAGATTCCAAGACGGTATCTAGCGTAGGCATAAGCCTGGAAATCTTCCATTTTGACGAACTCGCTATTGAAATTTTCAAGCTTGATCACCGCGTTGCATTGGTTATTGAGCACTTTATGCTGAGCTCGCCCCTGCCCCCAATTTTGCTGCTAGAATAACAAGAATTTTCACCATAGACATCTATAAGTCTATTATTGAAATTTTATGTGTGCCATGTCATCAGCTTGCTGCTTTCTTGCTTGACTGACACATTCTCACGACTTTCCGGACAGGCGAAGTAGTAGTTACTAGTAGTAGTGTATAATATATTTGCATCCTTTTCATAAATTTAGATAGCTTCCTTATATTTCTACTTCAAGTAGAGTCGGTAATGAAAGTTGATTATTATTTATTTTGCGAAGGTTATTGAAAATTTAAACTGTTAGATAGCCACAAGAGTAGTTAGTCAGTTTTTGTTAGTTAGTTAGTTAGTTAATTAGTTAGCCCCGTCAACTTGCCTGGTAACAGAGCCGGTCGCTTTAGCAATAAGCTGCTGTTTCTCTTTGAGAGCCTTGTCCAGCTCAACCAGTTCCGTCTGCCTTTGATTGACTTTCTCTTCCGCCTCGGCCAGCAGGCGCTCTCGCTCAGCTAATTTCGCTTCTTTATCGCTGAGATCAGCCTGACATGAGATCGTAGCGGTTAATAACTTTTTATGACCATTACAACTACAGCTTAATACAACTACAGCTAAAAGTTAATAGACTTATTTGCTTGTTGAGCCTCAAGGTCCTCAGACCGAGTAACCCTCCCCCTTATCCTCAGACCGATGTACGAACCCCCACAAACCGATGTCATCTCCTCAGACTGACTTGACCCCCTTGCTTTATCCCTTGACCTCCGTTTTTAACAAAAAGTCAGCATGCACTCGCCTGCATCAGCTGCAGCTCAGCTCGTCCCCTTGTGTAAACTGTGCAGCCAAAATCTTTGGTCTTCGAAACCGACCAGAGTCGAACCTCGGCCCTCCCCAGCAGTTCCCCTGCGCTCGGTCGCTTGCTGTGATCGAGGACCACCATTTCGGTGGCCAGATGGCGGAGGCTGGGCGAGAACATTACGGGCAGATCCGCGTGGCAACCACTTCGAATTCTATGGCGCAGTTCGGGCTTGGACTGAGCGCTGAATGGAGCTGTGGGGAAGGCATGGAAGCTAATAGAAAGTACACATCGTAAATCTCATCTTAGATCTCTTCTCTCTCTAATCTCATGTCTTTGATCATCCGCTAATCTTAGATCTCTTCTCTCTCTAATCTCATGTCTTTGATCATCCGCTAATCTTAGATCTCTTCTCTCTCTAATCTCATGTCTTTGATCATCCGCTAATCTTAGATCTCTTCTCTCTCTAATCTCATGTCTTTGATCATCCGCTAATCTTAGATCTCTTCTCTCTCTAATCTCATGTCTTTGATCATTCCGCGCTCATCTTAGACCTCCTCTTTCTCCTAATCTCATGTCTTTGATCATTCCGCGCTCATCTTAGACCTCCCCTCTCTCCTAATCTCATGTCTTTGATCATCCCGCGCTTATCTTAGACCCCTTCTCTCTCTCTCTCTCTCTCTCTCCAATCTTAAGTCTTGATCATCCCTCTCATGTTAGATCTCTCATCAATCATCTCTCAGTAGCACTCACGTTTCAGCGCCATCAGCTCGTGCAGTACGCAGCCGAGCGCCCAGATATCAGATTTTGGAGTACTGAATCCTTCAGCTTCAGAGTCGCCAAGCAGTTCCGGGCTCATGTACATTGGCGTACCAACAAAGGTGGTAGCCAATGATTGCATTGATGACAGCACTCTAGACAGACCAAAGTCGGCTAGTTTAGCATTCCAGTCGGAGTCTAAAAGTACATTGGCCGGTTTTAAATCGCGATGAAGAATATTCCTAGAGTGACAATAGTCCAAAGCCGAGAGTAGTTGAGCACAGAGTCTGCGCACGAATGACTCGGGAACTAGGCAATTTGGTAGTAGGCGATTTACACCGGAAAAATAGGCGATTAAGGAGCTCAGATCGCCATTGGAACAGTACTCCATGACTACGTACAGGCGACCAGTGCTTTTGTCAACTATGCGACCGTAAAATCTGACAATGTTCTGATGTTGCAATGAACGCAGAAGATTGACCTCTTGGCACAGCATCTGCAGCTGGGATTCGCTGAACTGATTGTAGTCGGTCTCTTTCCAGGCAAATATTTTTTTTGGATCTGCTTTTAAGCACACCTTGCTACAAGTGCCAAACGTTCCGCTTCCTAAGTACTGCAGGATTTGGTAATCTTTTATCGTTAACATTTTTTCCCGGAAAAATAGCGAATTCACTTTCGAATGGCAGTTCTGAGTATGATTTACGAAATTGACCATTCCATTCCATTGATTTTATTGTTACGCTATAATAAAATTGTAGTTCGTCTGCTGCATTGTGATTGGCTGAGACAAAAATGGGGTCGCGTTGCGCCCAGGACTGGCTTAATGTGCATTTGTTGTACGCGCAGAAGGGGATAGAGTATAGACAACGAAACTGAGGGTATCGATTTTCTGAAAAGGAGGGGTGGGCGGTTGTTAAAGCCACGGTGGGGGGGGGCTGGGGGTGGGGCTCTCGTTAGTGTAGAAAAAGGGCAAACAGAAGGCACACAATTGTGTGGTTGTCTCTTTTTAATATATACTCGTAGCCTGAAACTGTTTTAACAAAAAGGCTGTACATACGACAGAGATAAAATTAGGGAATTGGTGAGTGATATAGATAGTTAGCAATTCAATGTAGAATATCAGACGAAAACACAGAACAGCTAGCTGGCTTGCTGTTGTAATTGGTTCAGTCATAAATGTACATTACACAACGCAAACTGAAATGTACATGTACATAGCAGCTTAAGGCTGAAACACTCAGAAAAGCAATAAAAATTCGGCGGCGGGAAGGGGGTGTAGTTGGTTTTGTGTGGGAAGAGTCAAGACGCAGTGCAGTTAGAGGGCTTAAGCTACTGGGGAGGGCGTGGGGGGTAATCCTATATACTAAAAATGAGTTGTCTGTATGTGGGTAGGTATGCGATAGATTTCAGAAAAAATGGCTCAACCGATTTTCTTCAAACCTGCACCATTTGATAAGAAATTTTCCTGGGACGGTACATGCATCCTATATACTAAAAATGAGTTGTCTGTATGTGGGTAGGTATGCGATAGATTTCAGAAAAAATGGCTCAACCGATTTTCTTCAAACTTGCACCATTCGATCAGAAATTTTCCTGGGACGGTACATGCATCTTGGCTAAAAAATTGCTCAATGATAAAGGGATTAAATATTCGAAAAACATGCTTTTTTGCAAAGGTCAAGCAGCTCTTTCGACCTAAAATTCATTGTAAGAATGCTAGAGAAAAAAACTGACTGGCTGAATTCTGATTGTCATAAAGATTGCATCACAACAAGTTGAAAACAGTGCCGAAGAAATGCACACACGACTTGATTAAAATTGCGTAACCAATATTGCTAACTTGAACTGAGACTGATACTGGCTGACTGAGAAATTGATTATGTCATAACTTTTTACCCCAATTGACTTGCTGTAAGAATTTAATTATAAGGGCCACAATTCATGTACTCCAATTGAAAAGAGATAGCCTAGATCCGAACAGACTGGACTGCCAACGTAGCGACCTGGGTTCGAATCTTAGTAGTGCAAAATAATTTTTTTATAAAACACCTTGAAAACACGAAACTGCTAAACATAAAAAAGCACAATGTCAAACATAAAAGAGGCACCATGTCAAACATTACATGGGCACCATGTAAAACAAATACGTGACTCTATGTCAAACATTAAAGAGCCACCATGTGAAACATTAAAGAGTCACCATTTCGAACATTAAAGAGCCACCACGTCGAACATTAAAGTGCCACCATGTCAAACGTAAAAGAGCCACCATGAAGAACATTAAAGAGCCACCATGCCAAACATAAAAGAGCCACTATGTCGAACATTAAAGAGCTAGCATGTCAAACATTAAAGAGCCACCATGTCGAACATTAAAGAGCCACCATTTCGAACATAAAAGAGCCGCCATGTAAAACATTAAAGAGCCACATTGTCAAACATAAAAGAGCCACCATGTAAGACATTTAAGAGCCATCATGTGAAACATTTAAGAGCCACCATGTCGAACATAAAAGAGCTACCATGTCAAACCTAAAAGAGCCACCATGTCAAACCTAAAAGAGCCACCATGTCGAACATAAAAGAGCTACCATGTCAAACCTAAAAGAGCCACCATGTCGAACATAAACGAACCTTTATGTCGTACATTAAAGAGCCACCATGTCAAACATTAAAGAGCCACCATGTCAAACATAAAAGAGCCACAATGTCAAACATAGAAGAGCCACAATGTCAGATATTAAAAAGCCACCGTATCAAACATAAAAGAGTTACCATGTAGAACAAAAAAGAGCCACCATGTCGAACATAAAAGAGCCACCATGTCAAGCATAAAAGAGCCACCATGTCAAACATTAAAGAGCCACCATGTCGAACATTAAAGAGCCACCATGTCAAGCATAAAAGAGCCACCATGTCAAACACTAAAGAGCCATGTCAAACACTAAAGAGCCAACATGTCGAACATAAAAGAGCCACCATGTCAAACATTAAAGAGCCACCATGTCAGACATTAAAGAGCCACCATGTCAAACATTAAAGAGCCACCATATCGAACACTAAAGAGCCACCATGTCAAACATATGTGACTCCATGTCGAATATATACGTGCCTCCATGTCACACATAAAAGGGCCACCATGTAAAACATATACATATGACTACATAACAAACATTAAACAGCCCACCATGTCGAACATTAAAGAGCCATCATGTCAAACATAAAAGAGCCACCATGTCAAACATTAAAGAGCCACCATGTCAGACATTAAAGAGCCACTATGTCAAACATAAAAGAGCCACCATGTCAAACATTAAAGAGCCACCATATCGAACACTAAAGAGCCACCATGTCAAACATATGTGACTCCATGTCAAATATATACGTGACTCCATGTCACACATAAAAGAGCCACCATGTAAAACATATACATATGACTACATAACAAACATTAAACAGCCACCATGTCGAACATTAAAGAGCCATCATGTCAAACATAAAAGAGCCACCATGTCATAAATTAAAGACCCACCATGTCAAACATTAAAGAGCCACCATGTCAAACATTAAAGAGCCACCATGTCAAACATTAAAGAGCCACATGTCGAACATAAAAGAGCCACTTTGTCAAACATCTACGAGTCACCATGTCAAGCGTATACATGACTCCATTTCAGACAATAAAGTGCCACCATGTCAAACATAAAAGAGCCACCAGCTCAAACATTAAAGAGCCACCATGTCAGACACAAAACAGCTACCATGTCAAACATAAATGGGGTGCCTACTATCTTGGAGTGCTTGCTATCTGGAGATGCGTGCTATCTGGGGGTGCTTGCTATCTGGGGGATGCTTGCTATCTTGGGGGTTCTAGCTATCTGGGGGTGCTTGCTATTAGGTGGATGCTTGCTATCTGGGGTGCCTGCTATCTTGGAGTGCTTGCTATCTGGAGATGCGTGCTATCTGGGGGTGCTTGCTATCTGGGGGTGCTTGCTATCTGGGGGTGCTTGCTATTAGGTGGATGCTTGCTATCTGGGGTGCCTGCTATCTGGGGGTTCTTGCTATCTGGGGGTGCTTGCTATCTGGGGGTGCTTGCTATTAGGTGGATGCTTGCTATCTGGGGTGCCTGCTATCTGGGGGTGCTTGCTATCTGGAGATGCTTGCTATCTGGGGGTGCTTGCTATTAGGTGGATGCTTGCTATCTGGGGTGCCTGCTATCTGGGGGTGCTTGCTATCTAGAGATGCTTGCTATCTGGGGGTGCTTGCTATCTGGGGGTGCTTGCTATCTGGGGGTGCTTGCTATTAGGTGGATGCTTGCTATCTGGGGGTGCTTGCTATTAGGTGGATGCTTGCTATCTGGGGGTGCTTGCTATTAGGTGGATGCTTGCTATCTGGGGTGCTTGCTATCTGGAGATGCGTGCTATCTGGGGGTGCTTGCTATCTGGGGGTGCTTGCTATCTAAGGGTGCTTGCTATTAGGTGGATGCTTGCTATCTTGGGGTGCTTGCTATTAGGTGGATGCTTGCTATCTGGGGTGCCTGCTATCTGGGGGTGCTTGCTATCTAGAGATGCTTGCTACTTGGGGTGCTTGCTATCTGGGGGTGCTTGCTATCTGGGGGTGCTTGCTATCTAAGGGTGCTTGCTATTAGGTGGATGCTTGCTATCTTGGGGTGCTTGCTATTAGGTGGATGCTTGCTATCTGGGGTGCCTGCTATCTGGGGGTGCTTGCTATCTGGAGATGCTTGCCTTGCTATCCAAGGGTGCTTGCTATCTGGGGATGCTTGCTATCTAAGGGTGCTTGCTATTAGGTGGATGCTTGCTATCTGGGGGTGCTTGCTATCTGGGGGGTTGCTTGCTGTCCTGGGATATTTTTTTGCATTGCACTTCATTTGAGCAGTTTTTCTATTGTCTATGTGAAGGCTTTATTTGGCCGTCTTTTTGATACTTGTAGAGTGCCAGAGATTCTATCTAGATGCCCCCCATCGGGGGGCGAAGATTGCTAGTCATATATACTAAAAATGAAATGTCTGTAACTAACTAGCTATGCGATAGATTTCAGAAAAAGTGGCTCAACCGATTTTCTTCAAACTTGCACCATTTGATCAGAAATTTTCCTGGGACGGTACATGCATCTTGGCTAAGAAATTGCTCAATTTTAAAGGGATTAAATATTCGAAACACATGCTTTTTTGCAAAGGTCAAGCAGCTCTTTCGACCTGAAATGAATTGTAAAAATGCGAAAGAAAAAACTGACTGACTGAATTTCAATTGTGATAAAGATTGCATCACAACAAGATGAAAACAGTGTCGAAAAAATGCACACAAGACTTGATTGTAATTGCGTAACCATATTGCTAACTTGAATTGAGACTGATACTGGCTGACTGAGAAATTGATTATGTCATAACTTTTTACTCTAACTGACTTGCTATAAGAATTGAATTATAAGGGCCACAATACATGTTCTCCAATTGAAAAGAGATAGCCAAGATGCGAACAGACTGGACTGCTAATGTAGCGACCTGGGTTCGAATCTTAGTAGTGCAAAAACATTTTTTTATTAAAACACTTTAAAACACAAAATGCTAAACATAAAAGAAGCGCAATGTCAAATATAAAAGAGCCACCATGCCAAACAAAAAAAAGTGCCACCATGTAGAACACAGAAGAGACACCATGTCAAACATAAAAGAGCCACCATTTCAAACATAAAAGAGCCACCATGTGAAACATATACGTGACTCAATGTCAAACATTAAAGAGCCACCATGTCAAACATTAAAGAGCCACCATGTCGAACATAACAGAGACAACATTTCAAACATAAAAGAGCCATCATGTCAAACATAAAAGAGCCACCATGTCGAACATTAAAGAGCCACTATGTCAAACATAACAGAGACAACATTTTAAACATAAAAGAGCCATCATGTCAAACATTAAAGAGCCACCATGTCGAACATTAAAGAGCCACCATGTTGAACATTGAAGAGCCACCATGTCAAACATTAAAGAGCCACCAAGTAAAATATAAAAGAGCTACCATGTCAAACATAAAAGAGCCACCATGTCGAACATAACAGAGACAACATTTCAAACATTTAAGAGCCACCATGTCAAACATAAAAGAGCCACCATGTCGAGCATAAAATAGCCACCATGTTGAACATTAAAGAGCCACCATGTCAAACATTAAAGAGCCACCATGTCGAGCATAAAAGAGCCACCATGTCGAACATAAAAGAGCCACCATGTCAAACATTAAAGAGCCACCATGTCAAACATTCAAGAGACACCATGTCGAACATAACAGAGACAACATTTCAAACATTTAAGAGCCACCATGTCAAACATAAAAGATCTACCATGTCAAACATAAAAGAGCCATCATGTCAAACATAAAAGAGCCACCATGTCGAACATTAAAGAGCCACCATGTTCAACATTAAGGAGCCACCATGTCAAACATAAAAGAGCCACCATGTCAAACATTAAAGAGCCACCATGTCAAACATTAAAGAGCCACCATGTCAAACATTCAAGATCAGCCATGTCGAACATAAAAGAGCCACCATGTAAAATATAAAAGAGCTACCATGTCAAACATAAAAGAGCCATCATGTCAAACATAAAAGAGCCATCATGTGAAACATATACGTGACTCAATGTCAAACATTAAAGAGCCACCATGTCAAACATATACGTGACTCCATGTCAAACATTAAAGAGCCACCATGTCAAACATATATGACTCCATGTCAAACATATATGACTCCATGTCAAACATATATGACTCCATGTCAAACATTAAAAATAAAAAAGACACCATGTCACACATAAGGGAGCCACCATATCAAACATAAAAGAGCTACCATGTCAAAACATTATTGAGCCATTATGCCTAATATAAAAAGACACAATTTCAAATGTAAAAGGGCCGCCATGTCAAACATAGAAGAGCCACCATGTCAAACATAGAAGAGCCACCATGTCAAACAACTAAGCCACCATGTCAAACATAACAGAGACACCATTTCAAACGTAAAAGGGCCGCCATGGCAAACATAGAAGAGCCACCATGTCAAACATTAAAGAGCTACCATGTCAAACACAAAAGAGCTACCATGTCAAACATTAAAAAGCCACTTTTTTAAACAAAAAAGAGACACCATTTCAAACATAAAAGAAGTGTCATGCCAAACAAAATGAAACCATTATAAAGCTAAGGAAATTGTTGCACTAGCTACTTGTTCTCTGGTGGATGCTTGCTATTTAAGGATGGATACTTGCTATCAGGGGGATGCTTGCTCTTGGGGGTGGAGAGTACTTGCTATCTGAGAGGGGGTTGCTAGATATCTATAAGGTATCTTTGTATCCAGGTTATGCTTGCTATCAGGGGTTGCTTGCTGTCTGGGGGATGCTTGCTATCTTGGGGGGGGGATGCTTGCTATCTTGGGGGGGGGATGCTTGCTATCTGGGGGATGCTTGCTATCTGCGGGATGCTTGCTATCTGGGGGATGCTTGCTATCTGCGGGATGCTTGCTATCTGGGGGACGCTTGCTATCTGGGGTCTGGGGGAATGCTTGCTATCTGGGGATGCTTGCGATCTGGGGGATGCTTGCTATCTGAGGAATGCTTGCTATCTGGGGGATGCTTGCTATCTGCGGGATGCTTGCTATCTGGGGGATGCTTGCTATCTGGGGTCTGGGGGAATGCTTGCTATCGGGGGATGCTTGCAGTCTGGGGGATGCTTGCTATCTGGGGATGCTTGCTATCTGGGGGATGCTTGCAGTCTGGGGGATGCTTGCTATTTGGGGATCAATGCTTGAATGTTGTCTGAGGATGCTTGCTGTCTTGGGATGTTTTGTTTTTAAGAGGGAATGTCTGTTGTTTTTTCTGAAGGCTTTATTTCGCTGTCTATTTGTTATTTGTAAAAAACAAGGATTCTATCCAGATGTCCCCCATCGGGGGGCAAAGATTGCTAGTCAATCCTATATACTAAAAATGAGTTGTCTGTGGGTAGGTAGGTAGGTAGGTATGCGATAGATTTCAGAAAAAATGGCTCAACCGATTTTCTTCAAACTTGCACCATTTGATCAAAACTTTTCCTGGGACGGTACATGCATCTTGGCTAAGAAATTGCTCAATATTAAAGGGATTAAATATTCGAAAAACATGCTTTTTTGCAAAGGTCAAGCAGCTCTTTCGACCTGAAATGCATTGTAAGAATGCTAGAGAAAAAACTGACTGACTGAATTCCAATTGTGATAAAGATTACATCACAACCAGTTGAAAACAGTGCCAAACAAATGCACACAAAACTTGATTTAAATTGCGTAACCAATATTGCTAACTTAAATTGACACTGATACTGGCTGACTGAGAAATTGATTATGTCATAACTTTTTACTCTAACCGATTTGCTATAAGAATTGAATTATAAGGGCCACAATTCATGTACTCCAATTGACAAGAGATAGCATAGATGCGAACAGACTGGACTGCTAATGCTGCGACCTGGGTTCGAATCTTAGTAGTGCAAAAAGATTTTTTATTCAAAAACCTTAAAAACACAAAATGCTAAACACAAGAAAGCAAAATGTCAAACATTAAAGAGCCACCATGTCAAACATTAAAGAGCCACCATGTCGACCATTAAAGAGCCACCATGTCGACCATTAAAGAGTCACCATGTCGAACATTAAAGAGCCACCATGTCGAACATTAAAGAGCAACCATGTCGACCATTAAAGAGCCACCATGTCGAACATTAAAGAGCCACCATGTCGAACATTAAAGAGCCACCATGTCCAACATATACATGACTCCATGTTGAACATTCAAGAGCTACCATGTCAAACATATACATGACGCCATGTCGAACATAAAAGAGCCACCATGTCGAACATTAAAAAGCCACCATGTCAAACATTAAAGAGCCACCATTTCAAACCTAAAAGAGCCACCATGTCGAACATTAAAGAGCCACCATGTCAAACATTAAAGAGCAACCAGGTCAAACATATACATGACTCCATGTCAAACATTGAAGAGCCACCATGTCGAACATTAAAGAGCCAACATGTTAAAAATACAAGAGCCACCATGTCAAACATATACATGACTCCATGTCAAACATTGAAGAGACGCCATGTCGAACATAAAAGAGCCACCATGCAAAACATAAAAGAGCCACCATGGCAAACATCTACATGACTCCATGTCAAACATTAAAGAGACACTATGTCAAACATTAAAGAGCCACCATGTCGACCATTAAAGAGCCACCATGTCAAACATATACATGACTCCATGTTGAACATTCAAGAGCTACCATGTCAAACATATACATGACGCCATGTCGAACATAAAAGAGCCACCATGTAAAACATATACGTAACTCCATGTCAAACATTGAAGCGACACCATGTTGAACATAAAAGAGCCACCATGTCGAACATTAAAGAGCGACCATGTCGAACATTAAAGAGCCACAATGTATAACATAAAAGAGCCACAATGTATAACATAAAAGAGCCACCCTGTTAAACATAAAAGATACACAATTTCAAACGTAAAAGTAAGCGAATTTTAAAGGAGCCGCTATAATGCTAAGGAAATTGTCGCACTAGCTACTTATTGTCTGGTGGATGCTTACTATTTGGGGATGCTATCTATCTTGGGGATGCTTGCTATCTGGGGGATGCTTGCTATCTTGGGGATGCTATCTATCTTGGGGATGCTTGCTATCTGGGGATGCTTGCTATCTTGGGGATGCCTGCTATCTGGGGGATGCTTGCTATCTTGGGGGATGCTTGCTATCTGGGGGATGCTTGCTATCTGGGGGATGCTTGCTATCTAGGGGATGCCTGCTATCTGGGGGATGCTTGCTATCTGGGGGATGCTTGCTATCTGGGGGATGCTTGCAATCTGGGGATGCTTGCTATCTGGGGGATGCTTGCTATCTGGGGGATGCTTGCTATCTGGGGGACGCTTGCTATCTGGGGGATGCTTGCTATCTTGGGGATGCTTGCTATCTGGGGGATGCTTGCTATCTTTGGGATGCTATCTATCTGGGGATGCTTGCTTTCTGGGGGATGCTTGCTATCCGGGGATGCTTGCTATCTGGGGGATGCTTGCAATCTGGGGGATGCTTGCTATCTGGGGATGCTTGCTATCTGGGGGATGCTTGCTATCTGGGGGACGCTTGCTATCTGGGGGATGCTTGCTATCTTGGGGATGCTTGCTATCTGGGGGATGCTTGCTATCTTGGGGATGCTTGCTATCTGGGGGATGCTTGCTATCTGGGGGATGCTTGCTATCTTGGGGATGCTTGCTATCTGGGGGATGCTTGTGGTCTTGGGATGATTTCTTTTTGCAATGCACTTCATTTGAGCAGTTTGTTTGTTGTCTTTTTGAAGGATTTTTGGCTGTCTTTTTGTTACTTGTAGAGAACAGAGATTCTATCCAGATGTCCCCCATCGGGGGGCGAAGATTGCTAGTCCTATATACTAAAAATGAGTTGTCTGTATGTGGGTAGGTATGCGATAGATTTCAGAAAAAATGGCTCAACCGATTTTCTTCAAACTTGCACCATTCGATCAGAAATTTTCCTGGGACGGTACATGCATCTTGGCTAAAAAATTGCTCAATGATAAAGGGATTAAATATTCGAAAAACATGCTTTTTTGCAAAGGTCAAGCAGCTCTTTCGACCTAAAATTCATTGTAAGAATGCTAGAGAAAAAAACTGACTGGCTGAATTCTGATTGTCATAAAGATTGCATCACAACAAGTTGAAAACAGTGCCGAAGAAATGCACACACGACTTGATTAAAATTGCGTAACCAATATTGCTAACTTGAACTGAGACTGATACTGGCTGACTGAGAAATTGATTATGTCATAACTTTTTACCCCAATTGACTTGCTGTAAGAATTTAATTATAAGGGCCACAATTCATGTACTCCAATTGAAAAGAGATAGCCTAGATACGAACAGACTGGACTGCCAACGTAGCGACCTGGGTTCGAATCTTAGTAGTGCAAAATAATTTTTTTATAAAACACCTTGAAAACACGAAACTGCTAAACATAAAAAAGCACAATGTCTAACATAAAAGAGGCACCATGTCAAACATTACATGGGCACCATGTAAAACAAATACGTGACTCTATGTCAAACATTAAAGAGCCACCATGTGAAACATTAAAGAGTCACCATTTCGAACATTAAAGAGCCACCACGTCGAACATTAAAGTGCCACCATGTCAAACGTAAAAGAGCCACCATGAAGAACATTAAAGAGCCACCATGCCAAACATAAAAGAGCCACTATGTCGAACATTAAAGAGCTAGCATGTCAAACATTAAAGAGCCACCATGTCGAACATTAAAGAGCCACCATTTCGAACATAAAAGAGCCGCCATGTAAAACATTAAAGAGCCACATTGTCAAACATAAAAGAGCCACCATGTAAGACATTTAAGAGCCATCATGTGAAACATTTAAGAGCCACCATGTCGAACATAAAAGAGCTACCATGTCAAACCTAAAAGAGCCACCATGTCAAACCTAAAAGAGCCACCATGTCGAACATAAAAGAGCTACCATGTCAAACCTAAAAGAGCCACCATGTCGAACATAAACGAACCTTTATGTCGTACATTAAAGAGCCACCATGTCAAACATTAAAGAGCCACCATGTCAAACATAAAAGAGCCACAATGTCAAACATAGAAGAGCCACAATGTCAGATACTAAAAAGCCACCGTATCAAACATAAAAGAGTTACCATGTAGAACAAAAAAGAGCCTCCATGTCGAACATAAAAGAGCCACCATGTCAAGCATAAAAGAGCCACCATGTCAAACATTAAAGAGCCACCATGTCGAACATTAAAGAGCCACCATGTCAAGCATAAAAGAGCCACCATGTCAAACATTAAAGAGCCACCATGTCAGACATTAAAGAGCCACCATGTCAAACATTAAAGAGCCACCATATCGAACACTAAAGAGCCACCATGTCAAACATATGTGACTCCATGTCGAATATATACGTGCCTCCATGTCACACATAAAAGGGCCACCATGTAAAACATATACATATGACTACATAACAAACATTAAACAGCCCACCATGTCGAACATTAAAGAGCCATCATGTCAAACATAAAAGAGCCACCATGTCAAACATTAAAGAGCCACCATGTCAGACATTAAAGAGCCACTATGTCAAACATAAAAGAGCCACCATGTCAAACATTAAAGAGCCACCATATCGAACACTAAAGAGCCACCATGTCAAACATATGTGACTCCATGTCAAATATATACGTGACTCCATGTCACACATAAAAGAGCCACCATGTAAAACATATACATATGACTACATAACAAACATTAAACAGCCACCATGTCGAACATTAAAGAGCCATCATGTCAAACATAAAAGAGCCACCATGTCATAAATTAAAGACCCACCATGTCAAACATTAAAGAGCCACCATGTCAAACATTAAAGAGCCACCATGTCAAACATTAAAGAGCCACATGTCGAACATAAAAGAGCCACTTTGTCAAACATCTACGAGTCACCATGTCAAGCGTATACATGACTCCATTTCAGACAATAAAGTGCCACCATGTCAAACATAAAAGAGCCACCAGCTCAAACATTAAAGAGCCACCATGTCAGACACAAAACAGCTACCATGTCAAACATAAATGGGGTGCCTACTATCTTGGAGTGCTTGCTATCTGGAGATGCGTGCTATCTGTGGGTGCTTGCTATCTGGGGGGATGCTTGCTATCTTGGGGGTTCTAGCTATCTGGGGGTGCTTGCTATTAGGTGGATGCTTGCTATCTGGGGTGCCTGCTATCTTGGAGTGCTTGCTATCTGGAGATGCGTGCTATCTGGGGGTGCTTGCTATCTGGGGGTGCTTGCTATCTGGGGGTGCTTGCTATTAGGTGGATGCTTGCTATCTGGGGTGCCTGCTATCTGGGGGTTCTTGCTATCTGGGGGTGCTTGCTATCTGGGGGTGCTTGCTATTAGGTGGATGCTTGCTATCTGGGGTGCCTGCTATCTGGGGGTGCTTGCTATCTGGAGATGCTTGCTATCTGGGGTGCTTGCTATTAGGTGGATGCTTGCTATCTGGGGTGCCTGCTATCTGGGGGTGCTTGCTATCTAGAGATGCTTGCTATCTGGGGGTGCTTGCTATCTGGGGGTGCTTGCTATCTGGGGGTGCTTGCTATTAGGTGGATGCTTGCTATCTGGGGGTGCTTGCTATTAGGTGGATGCTTGCTATCTGGGGGTGCTTGCTATTAGGTGGATGCTTGCTATCTGGGGGTGCTTGCTATCTGGAGATGCTTGCTATCTGGGGGTGCTTGCTATCTGGGGGTGCTTGCTATCTAAGGGTGCTTGCTATTAGGTGGATGCTTGCTATCTTGGGGTGCTTGCTATTAGGTGGATGCTTGCTATCTGGGGTGCCTGCTATCTGGGGTGCTTGCTATCTAGAGATGCTTGCTACTTGGGGTGCTTGCTATCTGGGGGTGCTTGCTATCTGGGGGTGCTTGCTATCTAAGGGTGCTTGCTATTAGGTGGATGCTTGCTATCTTGGGGTGCTTGCTATTAGGTGGATGCTTGCTATCTGGGGTGCCTGCTATCTGGGGGTGCTTGCTATCTGGAGATGCTTGCCTTGCTATCCAAGGGTGCTTGCTATCTGGGGATGCTTGCTATCTAAGGGTGCTTGCTATTAGGTGGATGCTTGCTATCTGGGGGTGCTTGCTATCTGGGGGGTTGCTTGCTGTCCTGGGATATTTTTTTGCATTGCACTTCATTTGAGCAGTTTTTCTATTGTCTATGTGAAGGCTTTATTTGGCCGTCTTTTTGATACTTGTAGAGTGCCAGAGATTCTATCTAGATGCCCCCCATCGGGGGGCGAAGATTGCTAGTCCTATATACTAAAAATGAAATGTGTGTCTCTGTGAGATGGATTTCAGAAAAAACGGCTTAACCGATTTTCTTCAAACTTGCACTATTCGATCAGAAATTTTCCTGGGACGGTACATGCATCTTGGCTAAGAAATTGCTCAATTTTAAAGGGATTAAATATTCGAAAAACATGCTTTTTTGCAAAGGTCAAGCAGCTCTTTCAACTTGAAAGGCATTGTAAAAATGCGAGAGAAAAAACTGACTGACTGAATTTCAATTGTGATAAAGATTGCATCACAAAAAGTTGAAAACAGTGTCAAAGAAATGCACACACTACTTGATAGAAATTGCGTAACCATATTGCTAACTTAAATTGGGACTGATACTGGCTGACCGAGAAATTGATTATGTCATAACTTTTTACTCCAATTGACTTGCTGTAAGAATTGAATTCAAAGGGCCACAGTTCATGTTCTCAGATTAAAAAAAGAGATAGCCTAGATGCGAGCAGACCGGACTGCTAATGTAGTGACCTGGGTTCGAATCTTAGTAGAGCAAAATAATTTTTTTGTTAAAACACCTTCAAAACACAAAATGCTAAACATAAAAGGGCCACCATGCCAAGCATATACGCGACTCCATGTCGAACATTAAAGAGCCACAATGTCAAAAATTAGAGAGCCACCATGTCGAACATTAAAGAGCCACCATGTCAAACATCAAAGAGCCACCATGTCGAACATTAAAAGGCCACAATGTCAAACATTAAAGAGCCACCATGTCGAGCATATTCGTGACTCCATGTCGAACATTAAAGAACCACCATGTCGAACATTAAAGGGCCACAATGTCAAAAATTAAAGAGTTACCATGTAAACATAATGGAGCCACCATGTCAAACATTAAAGAGCCACCATGTCAAACATTAAAGTGCCATCGTGTCAAACATTAAAGAGCCACCATGTCAAACATTAAAGAGCCACTATGTTGAATATTAAAGAGCCACTATGTCAAACAGTAAAGAGCCACCATGTCGAACATTAAAGAGCCGCCATGTCAAACATTAAAGAGCCACCATTTCAAACATAAAAGAGCCACCATTTCAAACATAAAAGAGCCACCATGTCAAACATAAAAGAGCCACTATGTAAAACATATATGTGACTCTATATCAAACATATACGTGACTTCATGTCGAACATTAAAGAGCCATCATGCCGAACATTAAAGAGCCACCATGTCAAACATATAAGAGACTTTATTTCAAACAAAAAAAGAGCCACCATGTTGAACATTAAAGAGCCACTGTAAAACAAAAAAAACATTTCGAACATTAAAGAGCTACCATGTCAAACATTAAAGAGCCACCATGTCAAACATTAAAGTGCCATCGTGTCGAACATTAAAGAGCCACCATGTCAAACATTAAAGAGCCACCATGTCAAACATTAAAGAGCCACCATTTTGAACATTAAAAAGTCATTATGTCAAACATTAAAGAGCCACTTTGTTGAATATTAAAGAGCCACTATGTCAAACATTAAGGAGCCACCATGTCAAACATTAGAGAGCCACCATGTCGAACATAAAGGAGCCGCCATGTCGAACATAAAAGAACCACCATGTAGAACATAAAAGAGCCACCATGTCGAACATAAAGGAGCCACTATGTCGAACATAAAAGAGCCACCATGTTGAAAATTAAAGAGCCAACCTGTAAAACATTTAAAAGATTCACCATGTCAAACATATAAGTGACTTCATTTCAAACATAAAAGAGCCACCATGTCAAACATAAAAGATACACAATTTCAAACGTAAAAGTGAGCGAATTTTAAAGGAGCCACTATAATGCTAAGGAAATTGTCGCACTAGCTACTTATTGTCTGGTGGATGCTTGCTATTTGGGGATGCTATCTATCTGGGGGATGCTTGCTATCTGAGGGATGCTTGCTATCTGGGGGATGCTTGCTATCTGGGGATGCTTGCTATCTGGGGGATGCTTGCTATCTGGGGGATGCTTGCTATCTGGGGGATGCTTGCTATCTGGGGATGCTTGCTATCTGGGGGATGCTTGCAATCTGGGGATGCTTGCTATCTGGGGGATGCTTGCTATCTGGGGGATGCTTGCTTTCTGGGGGATGCTTGCTATCCGGGGGATGCTTGCTATTTGGGGGATGCTTGCTATCTGGGGATGCTTGCTATCCGGGGGATGCTTGCAATCTGGGGGATGCTTGCTATCTGGGGGATGCTTGCTATCTGGGGGATGCTTGCAATCTGGGGATGCTTGCTATCTGGGGGATGCTTGCTATCTGAGGGATGCTTGCTATCTGGGGATGCTTGCTATCTGGGGGATGCTTGCAATCTGGGGGATGCTTGCTATCTGAGGGATGCTTGCTATCTGGGGGATGCTTGCTATCTGGGGATGCTTGCTATCTGGGGGATGCTTGCTATCTGGGGGATGCTTTTGCTATCTGGGGGATGCTTGCTATCTGGGGGATGCTTGCTATCTGGGGGATGCTTGCTATCTGGGGGATGCTTGCTATCTGGGGGATGCTTGCTATCTGGGGATTCTTGCTATCTGGGGGATGCTTGCTATTTGGGTGATGCTTGCTATCTGGGGATGCTTGCTATCCGGGGGATGCTTGCAATCTGGGGGATGCTTGCTGTCTTGGGATGATTTCTTTTTGCATTGCACTTCATTTGAGTAGTTTGTCTGTTTTCTTTGTGAAAGCTTTATTTGGCTATCTTCTTATTACTTGTAGAGAACAGAGATTCTATACGGATGTCCCCCAACGGGGGGCGAAGATTGCTAGTTAAGAGCTAATAATGAGCCTTGTGTTTAAAAGTACAAAAATTGCTTCGGTTTAATTAATTTACAACTAAACTGATAGTGCATGTAGTTTACACGCAAATGTGCCGAGTGGCCTATCTATAGTTTTTCTAGGTAGTACTTAATTGCGCATGGCTAGAGTTGGATTAAAGCTGCTACTCTTATAGTTCTCGGTCTCATAAGGCATCGCCCAGCCATAATCTTCATTGGACTAACTGGTTTCGTAAGATGAATGTTTAAATAATCTGTCCTAAAGACACCAAAAAACGAAATCTAAACGCAATTGACGATTAACTGTTCAGTAACCAGCACTGAAATCAGCTTTAATAATAAAGTCGTGAGCATTTTCTATAACTATATTTATTTAATATTTAATATTCTTGTACGCATACAACAGGACGGAAAGTATCTAAAGATAGAGGGATCAATGCGAGATAAAGTCTTAAAATATTGTTCGGACGGTCAGAACTATGTTCAAAAGTATAAAAATAGATAGAAACAAACGGCAAATTCCAAAAATTCCTAGAGAAATAATAGAAAAAACAAAAGAAAAACATTTTTCCAGTTGAAATCATTTAAAAAATCAGACAATAAGATTTACTTAGTCTAAAATAATATATAGTCTTTAGTCAATTAAAATTTGAAAAAAAGAACATGAAAATTGTTATAAAAACATTGGTTTTGGCCACAAGACACTACACTGACAGATTAGATTATTTCGAACTCATTTAGTCTATGGCCCAACAGATTAGTCAAGTTGATGATAATTAAGCTGATCAAATGGAGAATGCCTATTGGCTGCAGCAGCTCTGGGCCATAGACAATACAGCCAATCAAGTCCCCATACTTTTCCTATGATTGGCCGCCAAGCCAGCTGTCTATGGGTTAATTCTACAAAGTATTCTGACCCCAGAACTTCTCAGCAACTTTCCCTTAAGTCATATAGCCTAGGGGGTTGTAGCCTAGTGGTTTGAACGTCGGACTCCCGACTGAAAGGTCGGAGGTTCGATTCTCGACCCAACTTGGAACAATTTGTGTCATTGAGCAAGACACTTAACGATCTGCACTGCTTCAGTTTGCCCAGCTGTAAAATTGGTGCCAGCATTAGCTTGGACTGAACAGCCGTACGCAGCCTTCAGATGCACCGTGCAATAGCTGCGGCTGAGCTGTCGGTTGCACATCTGCCAATTAGGGCAGGTGTATCAACCCTAACACTGGGGTTGGCAAACTTTTTTAACTTAAGGATTAGATATAGAATCTAGCGCATGACTGCAGGCCATAAAGAAGAGAGGAGAGAGGGGAAATGAGAGAAGATGGGAGAAATGAGATAAGAGAGGAGAGGAGAGGAGGGGATAGGGGAGATGAGAGAGAAGAGAGGAAAAAGGAAAGTAGAGAAGAGGATAGAGGAGAGGAAAAAGGAGGGGAAAAGGGAAATGATAGAGGATAGAAAAGAAAAATGTGCTGAGAAGAGACAAAAACCCCTGAGAAGAAGAAACCCGGATTGCTATTAGGAAGTTTAAAAGAACTCGAGAGAGGCTTTACGGGCCGCCTCTCTCTGCCAAGCCCTGCCCCAACCCTCAATTTTCTCCCTTTGCTGATTGGCCTTATCTGCAAATCCCGTTGATGGTATGACAAAAAAGCCACACTTACCCGCCTACTGCTAGTAATAACAGTAAAATTTCATTACTTAAACTCGTGACCCAAGCCCAGACTATTAACCAGATTAACTTGTGCCACTTTCTTGTCAAACGTATCCGAGCCGCGCTTAGCACTGGCGCGCAGTCGCGCCGCCGTCTCCGCGGTGGCGCGCACATTTTGGCGCTCCCTATTGCGCGCTTCAACAAGCTTGGCCGCTTCCTGTTGTTTAGCCAGCAATTTTGATTCTGTCTGACTGCGCCAGGCCTCCTCGGCGCGCTCCTGTTCGCGCTGATTCCGGCGCGCCACAGCTTGGCGCTGAGATTCTTTAGCTGCGGCTCGGCGCGCCATCTGCTGGGAGCGCCGATTCACCACCTCTTCGGCGCGCCGTTCAGCCAGTTCGCGATAGCGCCGCAGCTCCTCCTTGTATTCGTCGATCTCCCTTTCTAAGCGCTTCCGGCGCTCGATTGACGAGCGAAATCTGAGGGGAAGACGAAGTGATGGTTGACTTTTTGTTTAATTTAAGGAGATGAGTCGAATAGTGTTACTGTAAGTAGAATATACAATAAATTTGCAGTGTTTCCATTATTACAATGCATTTTCCCTATATTTCTACTAACAGTAGTGCCTAGTAAAAGTTTATCTCTTCTTATTCGCTTTATGCCCAAAAAATAAATCTCGATTTGTTATCTAAATCCAAATCCCATTCTACTATTGTCACCCAATAATCCAAATCCTAATCAGCTATTATCCCGCAAAAATCTAAATCCCATTCTGCTTTTATCACCCAATAATCTAAATCATAACCTAATAATCCAGTGAAAATGCCTACTAGTTTTGTCCCTGAAAACTACCTCTCCAATTGCATCAGCTGCTGCTCCTTCAGGCTCAGCTGCTTCTTCTCCATGGCCAGTTCGTGATTCCTAGTGGCCGACTGCGCGCGTAGCTCCCTAGCCTGGCGCGCAGATTCAGATTCGCGCTTAGCCATGCGGCGCATCTCAGCTGATCGATCTCGGTGCGCCAGTTCGCGTCGTTTTAGCTGCCGATGACGGCGCTGTCGCTCCTCGGCTTCTTGGCTGGATTTGGCGCGGCTGGCGCGCGCCAACTCATCGGCGCTGTCCTGTAGCGCCGCACCGCTGGCGCCACTCGCTCGGCGCTGTTCCTGGCGCCGGCGCATCTCAGCCTGACGCTGACGCGTCTCCCATGGTTCCACGGCGCCCAGACTTGACGAGCTCAGAGCGTCGGTGGATTGGGAGCGCTGGCGGGGCCTGCTGCTGCTGCCAGTGATCTGCTGCTGCTGCTGTTGCTGCTTCTGCTCAGTCAGCTGGCGCTCACGGTCGCGGCGCGCTTTTGACTCCTCCTGAGGCGGGTGCGGCGGTGTGAGGTACTTGTGTAACACCTAATTTGGTGATATTCATACACCTAATTTGGCGCCATTTAGACACCTAATTTAGCGCCAGTTAGACACGTAATTTACCGCCGTTAAGACACCTAATTTGGCGCCATTCAGACACATAATTTGGCGCTATTCAGACACCTAATTTGGCGCCATTTAGACATAATTTGGCGCTATTCAGACACCTAATTTGGCGCTAGTTAGACACCTAACTTTGCGCCATTCATACACCTAATTTAGCGCCATCAAGAAATCTAATTTGGCGCCATTCAGACACCTTATGTGGCGCCATTCAGACACCTAATTTGGCGCCCATAACCAACCCATTCCACACTCACCAGCCGCCTCAACCGCCTAGTTTCCAACCGCTGCTTCAGTCGTTCAGCTTGAACCTCGTGATCCGCCAGTTCCCGGCGAATCTGTGACTCCCAATTGCCAGAGTCGGTCCCGCCGTTGCTAAGTAACGGAGCTGTCTGCTGCTGCTTACTGCTGAAACAAACAAAATCAAGTGTGGAATTTTGCGATTAAAAACTACACAGTAGAGGCAGAGGTCTATGGACCTCGTTTTATGCGTTTGCATAAATAGTTATCTTCGATTCCTATGAAAGTTAAGGGCTCTTTTGCAGAGATCTTGCAACTTTTCAGAGGGATTGGAAGCCACTTGCAGTGCAGACGCTGGAAGCTATCTACAGACCCTAAAGATCCTGGAAGCCATAGTATACAGACCCTAAAGATCCTGGAAGCCATAGTCTACAGACCCAAGAGATCCTGGAAACCATCTACAGACCCTAAAGATCCTGGAAGCCATAGTCTACAGACCCAAGAGATCCTGGAAACCATCTACAGACCCTAGAGATCCTGGAAACCATCTACAGACCCTAGAGATCCTGGAAGCCATATACAGACCCTAAAGATCCTGGAAGCCATAGTCTACAGACCCTAGAGATCCTGGAAACCATCTACAGACCCTAGAGATCCTGGAAGCCATCTACAGACCCTAAAGATCCTGGAAGCCATAGTCTACAGACCCTAGAGATCCTGGAAACCATCTACAGACCCTAAAGATCCTGGAAGCCATAGTCTACAGACCCAAGAGATCCTGGAAACCATCTACAGACCCTAAAGATCCTGGAAGCCATCTACAGACCCTAGAGATCCTGGAAGCCATAGTCTACAGACCCTAGAGATCCTGGAAGCCATAGTCTACAGACCCTAGAGATCCTGGAAACCATCTACAGACCCTAAAGATCCTGGAAGCCATAGTCTACAGACCCTAGAGATCCTGGAAACCATCTACAGACCCTAAAGATCCTGGAAGCCATAGTCTACAGACCCAAGAGATCCTGGAAACCATCTACAGACCCTAAAGATCCTGGAAGCCATCTACAGACCCTAGAGATCCTGGAAGCCATCTACAGACCCTAGAGATCCTGGAAGCCATAGTCTACAGACCCTAGAGATCCTGGAAACCATCTACAGACCCTAGCTAGAGATCCTGGAAGCCATCTACAGACCCTAGAGATCCTGGAAGCAATAATCTACAGACCCTAGAGATCCTGGAAACCATCTACAGACCCTAGAGATCCTGGAAACCATAATCTACAGACCCTAGAGATCCTGGAAGCCATATTCTACAGACCCTAGAGATCCTGGAAGCCATCTACAGACCCTAGAGATCCTGGAAGCCATAGTCTACAGACCCTAGAGATCCTGGAAGCCATCTACAGACCCTAGAGATCCTGGAAACCATCTACAGACCCTAGAGATCCTGGAAACCATATTCTACAGACCCTAGAGATCCTGGAAGCCATATTCTACAGACCCTAGAGATCCTGGAAGCCATATTCTACAGACCCTAGAGATACTGGAAGCCATATTCTACAGACCCTAGAGATACTGGAAGCCATATTCTACAGACCCTAGAGATCCTGGAAGCCACATTCTACAGACCCTAGAAATCCGGGAAGCCATATCTTACAGACCCTAGAGATCCTGGAAGCCATATTTTACAGACCCTAGAGATCCTAGAAGCCATATTCTACAGACCCTAGAGATACTGGAAACCATATTCTACAGACCCTAGAGATCCTAGAAGCCATATTCTACAGACCCTAGAGATACTGGAAGCCATATTCTACAGACCCTAGAAATCCTGGAAGCCATATCTTACAGACCCTAGAGATCCTGGAAGCCATATTCTACAGACCCTAGAGATCCTAGAAGCCATATCTTACAGACCCTAGAGATCCTAGAAGCCATATTCTACAGACCCTAGAGATCCTAGAAGCCATATCTTACAGACCCTAGAGATCCTAGAAGCCATATTCTACAGACCCTAGAGATCCTAGAAGCCATATTCTACAGACCCTAGAGATACTGGAAGCCATATTCTACAGACCCTAGAGATCCTGGAAGCCATATTCTACAGACCCTAGAGATCCTGGAAGCCATATTCTACAGACCCTAGAGTCTAGAGATCCTAGAAGCCATATTCTACAGACCCTAGAGATACTGGAAGCCATATTCTACAGACCCTAGAGATCCTGGAAGCCATATTCTACAGACCCTAGAGATCCTGGAAGCCATATTCTACAGACCCTAGAGATCCTGGAAGCCATATTCTACAGACCCTAGAGATCCTGGAAGCCATATTCTACAGACCCTAGAGATCCTAGAAGCCATATTCTACAGACCCTAGAGATCCTAGAAGCCATATTCTACAGACCCTAGAGATCCTAGAAGCCATATCTTACAGACCCTAGAGATCCTAGAAGCCATATTCTACAGACCCTAGAGATCCTAGAAGCCATATTCTACAGACCCTAGAGATCCTAGAAGCCATATCTTACAGACCCTAGAGATCCTGGAAGCCATATCTTACAGACCCTAGAGATCCTAGAAGCCATATCTTACAGACCCTAGAGATCCTAGAAGCCATATTCTAAAGACCCTAGAGATCCTAGAAGCCATATTCTACAGACCCTAGAGATCCTGGAAGCCATATTCTACAGACCCTAGAGATACTGGAAGCCATATTCTACAGACCCTAGAGATCCTAGAAGCCATATCTTACAGACCCTAGAGATCTTACAGTTGTTAAAACAATCAGTTAGCTTTAAGAAATGTAATAATAAAACCAAAACCATAAGCCCTAAAAATCTAGACAGCGAATGTACTTTATCTTTAGCTTAGTCTGGATGACTAACCGAATTGCTGAATCATTCTCAACAAACTCCTCGGCAGCCATCAGTTTCTCGCGCTCCTGTCTAGCTAAGCTCAGACTGGCCTTCCTCTCGGCTTCGTGTTTATCGTAGAGTTCAAACAGCTGCGCCACGGGTAATCCCGGATTCTCGAGCTCGAAATCCTGCAGTCGTTTGTACAACAGACGAACCGGTTGTAGGCCTAGGCGATGGCAGGCCTCTAGGCTGCGCGGACTAGTAAGGACATAGTCGAGACAATCGAATTCAGGGCTGTCAAAATTGGTCAGATCGATTCGCGGCACCGAGGACTGTTCCGACGCGGCGGTTTGATTTAGATTGTCCATCGACTTAGTTGACGAGAGCAGAGTTCCTTGAGCTCGTCCTTTGGCCACCTTGCGCGGCAGGCCAGTGCCTACCCCAGTTCCGGTGCGCCAGAAGTCCTGACTACTGGCTGACATGGATCTCTCTGGCTAGACCACACTGCAGAAGACTATTGTATTGGAGTATTTAGCAGTGACGTGTTTAATCAAACTTTGGTTCCACTTAATTCACGCTTTCTGTCGTCTCTTAAAGGGTTGTTTGGGCCAAAACAAAAATGGCACGCTAAACACACACCGTCGGAACAGTGGGTGGGCGAGTGAGTTGTAAAAAAGGAAAGGAAAGGGTGGGGCGGGCGAGCGGGCGGCAGATTGTAAACTGAATAGAAGGGAGAGAACTGGGGAGGAGAGGTAGGTGGTTGTAAAACCCCGTCCTTCCACCCATGCCAACCCAGCCTTCGCCTCTCTTATCTTACCCACCCCCCTCACCCTGTAGCCTTTATTTTTTTTCAGGCTAATGTACATACTAACTCCCGTCCCTTCCTTCCCGACATGCACATAACCCGCCCTATCTGCAGAATAGCGCGAACGATCTAACTCAGCGTACAAATTAATCCATACACAAACTACATTAATTTGTACAAGCCAAAAAATAACCACCGCTATAGACTTCATCATTAGACTTAAGGAAGATGATCCAGCCAAGTTAGAGCACAGATACTCGTAGGAGTACACGTAATGAACGATGCGCCTTATTTCCAAAAATTTCTTCGTTTTTTTGAAAATCACTTCCAAAATTAAAAACTATTCAAACCGAAATTAACAAACGCCAGACTATATTGTTCAAGCTTAGTTAATCGATAGTTTTTTATATTAGTGAATAAATATTAATCAAAACAACCTTCTTCAAGTAAATAATGTATTTTGTGTCCTATAGTACAAGTTCACCACTTTAATATAACTATATTAATTAACCAATAAAGAATATTCTTAGTAAGCAATTAATTAGTCGAAATAAATAATGCTGATAAAATCAGAGACTGACTGCTGTTATAAATATTTCTCTGAAAATACACTACTTTTTACTAATAGCAATAACTGAATAAACAAACATTCATTTACAGCATGCACAAAAAGAGAAAATGGAATGAAATTTCAATCAAACGCATTCACGCAAATCTCGTTGTTAAAAATGCAATACAGGAGTCACAGAAGTTTATGAAACAATAAACTAAGACGTAACAGCTTAATAACATTGTATCTATCTAAATAATCATAATCAGGAGAGTTTGTGTTGACGCAATATTAGGCATTTAATATCATGAAGTGGTGTCAATACTCGTAAATTACTAAAAACATTTAAAACTGTATTCAGTGACCAGTACGTACGAGTACATTTATTGAGAATATTTATATCATTATGGAACACGCTTTTATTAGTTTATGTCAGTATACAAAACAACTTTGCAGGACGTACCAAGAGCGATAATTTAGGTAAGTTTAGGATCAGTTCCAAGACTGCCAGCAGCCATATTTTAGGTCAGTTTAGGACCAGTTCCATACTAGTGTCAGGGCCATATTTTCAGTTAGTTTAGGACCAGCTCCCTAAGAGTGCCAGGGATCATATTTTAGGTCAGTTTAGGACCAGTTTCAAGACTACCAGGGCGATATTTTAGGTAAGTTTAGGACCAGTTTCCTAAAACTGCCAGATGTGATATTTTAGGTAAGTTTAGGACCAGTTTCCTAAAACTGCCAGATGCGATATTTTAGGTAAGTTTAGGACCAGTTCCATAATAGTGTCAGGGTCATATTTTTAGTTAGCTTAGGACCAGAGCTTAGAACCAGTTCCCTAAGAGTGCCAGGGGCCATATCTTAGGTCAGTTTAGGACCAGTTTCAAGCCTACCAGGGGCGATAATTTGGGTCAGTTTAGGACCAGTTTCCTAAAACTGCCAGATGCGATATCTTAGGTTAGTTTAGGACCAGTTTTAAGACTACCAGGGGTGATAATTTGGGTCAGTTTAGGACCAGTGTCCTAAAGCTGCAAGATGCGATATTTTAGGTCAGTTTAGGACTAATTCTCAAGACTGCTATGGACCTTAATTCAAGTCAGCTGAAGGCCAAATTAGTAATAGGATTTTCAACACTAATTTTGAAGAAATCCAAAGCTACATTACTGGTAGATAATAAACAGAAAAAATAACTATTTTCAGGTTCTGTCAAGACTAGTAGAAAGGCGATCGGTCGGTTAAAGAAAAAATCAATAATTACAGCATTTCAAATTCAAACACCAGAAGCCACCTGTTTGTTAATCCGATCAGCAAAGCTACGATTTAACTGTCGCTGCCTTCTCTGCACAAGTGCGCCAGATAAAAGCAACGCTAGAAAGCACAGTGCGTGAAATAGAAAGAATTTGCCGCGCTCCAGTGCCTGCGACTTTGTCGGTATCAAATTGGATGGACAGGCGGCGAATCTAGATGGCGTAGATTTCTGTTCGCTGTCGCCGGGGCACGCGACACGGCGCTTGTAGCCAGATACGCAATAGGATGATAATTTGGCGTTTGATAGGCTGGATTCGAATTGGCTGCAACGAATACACGGCCCCACGGCTAGGCAGCTGCGATTGCCAGGTAGAAGCACCTGGGGGTGCAGGGGGGGAGCGGTAGGCAAGTGTAAGGCCAGTAGGATATGGAAGGCAGATAGGAGAGGGAATGCTGTTAAGGATGGGGGCAGAGGGAGAGTCAGGAGAGGTAAAGGGAGGGCTAGAGACAGAGGGAGAGGGAGAAGGAGAGGGGGAAGAGGTAGAGAGGGGAGAGGGGAAGCAGGGGGAGGGCAGGTAGAGGGCAAGGCAGAGGGGCAGGAAGAGGGCAGTTAGAGGGCAGAGGGGAAGGCATAGGGGGCAGGCAGAGGGCAGAGGGGAAGGCATAGGGGGCAGGCAGAGGGCAGAGGGGAAGGCAGAGGGCAGGCAGAGGGCAGAAGGGAAGGCAGAGGGGGCAGGCAGAGAGCAGAGGGAAGGGGAGGCAGAGGGCAGGCAGAGGGGAAGACAGGCAGAGGGGAGGCAGAGGGCAGGCAGAGGGCAGAGGGGAGGCAGAGGGCAGAGGGGAGGCAGAGGGCAGAGGGGAAGACAGGCAGAGGGGAGGCAGAGGGCAGAGGGAAAGACAGGCAGAGGGGAGGCAGAGGGCAGAGGGGAAGACAGGCAGAGGGGAGGCAGAGGGCAGAGGGGAAGACAGGCAGAGGGGAGGCAGAGGGCAGAGGGGAAGACAGGCAGAGGGGAGGCAGAGGGGAGGCAGAGGGCAGAGGGGAGGCAGAGGGCAGAGGGGAGGCAGAGGGGAGGCAGAGGGCAGAGGGGAAGACAGGCAGAGGGGAGGCAGAGGCCAGAGGGGAAGACAGGCAGAGGGGAGGCAGAGGGGAGGCAGAGGGCAGGCAGAGGGCAGAGGGGAGGCAGAGGGGAGGCAGAGGGCAGAGGGGAGGCAGAGGGGAGGCAGAGGGCAGAGGGGAGGCAGAGGGGAGGCAGAGGGCAGAGGGGAGGCAGAGGGGAGGCAGAGGGCAGAGGGGAGGCAGAGGGGAGGCAGAGGGCAGGCAGAGGGCAGAGGGGAGGCAGAGGGGAGGCAGAGGGCAGAGGGGAGGCAGAGGGGAGGCAGAGGGCAGGCAGAGGGCAGAGGGGAGGCAGAGGGGAGGCAGAGGGCAGAGGGGAGGCAGAGGGGAGGCAGAGGGCAGAGGGGAGGCAGAGGGGAGGCAGAGGGCAGAGGGGAGGCAGAGGGGAGGCAGAGGGCAGAGGGGAGGCAGAGGGGAGGCAGAGGGCAGAGGGGAGGCAGAGGGGAGGCAGAGGGGAGGCAGAGGGCAGAGGGGAAGACAGGCAGAGGGGAGGCAGAGGCCAGAGGGGAGGCAGAGGGCAGAGGGGAAGACAGGCAGAGGGGAGGCAGAGGGGAAGACAGGCAGAGGGGAGGCAGAGGGCAGATGGGAAGACAGGCAGAGGGGAGGCAGAGGCCAGAGGGGAAGACAGGCAGAGGGGAGGCAGAGGGGAAGACAGGCAGAGGGGAGGCAGAGGGCAGATGAAGCAGAGAGCTAGTCAAGGGGCATTCAGGTGCGAAAAACAAAGGTGCGCAGAGCGGACAAACCTGCTGAGGATTAGGCAGAATCAGCTGGGAGCCTGGCTTAGCAGGCGAAGAAGCTGTAGACGCAGTGCCAGCGGAATCTGGTGCCAATGGAACAGCATCCGCCTTGACAGCTTCTGGATGCTCAATTAGTGCATCCTCCAGATACAAAGCCAAGATGCATATGCTAGGAAAAGTGAGAGAATGAATGTATTGTATTATTTCTACAATTAAAGAACAAAATATTTTAATCTGGCAATAGAAAAGCTTACAAAATTAAACCACCAATGGTAGTCATCATAATTTTTTTGCTGCAATATTCAATCATGCTGTATGTCTTGATGCTTTTGCAGTTTTTGCTGAAATAGAATTAATTGACTAGAATTAAATCAATGCAGTTCAAATCTAAAATCTTGTGCAATCTGCAATGTCAATCAACTGATTGAAAGTAACCTCACTCTTACCTCAGTAGGGTTTTTATTAATCTACAATAGCTGGATTTGATTAAACATTCTTTCTGCCATTTCAAGTCAATCTTTTAAATAAACAACATTATTCCCTTAAATTCTAAAACAATGTATGAGTTTTTAATATAAAAATCTTTTTTTGATATATTTATTTACCAATTACAAATTGTTTATTTATTGTACTTATAATAAGGCAGATATGCTTTTACCCTACTAATAGTAGTTCAAGCTTGGAAAATGTTAGGGAGCAAGACATTGAGATTAGGAGCTTCTTTATAAATAAAAAGCAGTGCTTGCAGAGAAGAAACCTCTTCAACTAATTTCTGAGAAAGGGCTTCTTGTAATACAGTATGAATGCTTTAAAAACCTATTCATGTTACATTTATTTCTTAGAAAGACCATTATTTGAATTCTCGCAAAAATGCTAATATTTTTGTTTTAATGTTGTGAATGCAATTAATATTGTATGAAACCAATTTTGTTTTAAATACATGGGCAAAATGGTATAAATAGAAGCTCCGAGCGGGCCAAGAGAGCAACTTGCCTCGACTCGTCGATTAATATTGAGCGAGCTAAATCTTAGAAGCAATCACTTGAAAATTGACTTGTTCATTTCTTAGAGTATAAACCCCAAATCGGGAGTAGTATTAAGATCAGCTACAAGCGAGAAACCGCCTCAGGGCAGTAATAGTAAATTCGCCTCAGGGCAGAAGAACCGCTTCATAGCGAGAGAAGATTGCCTCAGGGCAGAAAAGGAGCATAAGCTGTGACCCTCTGATCCAGGGAACGCCCAGGACTGAGAGAATAATATTAGGGGAAGCATAGGAATAGAATAGACAGTGCTATTAGACCGCTCAGGCCAGAAAGTACAATAGAAGTACAGACGCTACCAATAGAAGCACATGCGCTACAAGTAAAGGGTAAGTAAGAACCAGCAATACTAACAAGAAGGGATAACCCCTGCAACAGCTTGGTGGCAGCAAGTAAGGCTAGACAAAGGAATAAATAAGAGCCCTGGGACAGCTTTTGGTGGATTCTTATAGAGAGCCAAAAGGCTTGTAACAACTTAGTGTCTCAGCGGTGGGATTCTCAGTGTATAAGAATCACCACTGTAACAACTTTGGTACCAGCAGTGGGATAACTAAAGAGGGAAGCAAACCCCCTGTAACATTTCAAACGATAAAATATAAATATTAGCATAAGAGCCCTGGCTAGGGGCTGATGCACTTATACTTATAAAACAAACAAACCAACAAGAAACCTGACTTTTTGACTGCCAGCTAGTAGTTAAATTTTTTGGATTTTTTTGCTTTTTAGGCCTTTTCAAATTTAAAACTCTATGATGTATTTTAGCTCACATTGAAAATAATAAAAGAAATGTTGGCTTAAACTTTATGGTAATTTCTTTTTTTTAATTTACATTATGATCATTTATGATCATTTGTTTAATTTACCAAGAATCAATGATCTGATTGACATATATTATTCAATTATGCCTTGAAAATGTACCTAAAATCATATTTTGTACAGGGCATAGATGGACTATAAATTGAAGGTGACGTGTTATGAGCTAAATCTTTTTGATCAGCTTTTACTATGCGCCACTGTTTACTAGAACACTAATACTGTTTTGTGCCACTGTTTTTTTAGTTTTTTTGTTATGCAACATATCTGCCACTTTGTGCACATTTTTGTTGATATGCACTAGAATTTCCTGCCATAATGTATATCTTCTTGAGTATGATGTAGACAATATCTTTCTCAAATACTTTCAAAAATACTATATCTTTTTACAAAAATCGCCTATTATTGAGAACAATCCTCAATTATACTAGATATTTGTTATATTGACAAAATAATATTTAACTACCTTTTCTGAATCGCATTTTAGAAGAATTGTTTTGCATTAAGGTCACATATATACAACATCAATTTTCTATTTTTCCCTGCTTAGATTCTTGCTGCTTCCGTCGTTAGTCGTTAATCGGCTAAAAAAACCGTAAAAAATTATTGATGCCCTTTCAAATACCTTACTTAATACAAATATCGTATAGTACTCGTTTTCAGTGACCGTGTAAAATTCAACCTTTTGAATAAATAAATCGGATCATACTGGCATAACAGGCTCCTTAAGCCTGAGCCAAATTTACTACTACTACTACTACTATATCCCTGATATCAAAGAAGACAATAAGCATAAGTTTCACTGTTGACCTTGACTAGCATATCTTCATTAGTCTTGGTGATCTTGGCCACCTTTATTCAAAACTCTGATATATGTTTTTTGGGTTATACTTGAAAATATAACTTAGTCTTTGCTTAGCAACTTTGGAACAATCTTAGCACTGATCTTGCATATCCCTAGATCTTCAGCCAAGATTTTATAAACATTGTTATAGTCTATGCCTAGCTCATTTGCAATCAAGCATATTGTCAGCCATTGGTTGCTTCAAAGCAACATAGTCACTTTCTCAACATTTTCATCAGTTTTGCTTGTTTAAAGCCTTCTATTTCTAGTGTTTTTATTAATATTCTTCTATCTACCCTTTTTTAAATTGGAGCCTATTTATAGGCACAACGGCTATGTTTATAGGCCTAAGTATGGATACTATAGCTTACAAGAAACTGCAAATTTAAAAGGCCTAGTGCACCCAGAAGCTGTACTGTGTAGTGTAGGCCTGCTGCCTAGGCATAGTCCTAGATCTTTTTTGAACACCTTGTACTAAAAAGCATTTAGGGCCTAGTGTACAATGCAAAATTGCAAAAAGCCAAAAATGTTAAAAATGGCTAAATAAATAGGCAGTTGTTATTGTTATAGCCCCCCTAATGACCATATAAATAGCAAGATAGTTATTTTTACAGTTAACACTTAAAACAAATACCATCTATATGAAATGACAAACTTGCTGGGCAAATATTATTAGGCCTATAGTTAAATTTAAAAAATAAAGAAATCTGAAATGTTTTATTAATAAAATTTATATAATAGAGTAACTTCTAGCAGTTTTTGTCATGGTAGCTTACTTTAGGCCTAGGTAATTGTTAACTAATAGAATAGGGGCCTACATTGTAATTTAAGTGAAATTTTTGAAATTTGAATTTTAGACTGAAAAATCAGACTGAAGTTTGACTATAAAAATAGGCAATAGGCCTACTCCAATAGCCATTTTGTTTCCTACTTACAGTGACCATAAAAATAACAGTTTTGCTATTTATATGGTTTTATTAAGTAAAGACCATAGGCCCACATAGTGTCTTATGCATTAACCATAAAAACAACCATTTTGTTATTAATAGGCCTAGCCTATGCTATGCCTGGTCACCATAACAATAACAACTGCCAAATAAATAATGACATTGTAATTACTATTAGGCCTAGGCCAAATAATATCATGGCATTAGGCATTGAGCCCCTAGTAATATTTGAGTCATTTGACTAGGCCCTATATTTATAATGGCCAGCGGCCCTAGGCCTACGCCTAATCTTTTGAAAAAAAATTACATGAAAGTTAGTACTTAAGTCTAGGACGTTGTCACGTTAGGTGAGATCGATATTAGCCTATGATGAGAAAACCATATTCCGCAGTTCAGTGGAGGGCAACAGTTGTAGCCTTTTTCTACATTCTCCAACACCTTAGTCAGCGTCAGCGTCAGCGCAGCTAGCCTAGTCTCTCTATCTCTCCCTCTTCAGCGCCGCGCACCGCGCTTGGCTAAGAACTTAAAACACGTTTTTTTAACGGACTTTAACTGCACGAAGTAAAACAAGTGTAACAAAAAATTCGGTATTTAAAAACAAGAACTACACAAAATCAAATGAATATTTTTAGTTTTTATAAGTTTTGCGTTTTTTTGGAAAAATATAAAAAATTAAATTGATGTTTTAAAATTTTCTCCGAAAAAATACTGTTTGGCTGATAGGCCTATGACGTCACGCACAGATGTGCACGCCTGGGTTGCTTCAGTAAAAAGGATTAAACTCCATTGTCTTTGATTAAATAAAATTTAATTCTTAGTTGAACTACACCTAGTCCTAGATATAAACTTATCTTAAGAGCTACGTCTGTAAGACTACGTACCAGTTCACAATCACAACTACACTCCATATTTCCATAAAACTAAAAAAGTAGATTTGGAGCGTAGACTAAAACAAAACGTCAAAAGGCCAAAGGGGTAGGCTATTAAAACCAGAAAGTAAAAGTCAAACTGCAACTGGAGACTGCTGACAGTAACAGAGTAGGGCATATTTTGCTTTCAAAGGTCGAATAGACTTAATACTTTAGGCAATTTTCATTTTATTTAAATTTTATACTGTGACTTCTTTACTGCTGGGTAGGTCCTAGTTCAGCTTATATTATACTGTGTATTCAAGTAATTAGGCCCTAGTTCTAAAAGCTAACTTGATACTACTCTCTGTCAATAAGGCTAATCTAATTTTGGCCATTGCCCATTAAACTAAATCAATGCCAATGGCCTCTCATGAACCCCCAGTCATCAAAATTGAAACCAAGTAAGTTAAATGAATTCCAACTTGGTTTAAATTAATGTTTTATTCTCTATATTACTATATTTATAGTTAATTATGTTTTAATTTTAAAACATTGAAACATTTTGCCAGAGACAAGGTACAAAATTGCATCCTGTGCTATTTCAAAGTGCAATTTAAAGGCTCAGAGTGCAATTTCTATTTTTTCTTAGTTATAGGCAGTGCAAATATGGCTTCAACAGAAAAATAAGTTATGGGATCACATTAAACCATACCCACTTGTCAATTTTATTTTTAATTTTAGGGTGCAATTTTAAAATTAAGCCAAGGGTATATATGTATATTCTGTGCACAAAAATTGAACCTAGACTTCAAATTTTGCTTGTTTCAGTTTACAATCACCTTATATTTTGCTCATTCTAGCATAAAAATGGCATGTTCAAAACTGGCTAGGCCTAAGGCTGACAAAACAATATGCAAAAATATATATTATTTTATGTTTTTACTTTTCAAGTGAATTTTAGAAGACTTAGATTTAGATAAAAACTAGTTTCTTGAAGGCATTAGTTTGTTTAATGAGTATCTTTATTTAATTTAAGTTATTTAAGAATATCTATTTTGGTAATAGTAGCAATTTAGGCAATTGTGTATGTTGGATTTTGTATTCGGTGGGGGTGGCAATTTTGGGGCACTGCCACTAGGCCTAATATTGAATGTTTTGTAGAGATACCATTTGCCAATATTGTGTGCTTAAAATACAAATCATGAATAAGTATAAAAAATGAGCATTTTTATATTTTAATTGGCATTCATTCACTAAAAAATAACTATTAGGCCTATACTTAATTTGTTGGTGGATTTCATGTATGATCATGTAAGACCAACCAAAATTGGCATCCAAGACATTAAGCCTAATTAGAATCACCAATTCTTAATGCTTGCAAAAGTCAAGTACAATAATAGGCCTAGCTGAACTTACATGCAAAGATAGACAATGAAATGAACATGGAAATTACAAATGTCAAATGAATTTTTTCACTTGTCAAAATAATATTCAAAGCATAGGAAAATAGTTTTTAAATGAGAAAACTTCATTATAATTTGAACATAGAAAGTTCTAGCATAATAATAAAAGTACAAAGCATTTGCTAAAACTTTTATAGACACTTGTATAAAAACTTATAATTTTCTAAACTTGAATGCAAGGATTAAAAAGCCTTGCAAAGTGACAAAGAATTTTGTTTTACAATATACAATCACTATTTTCTTTCTTGAAAATAAATCAAGTGTATAATGAGTATCTGTAAAAGTAACTAGTAAGCTTGTTTTGTTTTTGTCACAAATAATTTATTTTCTTTTTTTAAGCATGTTTAAACAATATAATATGATGTATGACAGCTCATAAGATTGCAATTCCAAATTAGTTCAAAAAATTGAAAAACACTAGCACTAACACTTCAAAGTAAAATTTCTATGCATCTATGCTTCATTTTAAACTTTTTAAGAACTTCTTCATGAGTTAGAAAAGTGTTATAGTAGAATTGGAGTAGCAGAATAGATTGTAGACAATTGTCACCTATTGTGTTGCACTCAGCAGTTAAAGTTCTTTTTAGCTTGGAAAAAACTTTGACTCATGTGTCAAAACTGGAAAAGTAACAAAGATCATGAGTAGTCACTTAATGTTTAGTAATTTATGTATGCTACAAGTATTTAATGCTTCAATTGCTGACATAAAATGGTCTCACATTGATACTGCTGCCCATTGTTGATGCCATAGTAGGTATTGTGCTTTACCATTGAAGGTGGGTCTGTAAGTTGGTAGTTATTCAGCACAGCTTCCTGCACTTTATTCCATTGCTCTTTTATATAGAGACAAGCTTTTCATATAAAAGAATTTGGTATCAACAAGTTGAAGGTCAAGCTGAAGTCATCAAGTTGAAGGTGCACTTTTGTAGAGCATCATATTGCAGTTTGATATCTGATATGATTGCTGCTACTGCCAGATAGAAAACCATTTCTCTATAATTCTGCTTAGCTATTATCAACATTGGTTGCTAGGATCTTTTTGTTGCAAATACAAAATGTTCTCATGAAAAGCAAATTCTTGGCAACTTTACTTTGATATCAAAGGCCCACCAACAACTGGCGCTCTCCTTGCCTGACTCTCCTTTCTCAGCTTGGGCTCATTCGAAATCGAACTGTATTGGCGTCATGCGCCAAAAACTTGCAAGAACTTTGCTGAGCTGGTGAAACGCGGCTACTATAACGACGTGAAGTTTCATCGGATCGTACGCGATTTCATGGTGCAAGGCGGCGACCCCACGGGCACTGGTCGGGGCGGTTCGTCCATCTATGGCAAGCATTTCGACGATGAGATCCATTCAGACTTAAAGCACTCAGGCGCTGGTATAGTCAGCATGGCCAATTCTGGACCAAATACGAACGGGTCGCAGTTTTTTATCACACTGGCCCCGACTGAGTGGCTAGACAATAAGCATACTATATTTGGAAGGGTCTATAGCGGAATGAGAACTGTGCAGAAGCTCGGTCTGGTTGCTACGGACTCTAATGATCGACCAGTTGAAGAGGTTAAAATTATCAAAGCGTATTATTCTGCGGCTTGATTGGCTTTGTTTTATTTAACCATCATTTTATAAAAGTTTGCTAGCTTGTGCTGTGCAGCTATATGTCAATATTATTTTGTTTCCTTTCCGTCTGTCTCTTCCCTAAGTATCTCCCTTTGTCTCTCCCTTCGTCTTTCCCTTCGACTCTTCCTTTGTCTCTATTCTTTTATTCGTTCATGTCTCCTTTCATCTCTCCCTTTAACTATCCATTTCTTCCCCTTTATCTCTCCCTTCATCTATCCATTCATCTCCCTTCATCTCTTCCTTCATCTCTCGCTTCAACTTTCCCTTTATCTCTTCCTTCATCTCTCCCTTCAACTTTCCCTTTATCTCTTCCTTCAACTTTTTCTTTTTAGCTCTCCCTTTATCTCTCCCTTCAACTTTCACAGCTACGTTTTCCCTATCTCTTTGCTCTGGTCTGATGTCTCGGTGGTTTTCCAGCATTTTAATAGTTGTTGCTAATTGACGATATATAACTGTTTTAAGGCAATTTCGCTCTCGCTACTATTGTAAGTAATAATGTCACGAGTTTTTAGTAGCTTTTATAATTCATATGAGTTATGTCAACAAATAAACTACGCCAAAATAACTGGCAGTTATGCTTGTGTGTTTCTATATTTGTGCTATATGCCAAAGTAGTGTAAAAAAGTTGATTTGCTTACTGTCTTCTCGATTCACGTTATTTGTACTTTTCTAAATATTTATTACTTGTCAAACCCTTGTTAAACCCAGGGCTTTAGTTGACTGTAGATATTTGCCACACATTTAAGCTACGACTCGGAGTTACATATTTTAGACCTGTTAGCACTCTTTGTTGATTCATTGTACTAAACAATAGATTATATTTTATGTAAGTTTGTCTACTTTCCAGAGCCTCAGTTACTGAGACAGCCTCCCAGATCCTCAGTTGCTGGGCCAGCCTCCTAAATCTTCAGTTGCTGGGCCAGCCTCCTAAATCATCAGTTGCTGGGCCAGCCTCCTAAATCCTCAGTTGCTGAGCCAGTCTCCTAAATCCTCTGTTGCTGAGCCAGCCTCCTAAATCTTCAGTTGCTGGGCCAGCCTCCCAGATCCTCAGTTGCTGGGCCAGCCTCCCAGATCCTCAGTTGCTGGGCCAGCCTCCCAGATCCTCAGTTGCTAAGGCAACCTAGCTCCCAGATCCTCAGTTGCTAAGGCAACCTAGCTCCCAGATCCTCAGTTGCTGGGCCAGCCTCCTAGATCCTCAGTTGCTAAGGCAACCTAGCTCCCAGATCCTCAGTTGCTGGGGCAACCTCCCAGATCCTCAGTTGCTAAGGCAACCTAGCTCCCAGAGTGTCAGTTGCTGTGCCAGCCTCTCGATCCTCAGTTGCTGAACCAGCCTTCCAGAGTGTCAGTTGCAGGACCAGCTTCCCAGGTCCTCAGTTCCTGAACCAGCCTTCCAGAGTGTCAGTTGCAGGACCAGCTTCCCAGGTCCTCAGTTCCTGAACCAGCCTTCAAGATCCCCAGTTGCTGGGCCACCAGAATCCCAGATTCTCAGTTGCAGGGTCAGCCTCTTAAATCTTCAGTTGCTGGGCAAGCCTCCCAGATCATCAGTCGCTGAATTCTGATTATTTAGCCGCATGTGAAAATTGCAAATTGGTAAATGTAAGAGATTTCCGTGAGTATGCATTTGTTGTATACCTAACGAGAAGCCATTTGAAAGATTGGAAGATAGTAGACTGCTTCTCTGTTCAGTAGGCTCTGTCTGCGCACCACTTTCTACCTGTGCCGGTCCTTAGCACAGCAAATAGTCAGTGTTGTTCGGATAAATCCGGTTTTACATTCAATAAGACTTACAGATTGTATGGCTTTGTGTACGTGCGGGTTCAGTGTGGCAATGGCACTCTGCAGTAAAACTGCGTGAAGAATGAAATACAGGCGTAGGTATAGAGGTCGTGTCCCCGCTCTTAGCTCTGTCTCTCTCTCTCTCTCTCTCCTTTCAATTTTGCTCTTATAAATCTGCTCTGAATGCCGAAAAATATGATTTCATTTTTACATTCTCGTACTGTACAACAGTTTATAAAATATAGAAGTCATTTTTACACTGAGTGCCGTGGGAGCGAAACCCGACCGTGCGAAAAAAGTGAGTCGTTAATTATACTTAATGCTTTCCTTTTTGCAAAAATCTTTCTATGTACTAGCTGTATGGCTACCAACAAGTACAGTCACTGCTGCATTAGCTTAGGTTTGATTGTACCTCTTAGGTAGTCAGGTGGAGTTGCCGGTAGAGATCTACATTGTAGCTTAGCTTACATGTGCAAGGGGGGTTGCTCACTCGAAGTGCAACGTGAAACGCATACGCAGCTCGTACTTAAGTGGCAAGCCAAGCCGAAAGAAATCTCTTGTCTTTTCCACTCTTCCCCTTCTTTAGATCGACCAAAATATATCTCAGCTGTTTGGAGTTGACTGTTAATTATACACCGAGTTCGTTAGTTTGCTACGCAGTTGTATCAAATCGGATCGATATCAATTTGTAAGTGGAAAGTTGTGAATATATATCTGATACACTCGTAGTAATTTGTATTTACTTGAACCGTAATAATACACTGGATAAGAACAGCTTATCGCATCTCGATCTAGGGGGGGGGGGTCAGTCTTAAGTCGCGCATGATGGCATGGACACACGAATGTTGGGCGGTCATGTCATACAGGTACATGTAGTGACTTATAAGCACGTACCGATAAGAACTAAGGCCTAAAGTTAGTCCAAAGAATTAACAATCTTTTGACTGTATAAAATGTTCACGTCTTACCTGCGTGCAAATGCACGACACATTAGCCAAGCTGCATTTACCCGTTTACACTGCTCGCGTTGATTCATAAATCCAGATCTCTAGTCGTATATTATAAGTCAACGTTTCATTCCAAACTCTAGATTCGGACTTGATCGGGTAACCCGGAAACCAAAAGCATGTCTTCCTCCAATGGGTCACCAGAGCAGCCTCCAGCGTGGTGGCTGTGGCTGCGCGATCCATACCCGTGGCACAAGTTCAAAGCCGTAGTGCCGGGCGTGTCTCGGCCTCAACTGTCGGACCTGTGGTTCTACGGAGTGCTGTGCACCATTCTGATGCTTCTCCTCCGAGGCCTGCTGCACTACAGTTTGCTTAAGCCACTTGGACAGCGCTTGAAACTGTCCGATCGCCGCGTCCGCTTGCCGGGCTGGTTCGCCGCTCGAACGCGACTTCTGGAACCGTTGCTGGGCCATCGAAGGCGCCTGGCACCTGCCGAGCTGAAGGAGCTGGCTAGGACGGCTAACGTCAGCGAGAGATCCGTAGAAAACTGGCTTCGGTTGCGAAGGAATCGCGACAAACCGACTCAATTGGCTCGATTCACCGAGTGCAGCTGGTACCTCATCTACTACACCGTGTTCGTCACCTATGGCCTCGTGCTGCAGTGGAACGAGCCGCACTTCTGGGACAGCCGCCACCTGTGGCTTGACTGGCCGCAGCACCATCTCAGCCGAGCGGCCTTCTGGTACTACATGCTCGAACTGGGCTTCTACGCTTCCTCCCTAATCACTCTGACAGCCGATATCAAACGAAAAGATTTCTACGAACTGACAGCTCATCATCTGGTTACAATTGGTTTGATCTTGCTGTCGTGGGCGTTCAACTTCACCAGGGTTGGCCTTTTAACACTCGTCATTCATGACGCCGTAGATCCCCTCCTGTCGTTTGGCAAGCTGGCAAAATACCTGGGTGCTCAGAAATTGAGCGACGCCACTTTCGGCGTGTTTCTCATCGTCTGGGTCCTGTCTAGGCTAGTAGCTCTACCAATCCGAGTAGTGTACTCAGTGTACGCCCACAGTCTACCAGCGCTGGAGATTCCACCCTGTCTTGTCTACTATATGTTCGTTGGCATGTTTGTGCTGCTGCAGGTGTTGCACTGTGTCTGGACCTACTACATATTCCGCATCGTGTTGTACCTGCTGCGCACCGGCCAGACTGATGGAGACATCCGCTCGGATTCGGAGATGTCCGACAATAATGAAGTTGAGGATGACGACGACTTGGCGGACAATAATGCCGCTGTTAGTAGTAACGGAAAAGTCACCGGGAAGACTGACTGAGATGGTAATTCAAGCTAGGTATAGCCACAGTCTAAGAAAAAGTAGTTAACTCACAGCAGGGGGGCTTTGCTGACTTGTACTCGTAGTTTTTGGCACCGATTTAAAATTGTTTCCTTGCAGAACAATCTAAATTAATTTGCGCATGCAAGGGAAATCTAGTCGAGAATTTATTTGTTATTTGATTATCCTTTCTGTTGGCCTTATTAGCGAGTCTGCGAACTCATTATCTCTTACTAATGTTTGCTTCATTTGACCAAAATCGTTTTTGTTTTATCTAGCACTCTATTTGTTATACTCGTAGTTGTTTTCATTTTTTTAAACTCGCCGCTATATAGTAGCACCAGATCAAGTTAGTTTTCCATTGACTAATTATTCGCCTGAAAACCGTAGTTGTACTTATTCATCTTATAAACTATTTCATTAAACTTTTGTGGCGTCAATTTGAATGCAGTACTTTGGTTCAATTTTCGCTTAAGTAGATCCGTGTACCCCCGATAGCCAGAAAAAATAGAGATCGCTGGAAAAAAGAAACGCTTTATTTAAGCTACATACTACTGAAGTTAACAGTAACCTAGTAGTAAGTTCATTAACTTCAACTCTAATGCTTGTTAATTATTCAGACATGTAGAAGCCATGTAATTTCTTATTGGTTCTTATATGTCGATCCATTCTTAATGTCCGGGAGTTAACCTTTGCTTGTTGTTTAGAGAGATAATATTTTCTTTAACAAAACATTTGCTAGAAACTAACCAACTTCAGTTTATTTATAAACATTACAAACATTATAAACAATAAAACAATATAAACATTATAAACATTAGTCGTCAGTGGCGTCCCCAGTAAAAGCATGTCCCCACATGTATGGGGGGACATGCCAATACTTTAATTGTCTCCCACCACACCTTGTGACCCCTTATGGAAATCAATAGTTTTGCTTCATAGCGCTTTCGGCCCCAAAATAAGTGCCTGTTTGAGGCGCCGAAATGATAGCGCCCGTCTGCGGCGCTAAAATGAGTGCCTGCGGCGCCATAATAAGTGTTGGCGGGGCCAAAATGAGTGCCTGCAGCGCTAAAATGAGTGCTTGCGGCGCTAAAATGAGTGCTTGCGGCGCTAAAATGAGTGCCTGCAGCGCTAAAATGAGTGCTTGCGGCGCTAAAATGAGTGCCTGCGGCGCCAAAAAATGTTGGCGGGGCCAAAATGAGTGCCTGCGGCGCTAAAATGAGTGCCTGCGGCGCTAAAATGAGTGCCTGCGGCGCCAAAATGAGTGCCTGTGGCGCCATAATGAGTGCCTGCGGCGCCAAAATGAGTGCCTGTGGCGCCATAATGAGTGCCTGCGGCGCCAAAATGAGTGCCTGCGGCGCTGAAATGAGTGCCTGCGGCGCTAAAATGAGTGCCTGCGGCGCTAAAATGAGTGCCTGCGGCGCCAAAATGAGTGCCTGTGGCGCCATAATGAGTGCCTGCGGCGCCAAAATGAGTGCCTGTGGCGCCATAATGAGTGCCTGCGGCGCCAAAATGAGTGCCTGCGGCGCCAAAGTGAGAGCCTGTGGCGCCATAATGAGTGCCTGCGGCGCCAAAATGAGTGCCTGTGGCGCCATAATGAGTGCCTGCGGCGCCAAAATGAGTGCCTGCGGCGCCAAAATGAGTGCCTGTGGCGCCAAAATGAGTGCCTGTGGCGCCATAATGAGTGCCTGCGGCGCCAAAATGAGTGCCTGTGGCGCCATAATGAGTGCCTGCGGCGCCAAAATGAGTGCCTGCGGCGCCAAAATGAGTGCCTGTGGCGCCAAAATGAGTGCCTGTAGCGCCATAATGAGTGCCTGCGGCGCCAAAATGAGTGCCTGCGGCGCTAAAATGAGTGCCTGCAGCGCCAAAATGAGTGTCTGCGGCGCCAAAATGAGTGCCTGCGGCGCCAAAATGAGTGCCTGTTTGAGGCGCCGAAATGATAGCGCCCGTCTGCGGCGCTAAAATGAGTGCCTGCGGCGCCATAATAAGTGTTGGCGGGGCCAAAATGAGTGCCTGCAGCGCTAAAATGAGTGCTTGCGGCGCTAAAATGAGTGCTTGCGGCGCTAAAATGAGTGCCTGCAGCGCTAAAATGAGTGCTTGCGGCGCTAAAATGAGTGCCTGCGGCGCCAAAAAATGTTGGCGGGGCCAAAATGAGTGCCTGCGGCGCTAAAATGAGTGCCTGCGGCGCTAAAATGAGTGCCTGCGGCGCCAAAATGAGTGCCTGTGGCGCCATAATGAGTGCCTGCGGCGCCAAAATGAGTGCCTGTGGCGCCATAATGAGTGCCTGCGGCGCCAAAATGAGTGCCTGCGGCGCTGAAATGAGTGCCTGCGGCGCTAAAATGAGTGCCTGCGGCGCTAAAATGAGTGCCTGCGGCGCCAAAATGAGTGCCTGTGGCGCCATAATGAGTGCCTGCGGCGCCAAAATGAGTGCCTGTGGCGCCATAATGAGTGCCTGCGGCGCCAAAATGAGTGCCTGCGGCGCCAAAGTGAGAGCCTGTGGCGCCATAATGAGTGCCTGCGGCGCCAAAATGAGTGCCTGTGGCGCCATAATGAGTGCCTGCGGCGCCAAAATGAGTGCCTGCGGCGCCAAAATGAGTGCCTGTGGCGCCAAAATGAGTGCCTGTGGCGCCATAATGAGTGCCTGCGGCGCCAAAATGAGTGCCTGTGGCGCCATAATGAGTGCCTGCGGCGCCAAAATGAGTGCCTGCGGCGCCAAAATGAGTGCCTGTGGCGCCAAAATGAGTGCCTGTAGCGCCATAATGAGTGCCTGCGGCGCCAAAATGAGTGCCTGCGGCGCTAAAATGAGTGCCTGCAGCGCCAAAATGAGTGTCTGCGGCGCCAAAATGAGTGCCTGCGGCGCCAAAATGAGTGCCTGTGGCGCCAAATTGAGAGCTAAACAATACTGCTTCCCAAAAAATTGTAGGAATTTAGTCCTGTAATATAGAAATCTTGGCTTTGTCTAACATCTAACCTCTAATTCTATAAAATCCAATGGCGACGCCCCTGGTAGTCGTAGAAAAGACTGGAGCGCAGTATAACAAAGATTAATTATTTAAAACGCAGTTGCAGCGGTGGGGGGGGGGTTCTGCAGCGCTTTTCCATTATTCGTTTCTGCGCACTGACAGGAGAGATGGCTCGCACCCTGATGTCGTCTCGGCTCTGTACAGATTTTCTTACTTTGCACTGCTCACTGCAATGAGTTAGATAGATAAATAACCCCTAGCCGTATGCATAGGTTCTGTCCTGTCTCTATATGCTAGCCTCGGCAGCGCATCTCAGCTACCAGTTCTTCATCTACACCTTTCCCTCCACCTTCTGTCAAGTTTTTAAGCATATTATTTGCTATGTAGGTCTGCTCAATATAGCTCAGTTATAACTTCGTTTAAACTGGTCTGGTCACCTGCATCTAAATATTTTTTTCAGTATAGTAATTAGGTTAATATCATAAGTTGATGATGCAGCAGATTCCAGCGTCTGACGATGCTCAAAATAAGCGGAACGGACTGACAATTGAAGGTCGGAAATTGATTTTATTTTTTAAATTATGCGTGCATATTTATATATTACTCTATGACAGCACTCAGTCCATAACAGCACTCTATGACAGCACTCAGTCCATAACAGCACTCTATGACAGCACTCTATGACAGCACTCACTCCTTAACGGCACTCTATGACAGCACTCACTCCTTAACGGCACTCTATGACAGCACTCACTCCTTAACGGCACTCTATGACAGCACTCACTCCTTAACGGCACTCTATGACAGCACTCTATGACAGCACTCAGTCCATAACAGCACTCTATGACAGCACTCAGTCCATAACAGCACTCTATGACAGCACTCACTCCTTAACAGCACTCACTCCATAACAGCACTCTATGACAGCACTCACTCCAAAACAGCACTCTATGACAGCACTCACTCCATGACAGCACTCTATGACAGCACTCACTCCATAACAGCACTCTATGACAGCACTGACTCCATAACAGCACTCTATGACAGCACTGACTCCATAACAGCACTCTATGACAGCACTGACTCCATAACAGCACTTTATGACAGCACTCACTCCATAACAGCACTCTATGACAGCACTGACTCCATAACAGCACTCTATGACAGCACTCACTCCTTAACGGCACTCTATGACAGCACTCACTCCATAACGGCACTCTATGGCAGCACTCACTCCATAACAGCACTCTATGACAGCACTCACTCCATAACAACACTCTATGACAGCACTCACTCCATAACAGCACTCTATGACAGCACTGACTCCATAACAGCACTCTATGACAGCACTGACTCCATAACAACACTCTATGACAGCACTCACTCCATAACAGCACTCTATGACAGCACTCACTCCATAACAGCACTCTATGACAGCACTCACTCCATAACAGCACTCTATGACAGCACTCACTCCATAACAGCACTCTATGACAGCACTCACTCCATAACAGCACTCTATGACAGCACTGACTCCATAACAGCACTCTATGACAGCACTCACTCCATAACAGCACTCTATGACAGCACTCACTCCATAACAGCACTCTATGACAGCACTCACTCCATAACAGCACTCTATGACAGCACTCACTCCATAACAGCACTCTATGACAGCACTGACTCCATAACAGCACTCTATGACAGCACTCACTCCATAACAGCACTCTATGACAGCACTGACTCCATAACAGCACTCTATGACAGCACTCACTCCATAACAGCACTCTATGACAGCACTGACTCCATAACAGCACTCTATGACAGCACTGACTCCATAACAGCACTCTATGACAGCACTGACTCCATAACAGCACTCTATGACAGCACTCAGTCCATAACAGCACTCTATGACAGCACTCACTCCATAACAGCACTCTTTTGCATGAACCAAATTTCTAACCCAAACTTAATCTTAAAGGGTTGCAGCCTAGTGGTCAGAGCGTCGAACTCACGACTCGAAGGTTAGGGGTGTGACTCTCGATTCCACTGGTACAATTTGTGTCCTTGAGCAAGACACTTAACTCTGCATTGCTTCAGTTCACCTAACTGTAAAATGGGTGCCAGCATTAGCTGGGGTAATTGAGGGTGTGTGTCATGGCACTGAACAGCCGTACGCAGGCTTCAGATGCGCCGCGCAATAGCTGCGGCTGAGCTTTCGGTTGCACATCTGGCCCAATTAGGACAGGTGTACTCAATATTTATCATGTATTATTATTAATTTCAATATACTTGAATTCACCTGCAGCCAGCGGCACCGTCGGTGCAGCGAACCCCTCCAAGGTGAACTGGAACAATCTGCACACCACGTTTCGCCCTCGCTCCAGCAAGCAGCAGCCGCCCCACTACAAGCGCCAACCGCCCTTGACCTCGGACGACCTCTGCTGGGGCGGCAGCGCCTCGGCCAAGGTCAACGGCGTCGGGGCTGCGCCGGCGTCGCTGGCGGCTCGTCCGCAGAGCGGCAGATTCCCCGTGCGGTTTCAGCGATCGGCCAAGCGACGCAACGAGTCGGCGGCAGCGGCGGCGGCAGCAGCGGCGGCAGCGGCGGAAGCCAGCGAATCCGAAGCTCTGATCGCCGAACTGTGGCGTCTCGACGATCCAGACGAAGACGTCGTCGAGTTGGACGACCTGTTTGACCAGATGGCCCAGCGGGACCCGTCGAAACGTCGCGTGAAGAAGCCGCTCCGACAGAAGCAGCGGCAGGTGTACCCGAGGCCGCGGTCTTCAGCCAGCGTCGTACCGCCCCGGCACCAGAAGTCAGCAAACCAGCTGTACCAGGAGCACCTGTTAGCCGAGGTCGCCAAGCACCGGCAGAAGAACTCCGAGCCGCGTCCTCTCCCACCCGAGCTCAGCCTGTTCATACCGAAGACCCGGACTCGCCTGTGCCGCCTGTACACCGGCAACTGCCTGATCCGTTCAGCGTCCGCGCCGCCGCCTGGCAATGTCGTTAATTCTGACAACAATTTCCTGCCAATCACGAGGTCGATCATGCCGTTGCCAGCGGAGCTGCGTCCGCTGTCGCGCCAGGGCTGGTCGCTGGGAGGCGGCGGCAGCGGTGGCGGAATTGTGCAGATCAGCCCGGACTCCTGCCAGTGCCGCCTGTCGCGTCGATCTGGCAGCGGAGTCGTGAGGAGCGAATTGAGGTCGTCTGCCTACAGCGACAACTGCTCCGTGTGCAGGCGGCTGCGGATGCTGCAGCTGGTCTGACTGACATTCTGTGGGGTGGGTGTGATGATTGAGGATGTGTACATCAGGCAGGTGTGATGATTGAGGATGTGTACATCAGGCAGGTGTGATGATTGAGGATGTGTACATCAGGCAGGTGTGATGATTGAGGATGTGTACATCAGGCAGGTGTGATGATTGAGGATGTGTACATCAGGCAGGTGTGATGATTGAGGATGTGTACATCAGGCAGGTGCGAGTCTGTCTGAAATAATGGATTGTATCTAAGTTGTTGTTTTGTGCTCCAAACAAAAGTAAAAATAATGTTTATGTGTATTTCGATTTAAACCATATTTTATGCGCTTTTTATGACAATAAATTGCAAATTATTTTTGCCTAATTTAAAAAATAAGAAAACTGATGAGCCAAAAAACGACAAAAATCAGTTACCTGTCAATAGTTAATTCTGTTGCTTCTGTGAAAAAGTGAAGATTTTTAATTAATTCCGTAAATATTTTACTGCATCCGGTAAGTACATGTGTAAAAATGGTTTAAGAAAATTTATAAATATTTTCATGTTTTATCAGTTTGACTTCATTGCTGCATTTTAATTCTTTATTGCCAATTATCTTCTGCCACTCATCTTAGCGCCACTCATCTTGGCGCCCTTCATCTTGGCGCCCATTATCTTGGCTCCTTTTATCTTGGCGCCCTTCATCTTGGCTCCCTTTATCTTGGCGCCCTTCATCTTGGCGCTCATTATTTTGGCGCCTTTTATTTTGGCGCCCATTATCTTGAAGCCTTTTATCTTGGCGCCCTTTATCTTGGCGCCTTTTATCTTGGCGCCCTTCATCTTGGCTCCCTTCATCTTGGCGCCCATTATCTTGGCGCCTTTTATCTTGGCGCCCTTTATCTTGGCGCCTTTTATCTTGGCGCCCATTATCTTGGCGCCTTTTATCTTGGCGCCCATTATCTTGGCGCCCTTTATCTTGGCGCCTTTTATCTTGGCGCCCTTTATCTTGGCGCCTTTTATCTTGGCGCCCATTATCTTGGCGCCTTTTATCTTGGCGCCTATTATCTTGGCGCCCTTTATCTTGGCGCCTTTTATCTTGGCGCCCTTTATCTTGGCGCCTTTTATCTTGGCGCCCTTTATCTTGGTGCCTTTTATCTTGGCGCCATTGATATTGGCGCCTCTCATCTGTGCGTTTTCGATATTGCAGCGTATCTCAAGCGCAATGTTCTACTGAGAAAGTTGTAAAGTAAACTTTAGTAGTAGATTGCGCATATTTTGCAAAGCCAAGTATTCAACAAAGCATTCAAGAAACCGTGATAAAACAAATGCAAACATAAAATCCTGACAATGAATAGACAAACTCTCTGACAGCAGCAGAGGACTGATGGATTAATTGTTAGTAGAGAGGAATTTCATAGTAAACAAACAATCCCAACTGCCAGGCAGATAGATGAAAGTACAAGAGTGCTTGAGCACGAGCTCTGATTTCAGAATTTCTAAGAAGGTAAGTATTTGTATAGAACTTTTAAAGTGTACTTATTTTGGATCCGCAGGTACTCATTTTGGCGCCGCAGGCACTCATTTTAGCGCCACAGGCACTCATTTTAGCGCCGCAGGTACTCATTTTAGCGCCGCAGGCACTCATTTTAGCGCCGCAGGCACTCATTTTAGCGCTGCAGACACTCATTTAAGCGCCCCGCAGGCACTCATTTTAGCGCTGCAGGCACTCATTTTGGCGCCGCAGGCACTCATTTTAGCGCCACAGGCACTCATTTTAGCACTCGATCAGTGCAAACTTAAAAATTTCCTTTTTCCAGAATTTAGCATTTTGATACACTGTTTTCAATCTGAGCAAAATATCTATAGTTTTTATCATCTTATGAAGTCATGGCTTATAGTAACACTTACTTGGTAATTTTGGTAGTTTTATGGATGCAGTTGTATAATTTAGCTATTGTAGGCTTTTTAGCTGCAAACTTTACTTTTCCGGGGGCAGGGGTCAGCCCCAAGTCTGTCAACTGTAGTGCCATGAATCCTTGTGCCACCCCCGTGGCCAACCCCCAAAGGCTCATTAAAGTGTATTGAAGTCCAAGAAGAACGTAGAGGCCGTTTTTAAAACAAGTCTGTCTAAAATACAGATCCTAAAATTGTGGTCTGTGGTCTAAAGGCTGGATCAATTTCATTTTGTGTCTCAACCATAGACATAAAATTGAGGTATTTTTAACACGAGTAAGGACCTATGTTTATGAAACCAAAATCGTTGACGCTTGACACTTGTCACTTGTAGCTTTTTTATGAAATCGGCCCCCGTTGTGCATGCCTGTTGAAATTGTTGAACTTGATCGGCCAAATCGGCGAGCAACAGCGCTGATGGATGCACCAGCTTCTAGCATGCCTACAGCGCGCCATCGTTCAGCGTCTGTCATATGCCTGACCATTGTCACGTGTACTGTTGCACCCCCAACATCAACCCCAGTCCCTTTTGTACCCTCACCCTGGAATTCACTCATTCACTCACACCCAGCTTTAGCCACGCCGTGGCGCAAGTTACGTCACTTGCAGTTGAGGTGAGAGAGAAGTCGCCTCTCTCGGTAGGGTGGCGGTTTTGACTGTTGCTGAGTGTATTTGACACGAGAGATTCAATCTGATAACAGCAGCATGTAAGATCGACATAAGATACAAATTACAATTGTTTTTAGAAAAAATAATTCAGCATTTATCGTTATTTGTTTTAATGCAGTCAAATTGAACTTGGAAACAACAGTGAACTATCTGAATATTAAATCGTATAGTTTAGTAAGTACTTGAGAGTAAAAATGCAAAAACCAAACCTTGTCTTGTTAGTATATTGTTCAAAACTATGTTATAAATTTATCAATATCTATGGTAGCAATATACATGCCCATTTCACATCTAAGTGAAAAATAAAATATTTAAAACAGATTTACATAGTATTTTAGAAAAACAAGTATTTCTTATCTAATTTCTTGACTGTACATTCTAACAAGTCACATCGCCCGTGCACCAACCCCCATTTTGGGGTCCTACTAAATGTACGCATGTATGTATATATTCCAATGTGTGACTTTTCAATACGTTTGTGGCACACTGGGGTGGGTTGGGGTGCTGACGTAGTGACAGTTCTCTCAAGGTCATTTGGTAATCACGCCACTAGCTCGTGGTTTTTTACACCTGCATCTTTCCCGCCGAGGAGGCCAAGTGCGTGATTAAAAAAGGACCGGCTCGTCTAGAGAGAATCCGCCTTCAATTAACAAAAGTGAACAATAAACGGGATTAGAAAAAAGTTTCACTCGATCGTGAGTCGTGAAAAGCGAAATACAATAGAATTACAATAATCGATTGTTTAAGCTTGAGAAGTGTTAGCTTGTTGCTGTTGTTGCAGCTGCGGAGCTGGCTGCGGCGGCTGAGGCGGTGGCTCCACGGAGTTCTGTCTCAACTTTCGTACAGCCGACTTGGTTCGTCTTGCGCCAGAAGTTGAAGGTGCTTCAGTAGCAGCACCGTTCGGTGCTGAGTTAGCGGTTGCAGCTGCTCCAGCTGCTCTGCCACTGGTAGAAGCGGCTGTTTGGGGTCTGCGAAGTTGAAGCATCGAAGGCGGCAGCTGCGGCGGCGGTTGCTTCGACGTCTGCTTGGCTGCAGCAGCGGCGGCGGCGGCGGCGGCGGCAGCAGCAGCACGTCGTTCTTCCCGACGTCGTCTATGATGTCTTTTCGGCTGGGGCTGCTGCTGTTGCTGCTGAGCAGCCGGCGGCGGAAGAGGGTCCAACTGACGAGCAAACCGAACTGCTTTTCTCTGCTGCTGCTGCTGCTGCTGTTTGTTGGCATCTTCAATGGCTACATCGCAGCGAACCGGTTGCGGACTGTTGGCCAACTGCTGGTGCAAGCCGTCCTTTGTGGCGAACAGCACGGGCGCCAATGTCAACAGCTTGGCTTTGCGTGCCTGCGGATTGATATTGGCTTCCTGCGAATTTCTAGCTTGACTTGCCGAAGCAGAAGACGCGCTGGCAGCTGGATTGTTCGGCTGCCTCTGACGCTGCTGCTGGCTAGGTTGAGGCTTCTGCTGCTGGTCACCTCTACTGCTGTTCACTGCGGCTGCCTTGCCGCCGTTACAGACGGCTCCGTTGTTAGAGCCGCTAGATCGGAACACCGCGTTGATCATTCCGACAAGTTTTCGTCGAACATCGGGCCGCAGCAGCAGCACTAGTGCTGGCACGGCCGGGCCGTAGGTGAACCGCAGTGTTAAAAATGCGGTCTCTAACGCTTCGGCCAGGGTTGAGTCGGCTACCGGTGCGTTGCCACTAGTAGCGGGGACTACAGGCACGGTGGTGGCGGACGAGGCCACTTTGACTCGGTCTGCTGAAATTAAAACGATGTAGGGACCAACTAGGAGAAGCCAGGCGGCCGTCAACCAGCCAGTCTGCGCAGTTAGCGGCCCAGTTGTCGACGAGATCAAGGAGTTCTGGCGGCTTAGTCTCTGATGGCGTCGCATCTGAAGGTTGAGGAGAAAATTGGTTATAAGGTTACGTGTACGGCTTGGGCCATGCTGGAAATGGAAAATCAATGGGCATCATGGCAGTGCTTGCTCGTGCACAGGGGTCAGTGAGAACGGGCATGGCTGCTTGCCTCCTCGCTGCCCGCACAGCAATCCGACGTAGCTGACAAATATGTACTTTTATATTACATCGACGGATAACGACGTCATATAACAACGTCGGATTGATGCCTCGTCCTTGATTTAAGGCTGTGCCCAGAGCCCCCTTCAAAAAAACTAAATGCTTCTCAGTATCTTATTAGACAGGCTTATAACACAGCACAGTTCAAACCCGTGATTACCTCAGGGATCCGACCAGACCCATTTGAAGTTCCATTAGTCATCCCCGGTGCAGCAATACCGCCAGCTGCAGTAGCCGCAGACGTCGTCGAGGAAGCAACGCCAATCCCGGAGGACGCCGCCGACACGCCAGACGCCGATGCCAGAGCCAGATGCGACGCTGAAGTTGTTGAGTTCGACGTCCCAGAAAACGACGAGGAATTAGTTGACGAGTTAACGACAAGTCGGAGCGAGAAGAGCAGGACAAGAGCGATGCTGAGCACTGGCAAGATGAAGCCGAGGCAAAGAACTGCGGCTGCGTAGGCCAGAGCCGTTCCCGGCGCGGGGCTGCAGGTCAGCCTGCCGGGGTAGAAGGCAGCCGGCACCGAGCTGGACGATGCCCAGGCCGGCAGGCTGATCGCTAGAGCTGCCAGCCACACGGCGGCCCCAGCTAGGGAGACGGCAGCGACGCGGCACCGTCTCCGGTGGCTATCGGGGTCCGCCACGGCCCACAGACGGTCGCTGGCGAGACACAGCAGGCAGAACAGCGGCAGGTTGTCGCCAAACAGCAGCGTGAACGCCGTGAACTGACAGGCCGCCTGCGACCAGGGCGCCTGACGCTGCCGAGACATGGTCGCTGACACGGACGCTCCAATCGCGACGGTGCAGTTGCACAGCAAGTCGAACAGATTGGCTACGCATGCGTTGCTAAGCAACCGATTCGCCGAACGACGTCGCAGGGTTCGACTATAGATCAGGGTGGCCAACACCAGGCTGTTTCCGGCAAATGAAACGAGAAGTATGAGCGACAGGACGCCGGTTCGAATGGCTACAACGGCTGTGCTGGCGCCTTCGCTGTCGCCAAGCAACGCTATCGGCGAGTCAGTCAGCAGTTCTCCAGAGTCCGTTTCATTCTCTGCCATGTCGCATCAACTTCGATTGCGCAGGACAGACAAACACTACAGCCGTGTATTGTTTTATCTCGGCTGGTATGCGGCAGAACAAGCACAGTGTAGTCAGGGCCCTGAGGAGAAAATGCCATTTAAATGCAGTTTTGAGACGAGAGAGAATTAGGGACAGAAAAGTTTTGAACGTTCTATCCACTCCAACCATTGTTCTACCGATTCCCTACGTCTCTCTCCCCTCTCTGCCCTCAGTCCGCATCCCTGTCTATTTTCTCCCTCATCGCCTACCCTTCAGAGAGCTGCCAGCAGGTTGCTGAGTGCCCTTGTACTTGTAGTGCGCGTACAACTAATCCCAGATATTGTTTCAGAGCTAATCCAATAAAATTCGTTTCATCTCGTCTCGTCTCGTCTCTCGCTCTCTCTAACTACAAGCGCGTGTACAATGGCATTCATGCCGCGGCCTGAGACCTCGCTGCCAGTCTCTCTCTCTCTCTCGCTCTTCATCCCTCCATTGTCCCTGGCTGAAACAACGGGTGAAGCGGTAGTGGGGAGGTACTACACCGCATCAACTGTAGCAGTTTCTTCCTACCTGGGACAGACTCGGGGGCTACTGTTCAAGCTTCAATGCTGATGCAAAACCTTCCGTCAGCTGCTCTAACTCAAACTACATTTGTATGGCGATATGCAAGGAAGCCCATTCCGCCTTGCTAAACCTCCTGTAATCTTGCTATCTCTCTGACGACCTGCAGTTCAATGACAGCTAGCTGAGTAGAAAGTGAATAGCTGCATTCAAAATTCCGCGAGTACGTACGGTTTGTGAAAAAAAAACTGGGCTGCCCCTAACGACGCCCAGCAACTGGGGATTAACGCGATTAGTGAGGATGTATACTTTTGCGATCTGGGATTGTCTTGCATACTAAATTTTTATTTTCATTTCACGGCATCATGAAAGGCTTCATGACAATGTTTTTGTAATTTTTTAATTGAATTGAGCAATCCATGATTCTAGATTTTTCAATAAGACCCAGTCCCCATTCCTCATTCCCCATCCACTGATTCCCCATTCTCTATTCCCCATTCCCCATTTCCCATTCCCCTATTCCCCATTCGCCCATTCCCCACTCCCCATTCTCCATTCCCTATCCACCGATTCCCCATTCCCCATTCCCCATTCCCCATCCCCCAATCCCTATCCACCGATTCCCGATTCCCGATTCCCCATTCCCCATCCCACATTCCCCAATCCCCCATTCCCTATTCCCCGATTCCCAATTCCCCAATTCCCAATTCCTCAATTCCCCATTCCTCATTCCTCATTCCCATTCCCCATTCCCCATTCATTTCTTTGTTTGCCTCAACTAAATTTCTAATTAATTTCCCCTTGCCAAACTTTAAACGCAATTTTCGGTGACGCAGACCAGCGAGTTTCGCAGATTTATTTGATAAATTTTTGTGCAATTAAACCAGATTTATAGGCAAACGAACGACTCCTACTACTAGTAAAAAACATCAGCTAAATAGCCAACTACGATCGGCACTGATTTCTAAAACAAATCCTGTAATTTCAGATAAGTAGTGGCTTCATTCTACAGATTCTACTCTGTAGGAATGTTGATGTTGTGTTGGTCATTGAGCATGGAAATTTATAAATCTGTCGGCATGGCTTAATTTTTACCTGCGGGAAGGGACAGTGAAGAGGCAGAATAGTTGGAGTAAGGATATACGGTTAGAGCGGAGAGAGGGGTAGATCGTAGAGAGAGGGGTAGAGGGCGGAGAGAGGGGTAGAGGGCGGAGAGAGGGGTAGAGGGCGGAGAGAGGGGTAGAGGGCGGAGAGATGGGTAGAGGGCGGAGAGAGGGGTAGAGGGCGGAGAGAGGGGTAGAGGCCAGGAATCTAACGGTGTCCTTAGAAACAAAAAGCCAACAGAATTGTAATTCAGCAGTAAAGCAGTTAGCAACAACTACAAAAAGAAGTTTCATTTGCGAGGCAGCCCGGGGCAGCCGGTCAGACGCCCAGGAACATGTCCACCACCAGGCTGTCCAGAGCTGTCGGGCTGTCCAATTGGCGAAAGAAAACAGTGTGCAGGCCGACAGGCGACACGGCTGAAGCAGCTTGAAGCAGCAACAGCAGGCGGCCGAAACGATTGTGATTGAAGCTTGTCGCCTGCTGGGCAGCGGGCATCGAGCTCAGGACCTCAGAGTTCAAGGCGGTCAACATCCGGTCCCTCAGGTCGGCTATGGTCTGGGCCGAAGCTGCCGACGATGGCGATCGAACTGTAGAATTTTTAACGAGATAAAGAAAAATGTTTTACTTGCTACTGCCGACAGATTTGGCAGTAGTGTACCTGGGACAGTTTCTTAAAATTATAAAACACAGTTTGAAATACATTATGAAATTTCGACGAATTAATAAGTCATCACTTAGTTTTTCAGTTTTTATCAGAAAATTTTCATGAATACAAATTGATATTGAAAAAAAGATGAAAAGGCAGATGAAGGAAGAGATGAAAGGTGAGATTAAAGATGACTGAAAGTGAGAAATCTATACTAAGTTAAGCAGACACATTAATTAGACAGATATACGAAGGGAGGGTGAACTGAGAGATGAATGGACGAAAAGGAGGAAAGAGATAAAGGCAGCGAGATGGAGGGAGAGAGGTAAACAGAGAGTTGAAGGGAGAGAGATGAAGGGAGATATGAATAGAGTGAGATAAATTTAGAGAAGATAAAAGGAGAGAGAAGAAGGGAAACATGAAGGAAGAGAGATGAAGGGAGATATGAAGGCAGAGAGACGAAGGGAGAGAGATGAAGGGAGAAAGATGAAGGGAGAGAGATGAAGTGAGTTGAACGGAGATTTGAAGGGAGATATGAAGGGAGATATGAAGGGAGAGAGATGAAGGGAGAGAGATGAAGGGAGAGAGATGAAGGGAGAGAGATGAAGGGAGAGAGATGAAGGGAGAGAGATGAAGGGAGAGAGATGAAGGGAGAGAGATGAAGGGAGAGAGATGAAGGGAGAGATGAAGGGAGAGAGATGAAGGGAGAGAGATGAAGGGAGAGAGATGAAGGAAGAGAGATAAAGGGAGAGAGATAAAGGGAGAGAGATGTGGACGGATGTGAGATGTGAGAGGGAGTAAGAAGGGAGATGTGGACGGAGAGAGACGAAGGGAGAGATGAAGAGAGATATGAAGGGAGGGAGACGGATGTACAAATAAAAAGAGAGAAATGAATGTTGAGATGAAGGGAGAGATGAAGGGGCAGCCGGCTCACCAGTCCTGAACAGGGCGAGTGCCTGCAGGCAGGCCAGCTCTCCCGGTCGGACTTGCAGGGCGTCAAACTCTGCAGCGAGTTCAGTCAGCAGTTCCGCGGTCGCCAGCGCCGCCCGTTTCTCCTCCTCCTCAGTAATGGCAGCGATGACGTCATCCTGAGCAGCGATCGTCAGCTCGGGCAGTCGGGCGTGGGCAGCGGTCAGCAGGAACAGGCTGCGCCAGCTGGACTTGGCCAACGCGGCTCTGTCAGCCTGCGGCAGACCCTGATAGGCTGGCATGGCCGCGGCCCAGCGAGACAGCAGGAACAGCAACCGAGCGGCGAGTTCATCGCGATCGTTGGTTGTTGCTGGTCGAAGGCCGTCGCATTGTTGCTGTTGCTGTTGCGGCATGGGAGCCGGAGTCAGTGCTGGCAGTGGGTTGTAGGTTAGCGACAAGAACGGCCAAACCGTTGTTGATGACGGAGTCTGGATTGGAAGGACGGCTGTCCGCTGTTGTTGCTGCTGTTGCGGCTGCTGCGGCTGAGTTAAAGATTTGCGAGGCCCGCGCTCCTGCTGTACAGCTGCGGGAATGCGGAGTGTTGATGTACAGTTATCGGTGAGATTGGCGAGCTTAGGATCTAGGAGTGAGACTCAGAGATCTAGGAGTGAGACTCAGAGAACTAGGAGTGAGACTCAGAGATCTCGGTGTGAGAATAAAATGACGGAATGAGACTCAGAGATCTTGGTGTGAGAATAAAATGACAAGGAATGAGACTCAGAGATCTTGGAGTGAGACTCAGAGATCTAGGAGTGAGACTCAGAGATCTTGGAGTGAGACTCAGAGATCTAGGAGTGAGACTCAGAGAACTAGGAGTGAGACTCAGAGATCTAGGAGTGAGACTCAGAGAACTAGGAGTGAGACTCAGAGAACTAGGAGTGAGACTCAGAGATCTAGGAGTGAGACTCAGAGAACTAGGAGTGAGACTCAGAGATCTAGGAGTGAGACTCAGAGAACTAGGAGTGAGACTCAGAGATCTAGGAGTGAGACTCAGAGAACTAGGAGTGAGACTCAGAGATCTAGGAGTGAGACTCAGAGATCTAGGAGTGAGACTCAGAGAACTAGGAGTGAGACTCAGAGATCTAGGAGTGAGACTCAGAGAACTAGGAGTGAGACTCAGAGATCTAGGAATGAGACTCAGAGAACTAGGAGTGAGACTCAGAGATCTAGGAGTGAGACTCAGAGAACTAGGAATGAGACTCAGAGAACTAGGAGTGAGACTCAGAGATCTCGGTGTGAGAATAAAACGACGGAATGAGACTCACAGATCTCGGAGTGAGAATAAAATGACGGAATGAGACTCAGAGATCTCGGAGTGAGAATAAAATGACGGAATGAGACTCAGAGATCTCGGTGTGAGAATAAAATGACAAGGAATGAAACTCAGAGATCTTGGAGTGAGAATAAAATGACAAGGAATGAGACTCAGAGATCTTGGAGTGAGACTCAGAGATCTAGGAGTGAGACTCAGAGATCTTGGAGTGAGAATAAAATGACAAGGAATGAGACTCAGATATCTCGGAGTGAGAATAAAATGACAAGGAATGAGACTCAGATATCTCAGTAGCTGCTGACTGACTCAGATATCTCGGTGTGAGAATCAAATGACAAGGAATTAGACCCAAAGGCCCAGAAATTTCAGCAAACTTCAATCGCACAAAAGCAACACATACAGGTACAGTGCAATAACGGTCTAGCATTGAGCAACAAGCACTGCTGAGACAGTCAGAGCAGACAGGTCTGACAGGACAATGGCTAGGGGTCCTGAATTGCCGTATGAGAAGCAGCAGAAGTTAAAGGGGGGAGAGGGCTTATCATATTCAAACCCACGATACAATTTGGCAAGCTCTTTCAAGTCGCACCCTAACTTCTATCTTATCTTATTGAATAGCTCAAATAGAACTGCTGCATCTGGAGAGTGAGAGAGAGAGAGAGAGATGGAGCTTTTATTTTGATATTTCTATTTTCTCATCTACCTGCTTCTTTCCCTGCCAGAAATTGTCAGAAGTTGTTGTCAAGCCGTTGCGAGAGGTCTTGGAAATTAAAGAAAAAGGCAATTGTATATTGGGCAATTGTGGGCACTGGTAGAGATAAAGCTAAGGCGCTGTGTGACTCAAACTCTCTCGCTTGTTTTGTTCTGCGCTGACTCTGACTTGACTATAGGCTGACTGACTGAGTCACGTTGGCAGCTCTGCGTCACGATGTTTGCCCCGGTTTTTTTAGTTTCATATCGGGTTACAGGTGAAGTTATGGCTATGTTAGCCTCTGTGTGAAGCTTGTGCACAGGTGTGAATGCTGAATTCCCTGTTATGCACAGGTGTGAATGCTGAATTCCCTGTTATGCACAGGTGTGAATGCTGAATTCCCTGTTATGCACAGGTGTGAACGCTGAATTCCGTGTTATGCACAGGTGTGAATGATGAATTCCCTGTTATGCACAGGTGTGAATGATGAATTCCGTGTTATGCACAGGTGTGAATGATGAATTCCGTGTTATGCACAGGTGTGAATGATGAATTCCCTGTTATGCACAGGTGTGAATACTGAATTCCCTGTTATGCACAGGTGTGAAGCAAGGACCACTAGGAACACTTCGTTATAGAACACACTAGTCTAGTAGTCCTTGGTGTTAAAATTCAGTGTTTTCAGGTTTCCGAACGCACAAGTTTTGCACTTGTTCAAGTACATCATGTACTCACCTTCCCTGCTCATGCCAACCCGCAGGCAGGAGCTCAGCCGGCACGCTCGGCACTGATTTCGCAAATTGCGATCGATATGACACTCATTGATGACTAATCCGCCAGTATTAGCCTCTGTACCGCTTCCGTCTTTGTTTGTTAAAACATTTTTCGCCTTACACACGTACTTGTGCTGGCGGCGCACGGATCGCTTGAAGAAGCCGGCGCATCTAAAAGACAAAATGCACTTTAAATTGGAGAGAGTACATAGAGAGAAAGGCTCTTAATGTACTACGGACCGAGGATTAAAATTATATTGTGTGAGAGAAAGGCATTTAGGTTGACCGAGGATAAAAAGTACATTGGGAGAGAGAGAAAGAAGGTCAGACTGACCGAGGATTTAAAGTACATTGGGAGAGAGAGAAAGAAGGTCAGACTGACCGAGGATTTAAAGTACATTGAGAGAGAGAAAAGGAAGGTCAGACTGACTGATGATTAAAAGTACATTAGAAGATAGAAAGAAGGTCAGACTGACCGAGGATTTAAAGTACATCGAGAGAGAAAAGGAAGATCAGACTGACTGATGATTAAAAGTACATTAGAAGAGAGAAAGAGGGTCAGACTGACCGAGGATTTAAAGTACATTGGTAGAGAGAGAAAATAGGTCAGCCTGACATCGATACATCGATTAAAAGTACATTGATTCAGATTTACCCATCGCAGGCGTAGACTCCGTAATGCTTTCCGCTGCTGAAATCGCCGCAAACTTCGCATGGAACGTCCGCAAGAATTCGGCCTGTTAATAAATTGGTTGTTGGAGGCGGTTCAGTGAGATGTCAGTTTGGATGTCAGTGAGTGCTTCAACTCTGGTGTCATGGGGCTCTAATCTGAGTCAGTAGGGCTCTAATCTGAGTAAGTAGGGCTCTAATCTGAGTCAGTAGGACTCTAATCTGTGAGTCAGTAGGGCTCTAATCTGTGAGTCAGTAGGGCTCTAATCTGTGAGTCAGTAGGACTCTAATCTGTGAATCAGTAGGGCTCTAGTCTGTGAGTCAGTAGGGCTCTAATCTGTGTCAGTAGGGCTCTAATCTGTGTCAGTAGGGCTCTAATCTGTGAGTCAGTAGGGCTCTAATCTGTGAGTCAGTAGGGCTCTAATCTGTGAGTCAGTAGGACTCTAATCTGTGAATCAGTAGGGCTCTAGTCTGTGAGTCAGTAGGGCTCTAATCTGAGTCAGTAGGGCTCTAATCTGTGTCAGTAGGGCTCTAATCTGTGTCAGTAGGGCTCTAATCTGTGAGTCAGTAGGGCTCTAATCTTTGAGTCAGTAGGGCTCTAATCTGTGTGTCAGTAGGGCTCTAGTCTGTGAGTCAGTAGGGCTCTAATCTGAGTCAGTAGGGCTCTAATCTGTGTGTCAGTAGGGCTCTAATCTGTGTGTCAGTAGGGCTCTAATCTGTGAGTCAGTAGGGCTCTAATCTGTGAGTCAGTAGGGCTCTAATCTGTGAGTCAGTGGGGCTCTAATCTGTGAGTCAGTAGGGCTCTAATCTGGATAATTAGCGGTGCCAGAACCGGGGCATGTAAGACCGCACAACTGTGCACTTACTGGAACTGACATTGGCCCCGCTGCTCCTAGTCCCAGAAGTGGACACAAAAGCCCGGGACGAGCTGCTAGAAGCTGGTGAACGACTTCTTGACGAGTCCATGTGAGTTGTATACGTATGATGAAGCTACAGTAGTTTTGTTAGAATCTTCTCGAAACTTAATACACAGACACCACACTGCTTGCTCAAAATAGCCATGTATCTATCTATATACATATATATATATATAGCCTATATACGGCGCTTATTTTTGGTCAGAACAATTGTTAATGTATCGCAGCAAAATGTGGAGAGTAAGGTAGGGGGTTAAAAAAGCATTGACCGCACGCGTGCAGCAACTTTGCAGACTCCGCAGCAGCCCCCCTCCATCGTACGAAAACAAGGTAATGCATGTCTTATTTAATAAGAATTTAACCAACCAAGTTGAGAATTTCCATTTGGCAGTAGCTTGGAGTCTTGCCCATACTCGTAGACAGAAATAGACGGGAAAAGGCAAACAAGTTTACAGTATAATTCTGCGTTAAAAAGGTTGCATCGACTGTCTCTCAGTTTGCAAAACTGTTAGACTTTTTTATCTCATAATTTACTGTTTCCGCGAACAGGGCTGCTTGTAAACATCGGGAGCATTATGGTACAGCCTGTACTATCTTGCTAATCGAAGCATCGGTGGTTCAGTGGTAGAATGCTCGCCTGCCACGCGGGCGGCCCGGGTTCGATTCCCGGCCGATGCAAATTTATTATTTTATATTTTTAATACTTGCAAAAGCATACATGTAAATTTTTCAGACTAAAAAAACTTCCTTTAATTTTTATTCAGTAGATTTGAATTATTTGTACAGGTAACTACGAATTTTATTATAGCTTGTAAAGCTGACTGAGAATGTGAACGCGATATCCCATAAAGCTATACATGTACATCTAGACTTTACTTCTACTTTTAGTAGCTAAATGTAAGCTTCGATTATTTTTGCAATTGTACATGTAACTTTCATAGCAGCTGTTTAAAAATTATTTCGAATGACAGCAGGTCGCAGCCACACATCGCATTTATTAATTATATTCGGTTCGGTGTAAATTTCTAAAACCGCAGCAGCTGCCTAAGGCTCGCTCAGACAGCGCTGTGACTTGAGAACACACGGGGCATCTAAAAAAATAATGGTCAGGCAGACAAACATCTGCACTCAACGGCAGAGCTCTCTCTTCAGCTTTTCCAACTCGTAAGTAAAGTGGCAATTATTGGGCAGGCTCAGCTGCTTAAGTGGGCCAGAAGAGGCAGCAGGGACAAGAGGCAAAAACTTGATTGCTGTTGTCCCTAGTTTCACTTAGCAACCATTGAAGCACAATGATTCTTAAATTGCGTTGCAAAAATATGTTTTCTTCTGGTCAATTTTTTGTATTTGACTTGAAAGACTACTTGCAGTAGCGAGCTAAAGTTTTTTATCGTATTTTTGATTGATGGTTGGGGAAATTGCAGCCTAGTGGTTAGAGTGTCAGACTCACGACTTGAAGGTCAGAGGTTCGATTCTCGATCCCACTTGGAACAATTTGTGTTTGAGCAAGAGACTTCAATCTGCATTGCTTCAGTTCACCCAGCTGTAAAATGGGTGCCAGCATTAGCTGGGGTAATTGAGGGTGTGTGTGGCGACCCCCCCCCCCAGTCCTTGGACTGAACAGCCGTACGCAGCCTTCAGAGATGCGCCGCGCAATAGCTGCGGCTGAGCTGTCGGTTGCACATCCGCCCATTAGGGCAGGTGTAATCAATTATAATTACTATTAATGTTTGATGAAAAAACCGACAAAATAAAACAAAAATCGAAAACTCACTTAAGACTTCCAGGTTAATTACCCAGATTAGGTTAAAAAAAGCATTCTATATTTTGTGTTCTTTAGCAGAAGAACATCAACGTACATCATAGCACTACATATTTAGGTTAACAATTGAGCTAGTCAGTAGAAGCGCTAAATTATTTATTGTTCAGCTATTCAGTGACAAGTAATAGTAATCGTACTGTTACAGCTGTGTCGGACGGAAAGAAATCACTTGTGACAGCGCCAGAGCAAAAGAACAAAGCAATGGGATATTTTTTATCATAATATAAAGCGGATTTTCAACAAGAGATTGTACAGGGAATCCCTGTTGCATAGTTCTGGATTTCCCACTTTAGATTGGAGGGGAATCTCAGTTGTATACTTAGGGGATTTTCCACTCTAAATAGGGAGGGGAATCCCCGTTATATAGATAGGGATTTCCTAGCCTAGATTAGGAGGGGAACCCCCGTTACATAGTTGGAGATTTCCCACTCTAGATTAGGAGGGGAATCCCAGTTGTATAAAGGGGATTCTCCCTAACTATCGGAAGGGAATCCCTTCCGATAGTTAGGGAGCACAACATTTTAAGTAGGGAGGGGAATCCTCGTTGCATAGTTAGGGATTTCTCACCTTAAATAAGGAGGGAATCCCAGTTGCATAGTTTGGGAATTCCCACTCTAGATGGAGAAAGAAATCTCAGTTGTATAGTTAGGGATTTCCTAGCCTAGATTAGGAGGGGAACCCCCGTTACATAGATGGGGATTTCCCACTCTAGATTAGGAGGGGAATCCAATTTGTATAGTTAGGGATTTCCCATTTTAAGTAGGGAGGGGAATCCTCGTTACATAGCTTGGGAATTCCCACTCTAGATGGAGAGGGGAATCCCAGTCGTATACTTGGGGATTTCACACTCTAAATAGGGAGGGGAATCCTCGTTGCATAGTTGAGGATTTCCCACTCTAGATGGGGAATCCTAGATTAATTAGGAGATTTTTTAAGTTGAGAATCAAGCAAATAAGCAGCGATCAGTCAATTTATTAATATTTGCCGTCATTGAGCGAAGCAAACGATGCCTGCAGCATGTCAATTAAAAAGTCGGCATAATTCTCGGCTAGAAAATCCGACCCCAACAACAGCGTAGCAACGGACAGACAGACAGCCTGCAGGCTGGACGCCATCAAGACAATTAAACACACAGGCAGTGGCAGGGTGATCAGGGCGATAAACAATGGCGTTAAGTCGTCATCGTTTCTTATTCTCACGCTGGAATAAAAACGGCCGCTGCCACTGCTGCTGTTATTGTTAGCAAAGATTCTACCATACAGACTGACAAGCGGCCAACGGATTTCCGCAACAGAAGCAATATCGCCGCTTCCATCTTCCATAGAGGAGCCATTGTCGCTGTCAAGAGCCAGACTGCACAAGATGAAGTGCAACGGCAGCTGGCCCAAGCAGAGGGCGGACTCCAGCAGGCCTACCAAACGGTTCCACCAATTTGAATTGTCCAAATCGTCAATTCCGTAGAAATCTACCGAATATAGGGCAGCCAGCTGGCAGCTGAGCAGCTGGGCGATGAGGAACGGAGCCTGGGAGCGAGGGCCCAGCCAAGCCAGTAAAAGCGCCGGCAGGGCCAGAGACTGCAATTTATTAAAAAAGCAGGTGAAAACTTCATCAGATCAACATTTTTTTCAACGAAGTTGTTTGAGTAGTGAGGTGACAATATTGAGTAGCACTCTGAGCAGATGAAATAAATTTTTGTTTTTATTATTATTTGAAGTATTATTGACACTTTCCAACATTTTGCCAGCTAGGCATCTACCAGCCAGACATTTTTCCAGCTAGGCATCTACCAGCCAGACATTTTGCCAGCTAGGCATCTATTTCCCAGCCAGACATTTTGCCAGCTAGGCATCTACCAGCCAGACATTTTGCCAGCTAGGCATCTACCAGCCAGACATTTTGCCAGCTAGGCATCTACCAGCCAGACATTTTGCCAGCTAGGCATCTACCAGCCAGACATTTTGCTAGCTAGGCATCTATTTCCCAGCCAGACATTTTGCCAGCTAGACATCTATTTCCTAGCCAGACATTTTGCCAGCTAGGCATCTATTTCCCAGCCAGACATTTTGCCAGCTAGGCATCTATTTCCCAGACAGACATTTTGCCAGCTAGGCATCTACCAGCCAGACATTTTGCCAGCTAGGCATCTACCAGCCAGACATTTTGCCAGCTAGGCATCTACCAGCCAGACATTTTGCCAGCTAGGCATCTACCAGCCAGACATTTTGCCAGCTAGGCATCTATTTCCCAGCCAGACATTTTGCCAGCTAGGCATCTATTTCCCAGACAGACATTTTGCCAGCTAGACATCTATTTCCTAGCCAGACATTTTGCCAGCTAGGCATCTATTTCCCAGACAGACATTTTGCCAGCTAGGCATCTATTTCCCAGCCAGACATTTTGCCAGCTAGGCATCTCCCAGCCAGACATTTTGCCAGCTAGGCATCTATTTCCCAGCCAGACATTTTGCCAGCTAGGCATCTATTTCCCAGCCAGACATTTTGCCAGCTAGGCATCTATTTCCCAGACAGACATTTTGCCAGCTAGGCATCTATTTCCCAGCCAGACATTTTGCCAGCTAGGCATCTCCAAGCCAGACATTTTGCCAGCTAGGCATCTATTTCCCAGCCAGACATTTTGCCAGCTGCAAATGTCACAACCAGCGACAAAAAACATAAATTTAGGCATGTTTTTAAATTTACAGAGCAAATTTATCTAGCAAAACGCATACAACCTACTTGAGCCAGAGTAGTGTCATACATAGTGTCATAAAAAACAAAAACGCAAGGAAAAACTTACAATAGCATTGTCCAACGGATTCCAACAGCCCAACAGCAACAGACAGTAGGCAATAGATAACAAACCATTGAAAAGCAGTTCTTCAATTGCCAGTTTTTGAGTCAGTTGAACCAAATCCGGATTTGACTGTTAACAAAATTATAGAGAAAAAATCGATATGAAAAAAATCATAATTAAAGCAATAATATTACCATTTATACTTAAATATTTTACCTTCGCAAGGTAGTAAAGCCACCTACAGGCTGCCAACTGGTGCAAAACTACTATTAGAGAAAGTGTGAACGAAGACCAGCTTGGCAGTAGTAGTTGGTGCAATCCAGCTAGTAGTATCACGCAGGCAAAGCTGGAAAAATTTAATTTAACAGACAAAAAATGTCAATGCAGATGAGGTGAAAAATTGTATGAATTACAGAAAGCAAAAACTCACAGAGCAACTGCTGGTTTAAAGAGTTTATCGGCACTGATGGTTCCGCACAGAGACAGAGCGAAACTTGACGATATGCTGATGGAGCCAACCAGTGCGATGCCAGCTTGATACGACACGAGCGAAGGGTCGAACTGTGCGAAGGGAATAGATAGGAGTCTGATGAAAATACATGATAGTTGAGCGGACTGAGGATCTGAGAGGCTGGCCCAGCAACTGAGGATCTGGGAGGCTGGCCCGGAAACTGAGGATCTGGGAGGCTGGTGGCCCAGCAACTGAGGATCTGAGAGGCTGGCCCAGCAACTGAGGATCTGAGAGGCTGGCCCAGCAACTGAGGATCTGGGAGGCTGGCCCAGCAACTGAGGATCTGAGAGGCTGGCCCAACAACTGAGGATCTGAGAGGCTGGCCCAGCAACTGAGGATCTGAGAGGCTGGCCCAGCAACTGAGGATCTGAGAGGCTGGCCCAGCAACTGAGGATCTGAGAGGCTGGCCCAGCAACTGAGGATCTGAGAGGCTGGCCCAGCAACTGAGGATCTGGGAGGCTGGTGGCCCCAGCAACTGAGGATCTGGGAGGCTGGCCCAGCAACTGAGGATCTGGGAGGCTGGCCCAGCAACTGAGGATCTGGGAGGCTGGCCCAGCAACTGAGACTCTGAGTCTGGCCCAGCAACTGAGGATCTGGGAGGCTGGCCCAGCAACTGAGACTCTGAGTCTGGCCCAGCAACTGAGGATCTGGGAGGCTGGCCCAGCAACTGAGGATCTGGGAGGCTGGCCTAGCAACTGAGGATCTGGGAGGCTGGCCCAGCAACTGAGGATCTGGGAGGCTGGCCCAGCAACTGAGGATCTGGGAGGTTGGCCCAGCTACAGTTAAACAAGCAACTCACCACAGTGAAGTAGAGCAGCAGATGCTGACAGGTCAAAGCGATGCAGAGAATTACACTCCAGCTGACTTTAGAGGAAATTTTGGATTTGTTAAGCCAGGCTAACAAATACACGGACACCACAGCTACAAACTGAGCTGCCGAAACTATTAGCCTACAAAATACGAGCATTAGAACAAGTTATTAAGGCTTAATTAGGTAAAAAGAATTTCAGTTTAAGAACAGTTTCAATTCTTTACCTGACATTGGAGCTAACAAATGGGATTATATCGTTACGAACTAATCCCAGCGCTAATGCAGCGGTGCCAAATGAAATTGTTAATAATTTTATCGCAGTCCAATGCGGTGCAAACAGACTTTTGCAATGCAATACCGAGCACAATAGTAGGCAGAGAACTGCAAAATAGAATTTGACGATATGTATCGAAAAAACGCTTTACAAAAAGAGCTAAAAGTATTGATTACTCTTTTACTCACCAATTAACTCAGCCAGATCCAGATGCCTATCAAAGATGCTGTTAGCTATCGAAGCTAGAATTGAATTGCGTATGAAAACTAATAGGACAGCCACCGACAGAAAAGATGCAATTGGCTGTTGAAAAAAGTTGTGAAAAATGATATTAAATATTCTTACTATGCTACTTAACAGTAGAGTACTATGATAAATACATTAGCTTTATTTATTAAAATTTTGATTCTCGAAGTCTGGGGTCTGGGGGAATGATGGAGCAGAGAGGCAGTTTCTTCAAGGAGTCTGAGGGAGTGATGGAGCGAAGAGGCAGATTCTCCTCGGAGTCTGATGGAGTGATGGAGCGGAGAGGCAGATTCTCCTCGGAGTCTGAGGGAGTGATGGAGCGGAGAGGCAGATTCTCCTCGGAGTCTGAGGGAGTGATGGAGCGGAGAGGCAGATTCTCCTCGGAGTCTGAGGGAGTGATGGAGCGGAGAGGCAGATTCTCCTCGGAGTCTGATGGAGTGATGGAGCGGAGAGGCAGATTCTCCTCGGAGTCTGAGGGAGTGATGGAGCGGAGAGGCAGATTCTCCTCGGAGTCTGATGGAGTGATGGAGCGGAGAGGCAGATTCTCCTCGGAGTCTGAGGGAGTGATGGAGTTGAGAGGCAGATTCTCCTCAGAGTCTGAGGGAGTGATGGAGCGGAGAGGCAGATTCTCCTCGGAGTCTGAGGGAGTGATGGAGCGGAGAGGCAGATTCTCCAAGGAGTCTGAGGGATTGATGGAGCGGAGAGGCAGATTCTCAAAGTGTCTGATGGAGTGATTGAGCGGAGGCTGATTCTCAAGGAGTCTGATGGAGTGATGGAGCAGGTAGACAGATTCTCATAGAACAGAGGTCCGCAGAGGCTCACCAAAGCCAATTTTCTCTGATCAACAAAGAACCCATGGTTCGAAGGGAGTCTCCACAGCAGCCAGACAGCCTGCAGGCACAGAAGCCACAGACCAGCAACGGAAACGTGAGGAAAAATTTCTCGCTCCTCAGCGCCAGCTAGACGATGCGTTGCTAGGAGCAAGCAGCGGGTAGCAACAGTTGCTAAGTGAACAGATTTAAGCGTCGTAGGCAGCTTGGATTCCGGCAGTCTTGAAAAATCAAAGATTTGATGAACAATTATTAGGATGCGCGAGGTGCTTAATGAATAATATCAATAAAAAATATGATTGGTACGAGTTGCGGGCTGAGGGAGGGTAGTCAGACATGCACATCCCAGTTGAAAACGTTATCGTGACAAGAATCGTTAAAGAGTCATTGCAAACAATGAACTATTGTTTAATATTTCTACTATTTTTAAGGCTATTTATAACCCCCTATTTACAAGCCCCAAATGATTATAGACGCGCATTAACCCCGAGGAGGTTCGTGGCGGGGGAGAGTCAGACGCATTTACTCCTGAGAACAAAAGTACATAGATAATTAAATTTTACAACTTACTTTAATAGAGCCGCACTGACCAAACACGAAAATAGCAATACGACTGGATAAGGCGAATAGCCCAACAGATAGAAATTCCATTCGCAGTAGAAAAATGCTGCAATTAACAAAAAATAACAAAAAGCGCGTATCAATATTTCGAACTACTAACAGTAGACAAAAGTAAACAAACTGCTAAATATTCTACAAAAGGCAACTAACCAAATAAAAATGCAGAAAATGCCACGGCAAACAGGTAGCCACTTTTTAGAGACGAACTTCGTCCAAAGGACGATCGGTCCCTCTTTGACAGCAGAAGAAACAGCAACGGAGCCAAGGCTGTAGCAAATAGAATGCTGGCAAATTGCCGCTGAGTTAAAGTTGGATCCCACATTGAATACCTGCGGAGAATGCAAGATTAAGCTACGTTACAAGCTATTTGTTGTTGTTAAACGAGGGTGGGTAGCCAGGGGCTCCCGCGGATCAGCCCAGGGAAGGGCTCTGCCGCTGAATATAAGGGGGCACATCTACCAGGGTCACAGCCCGAGCAGCCCAGATTGGGACCTGACTTCATGGCCAGAGAGAGAAAACTAATTGGGGCTACTAGCTCAAGCCTATGGACTAAGACACCGCTGACCAACAGTGGAATCAGGGACGGTGCTAGGACCGAGTCCACTCAGGCAGGCCACCCACCCAGCAGACAAATCCCGGGGCCGGGAGTGCGCGAAAAAAGATTGGAAAATTTTCGAAACACTACTGAAAGCGGTCCGATAGCGGGGAGACCCGAAGTCTACGGAAATGGCTCAATTTTGGAGCGAATCTGGGCAGCTTATTACCAAGGGCGAGACTCCTATCAGGTATGCATTTGGTCCGAGAGAGGAATTATCCTAGTCCACGGAAAGGGGCCAGGCCAAGGGTTCGGAGAGGGGCACAAGGAGCAAGAGGAACCCGGACTCAGCCGGTATTCCCCAATTCGGGACGAACTCATTCCCCAGGACTCCAATCCACTGTCAGCGATAATAAGCAGGGAGACAACCAGCGGAGCCAGCAGATGGACCAAGACAAAGCAAGATAGACCAGGCAGGGAGGGCAGAGCTCATAACTCCAGAACATTGGATGGCTACAAAGCCGGGGATAAAACACAAAGCTAAAAGTACAAGGGGATAAAACAAAAATGGGAGGAGCACCTGAACCCTAAACCTGGGGCTCAGCCTCAGGGCTGGCATCAACTAGGCTCTACCGTACACTTTTGTGAATGGTCGTCTGGGCTCTACCGTACACTTTTGTGAATGGTCGTCTGGGCTCTACCGTACACTTTTGTGAATGGTCGTCTGGGCTCTACCGTACACTTTTGTGAATGGTCGTCTGGGCTCTACCGTACACTTTGTGAATGGTCGTCTGGGCTCTACCGTACACTTTGTGAATGGTCGTCTGGGCTCTACCGTACACTTTTGTGAATGGTCGTCTGGGCTCTACCGTACACTTTGTGAATGGTCGTCTGGGCTCTACCGTACACTTTTGTGAAAGGTCGTCTTTCCTGCAGGGCGGGTGCGACCGGGGGGGGGGCTCAAGTCCCGTTTTAGCCACACTTGCAGTCCAGAATTCCAACTCACTCATTCCAACAACTCACGTTACAAGCTATTTATAGTAGGATGAATGCATATTATGCCGCGACTGACTTTAAAGGAACATTTATAATTGAATTTTTTTAATGAATTTTTCGCGTTGCCGCCTCCCGCAAGAAATGCCCACAAACCCTCCTCCCACCCTTAAAGCAACCAAATTGATTTCTGTTGACTATTTATGTTGCATCTTGAGCTGTAGGAAAACTTCAAATGCGCCGCGCAATAGCTGCGGCTGAGCTGTCGGTTGCAAATCTATCTATTAAGGCAGGTGTAATCAGTAATCAGTTACTAATATTATTAACTGTTTGCTAAGTTCTGCGTCTGTCATATCCATATCTATCTAATGAAGCCTAGTTTCTATGGTGGATAGATACAACTGTAGAAAGAATTAATCGTGCGCCTAAATCTTCAAATTGACTGTTCCACAGTCCCCATTGCGGGCTAATAAGCAGCTTTGCTGACCATTCGGCAGACAGTTGAAATCACAACAACATTTTTCTAATTTACATAAAAATAAACATAACTATCTACCTTATCTATCTAACTAAATCTAACTATCTAACTAAATCTAACTATCTACCTTATCTATCGAACTATCGAACTTAATCTAACTATCTAACTTATCTATCTAACTAAATCTAACTATCTAACTTATCTATCTAACTAAATCTAACTATCTAACTTATCTATCTAACTAAATCTAACTATCTAACTTATCTATCTAACTAAATCTAACTATCTACCTTATCTATCTAACTAAATCTAACTATCTAACTTATCTATCTAACTAAATCTAACTATCTACCTTATCTATCTAACTAAATCTAACTATCTACCTTATCTATCTAACTAAATCTAACTATCTAACTTATCTATCTAACTAAATCTAACTATCTAACTTATCTATCTAACTAAATCTAACTATCTAACTTATCTATCTAACTAAATCTAACTATCTAACTTATCTATCTAACTAAATCTAACTATCTAACTTATCTATCTAACTAAATCTAACTATCTACCTTAACTATCTAACTAAATCTAACTATCTAACTTATCTATCTAACTAAATCTAACTATCTAACTTATCTATCTAACTAAATCTAACTATCTAACTTATCTATCTAACTAAATCTAACTATCTACCTTATCTATCTAACTAAATCTAACTATCTAACTTATCTATCTAACTAAATCTAACTATCTACCTTAACTATCTAACTAAATCTAACTATCTAACTTATCTATCTAACTAAATCTAACTATCTAACTTATCTATCTAACTAAATCTAACTATCTAACTTATCTATCTAACTAAATCTAACTATCTAACTTATCTATCTAACTAAATCTAACTATCTACCTTATCTATCTAACTAAATCTAACTATCTAACTTATCTATCTAACTTAATCTAACTATCTAACTTATCTATCTAACTAAATCTAACTATCTACCTTATCTATCTAACTAAATCTAACTATCTAACTTATCTATCTAACTAAATCTAACTATCTAACTTATCTATCTAACTAAATCTAACTATCTACCTTAACTATCTAACTAAATCTAACTATCTAACTTATCTATCTAACTAAATCTAACTATCTACCTTATCTATCTAACTAAATCTAACTATCTAACTTATCTATCTAACTAAATCTAACTATCTACCTTATCTATCTAACTAAATCTAACTATCTAACTTATCTATCTAACTAAATCTAACTATCTAACTTATCTATCTAACTAAATCTAACTATCTAACTTATCTATCTAACTAAATCTAACTATCTAACTTATCTATCTAACTAAATCTAACTATCTAACTTATCTATCTAACTAAATCTAACTATCTAACTTATCTATCTAACTAAATCTAACTATCTACCTTATCTATCTAACTAAATCTAACTATCTACCTTATCTATCTAACTAAATCTAACTATCTAACTTATCTATCTAACTAAATCTAACTATCTAACTTATCTATCTAACTAAATCTAACTATCTACCTTATCTATCTAACTAAATCTAACTATCTAACTTATCTATCTAACTTAATCTAACTATCTACCTTATCTATCTAACTAAATCTAACTATCTAACTTATCTATCTAACTAAATCTAACTATCTAACTTATCTATCTAACTAAATCTAACTATCTAACTTATCTATCTAACTAAATCTAACTATCTAACTTATCTATCTAACTAAATCTAACTATCTAACTTATCTATCTAACTAAATCTAACTATCTAACTTATCTATCTAACTAAATCTAACTATCTACCTTAACTATCTAACTAAATCTAACTATCTAACTTATCTATCTAACTAAATCTAACTATCTAACTTATCTATCTAACTAAATCTAACTATCTACCTTAACTATCTAACTAAATCTAACTATCTAACTTATCTATCTAACTAAATCTAACTATCTAACTTATCTATCTAACTAAATCTAACTATCTAACTTATCTATCTAACTAAATCTAACTATCTAACTTATCTATCTAACTAAATCTAACTATCTAACTTATCTATCTAACTAAATCTAACTATCTAACTTATCTATCTAACTAAATCTAACTATCTAACTTATCTATCTAACTAAATCTAACTATCTACCTTATCTATCTAACTAAATCTAACTATCTACCTTATCTATCTAACTAAATCTAACTATCTAACTTATCTATCTAACTAAATCTAACTATCTAACTTATCTATCTAACTAAATCTAACTATCTACCTTAACTATCTAACTAAATCTAACTATCTAACTTATCTATCTAACTAAATCTAACTATCTACCTTATCTATCTAACTAAATCTAACTATCTACCTTATCTATCTAACTAAATCTAACTATCTAACTTATCTATCTAACTAAATCTAACTATCTAACTTATCTATCTAACTAAATCTAACTAACTATCTACCTTAACTATCTAACTAAATCTAACTATCTACCTTATCTATCTAACTAAATCTAACTATCTAACTTATCTATCTAACTAAATCTAACTATCTAACTTATCTATCTAACTAAATCTAACTATCTAACTTATCTATCTAACTAAATCTAACTATCTACCTTATCTATCTAACTAAATCTAACTATCTAACTTATCTATCTAACTAAATCTAACTATCTACCTTATCTATCTAACTAAATCTAACTATCTACCTTATCTATCTAACTAAATCTAACTATCTACCTTATCTATCTAACTAAATCTAACTATCTAACTTATCTATCTAACTAAATCTAACTATCTAACTTATCTATCTAACTAAATCTAACTATCTAACTTATCTATCTAACTAAATCTAACTATCTAACTTATCTATCTAACTAAATCTAACTATCTACCTTAACTATCTAACTAAATCTAACTATCTACCTTATCTATCTAACTATCTAACTAAATCTAACTATCTACCTTATCTATCTAACTATCTAACTAAATCTAACTATCTACCTTATCTATCTAACTATCTTGACTAAATCTAACTATCTACCTTATCTATCTAACTATCTAACTAAATCTAACTATCTACCTTATCTATCTAACTATCTAACTAAATCTAACTATCTACCTTATCTATCTAACTATCTTGACTAAATCTAACTATCTACAGCCCCCGATACTTTTATGTAAATAATACAAAAATGTACATGACTCAAACTTTAAGCTTACTGAATCTTCCAGGGAAACAGAAACACCTGAGCAGCGAAGGCCAGAGCGCCGATGATGCCGCAGAGCCAGCCAGCCAGCCGGCTAAACAGACCGATCGAACCGCCGGCTTCCCTGCCTAGCAACACGGCAGACACAGCAGCCAGAGCAGCCGGAGGCCCCGTATAAAAGTGCAGCCTCATACCGTGAGCCTGCATTGCCGGGGTCAGCAGAAGGGCAGCCGATATCAGACTTACATCGCGAATGAGTCCGCCAGGATCTCTAATTGATGCGGGCAGAGCAACGGCCGCTTCGTCAACTAGAGATGAGTTAACAGTTAGTGAAATAAAACATAATGTTGTTTATGCAGTTTCCCTTCCCTGATATTTCATATTTTTGAAAATATTAACCCTAATCCTAATCCTAAACTTATGAAGATATGAAGTTTCGGAGATATGAAGTGTCGGAGATATGAAGTGTCGGGGATATGAAGTTTCGGAGATATGAAGTGTCGGAGATATGAAGTGTCGGGAGATATGAAGTGTCGGAGATATGAAGTGTCGGAGATATGAAGTGTCGGAGATATGAAGTGTCGGGAGATATGAAGTGTCGGAGATATGAAGTGTCGGGGATATGAAGTGTCGGGGATAAGAAGCGTCGGAGATATGAAGTGTCGGAGATATTAAGTGTCGGATAGATGAAGTGTCGCAGATATGAAGTGTCGGAGATATGAAGTGTCGGGAGATATGAAGTGTCGGAGATATGAAGTGTCGGAGATATGAAGTGTCGGAGATATGAAGTGTCGGAGATATGAAGTGTCGGGAGATATGAAGTGTCGGAGATATGAAGTGTCGGAGATATGAAGTGTCGGAGATATGAAGTGTCGGGGATACGAAGTGTCGGGGATAAGAAGCGTCGGAGATATGAAGTGTCGGAGATATTAAGTGTCGGAGATATGAAGTGTCGGAGATATGAAGTGTCGCAGATATGAAATGTCGGAGATATGAAGTGTCGGAGATGTGAAGTGTCGGGGATGTGAAGTGTCGGATAGATGAAGTGTCGCAGATATGAAGTGTCGGGGATATGAAGTGTCGGAGATGTGAAGTGTCGGATAGATGAAGTGTCGGAGATATGAAATGTCGGAGATAAGAAGTGACGTGAGGATATGAAATGTGGGAGATATGAAATGTCGTTGATAAGAAGTGTCGGAAATATACGGAGATATAAAGTCGAAGGAATTATTATATTGCTAGAAAAGCCAAAGTTTTATACTCAAATTATCAAAATCCTGTCCTTAAAAATCTACATCAAAAATCTTTTGGTTGATAAAATTAAAACGTTTAAAAAGGTAAAATCTGTAACTCACTATAGTGTTTAATCAGCTGTTGAAGTCCTAAAAAGTTGGATGCCAGTCCGCAGAGGCTGATTAAAAAGAATAGTTCCAACTGAAAATATTTTAAAATAATTAAAATATGAGGTAGATCACAAACAATGCTGTTTATAGAGTGGAGGATAGACAGGGGAATTCAATGTACACCCGAGTCTATAGAGTAGAGGATAAACAAGGAGAATCCAATGTACACCCAAGTCTATAGAGTAGAGGATAAACAAGGGGAATCCAATGTACACCCGAGTCTATAGAGTAGATGATAAACAAGGGGAATCCAATGTACACCCGAGTCTATAGAGTAGAGGATAAACAAGGGGAATCCAATGTACACCCGAGTCTATAGAGTAGAGGATAAACAAGGGGAATCAAATGTACACCCGAGTCTATAGAGTAGGGGATAAACAAGGAGAATCCAATGTACACCCAAGTCTATAGAGTAGAGGATAAACAAGGGGAATCCAATGTACACCCGAGTCTATAGAGTAGAGGATAAACAAGGGGAATCCAATGTACACCCGAGTCTATAGAGTAGGGGATAAACAAGGGGAATCCAATGTACACCCGAGTCTATAGAGTAGGGGATAAACAAGGGGAATCAAATGTACACCCGAGTCTATAGAGTAGGGGATAAACAAGGGGATCAAATGTACACCCGAGTCTATAGAGTGGGGATAGACAGGGGGAATCCAATGTACACCCGAGTCTATAGAGTGGAGGATAGACAAGGAGAATCCAATGTACACCCTGAGTATGTAGAGTGGAGGATAGACAGGGAGAATCCAATGTACACCCTGAGTATGTAGAGTGGAGGTCTGGAGGATGGACAGGGAGAATCCAATGTACACCCGAGTCTATAGAGTGGGGATAGACAGGGGGAATCCAATGTACACCCTAGTATGTAGAGTGGAGTATAGACAGGGGGAATCCAATGTACTTAATAGTACATTGAATAGTATTAAATGAACAAATGAAATGAAAAACACCATGCGCATACCAGTTTATCCCCATCAAGCAGAGACATTAGAGAGGCGCTCATTACGGCGTGTTTAACAAGAAAAACAAACACGGTGGCAACAAACACGATAGCAACAATGAGGCAGTGAACTTCGGCAGCATACTTGGACTCTTTAGTGTTCCGAATCTCGGGATCGGTGATGTAAACACGGTACTGAACGAAACTGGAGTGTTTTTGTTAGATACATGATTTTTAAACAATGGAACTACTAAGTTATAAAATAATTACCTAGCAAAATTACCTGATACAAAGTATATAATAAGGCAGATATTCAATTCCGTATATGGTAGTTAGGAACCAACTGCAGATACCGGTTGCTAGGCCAGGCAGCAAGCAGTAGCCAAATATCCTCAGACCCTCCTGGGGGAAATTAACAACTTGCAAATGTTAATGGAAAGCACTAATTTCTATTAATAGAAATTTGACATAAAAACTTACATCAAACAATACTCCTGGACCAATTAATGCTTGCAAATCAACAGACTCGTCAAGTATAACCCACATGACTGACACGACCACAAAGAAGTGGAAACAGATGAACAATAGAATGTAGAACAGTGACTGCCTGTGAGGATAGAAAAATATACTACTTAGAGTAAGTTATAAAACCGCTTAAAATTATTCTAATCATAATCATGTAAAAGCTAATTACTCAAATATCAGTGATCAATTCAGTCACTGACTCACTGCTTAACTAATCAATCTGAATCAGTGAATATTTGATCAATTCAGTCACTGACTCACTGCTAAACTAATCAATCTGAATCAGTGACTATTTGATCAATTCAGTCACTGACTCACTGCTAAACTAATCAATCTGAATCAGTGAATATTTGATCAATTCAGTCACTAACTCACTCTGCTCAACTAATCAATCTGAATCAGTGACTATTTGATCAATTCAGTCACTAACTCACTGCTCAACTAATCAATCTGAATCAGTGACTATTTGATCAATTCAGTCACTGACTCACTCTGCTCAACTAATCAATCTGAATCAGTGACTATTTGATCAATTCAGTCACTGACTCACTGCTCAACTAATCAATCTGAATCAGTGACTATTTGATCAATTCAGTCACTGACTCACTGCTCAACTAATCAATCTGAATCAGTGACTATTTGATCAATTCAGTCACTGACTCACTGCTCAACTAATCAATCTGAATCAGTGACTATTTGATCAATTCAGTCACTGACTCACTGCTAAACTAATCAATCTGAATCAGTGACTATTTGATCAATTCAGTCACTAACTCACTCTGCTCAACTAATCAATCTGAATCAGTGACTATTTGATCAATTCAGTCACTAACTCACTCTGCTCAACTAATCAATCTGAATCAGTGACTATTTGATCAATTCAGTCACTAACTCACTGCTCAACTAATCAATCTGAATCAGTGACTATTTGATCAATTCAGTCACTAACTCACTCTGCTCAACTAATCAATCTGAATCAGTGACTATTTGATCAATTCAGTCACTGACTCACTGCTCAACTAATCAATCTGAATCAGTGACTATTTGATCAATTCAGTCACTGACTCACTGCTAAACTAATCAATCTGAATCAGTGACTATTTGATCAATTCAGTCACTGACTCACTCTGCTCAACTAATCAATCTGAATCAGTGACTATTTGATCAATTCAGTCACTAACTCACTGCTCAACTAATCAATCTGAATCAGTGACTATTTGATCAATTCAGTCACTAACTCACTCTGCTCAACTAATCAATCTGAATCAGTGACTATTTGATCAATTCAGTCACTGACTCACTGCTCAACTAATCAATCTGAATCAGTGACTATTTGATCAATTCAGTCACTGACTCACTGCTAAACTAATCAATCTGAATCAGTGACTATTTGATCAATTCAGTCACTGACTCACTCTGCTCAACTAATCAATCTGAATCAGTGACTATTTGATCAATTCAGTCACTGACTCACTCTGCTCAACTAATCAATCTGAATCAGTGACTATTTGATCAATTCAGTCACTAACTCACTGCTCAACTAATCAATCTGAATCAGTGACTATTTGATCAATTCAGTCACTAACTCACTCTGCTCAACTAATCAATCTGAATCAGTGACTATTTGATCAATTCAGTCACTGACTCACTGCTTAACTAATCAATGTGAATCAGTGACTATTTGATCAATTCAGTCACTGACTCACTGCTTAACTAATCAATCTGAATCAGTGACTATTTGATCAATTCAGTCACTGACTCACTGCTTAACTAATCAATCTGAATCAGTGACTATTTGATCAATTCAGTCACTGACTCACTGCTAAACTAATCAATCTGAATCAGTGACTATTTGATCAATTCAGTCACTGACTCACTGCTCAACTAATCAATCTGAATCAGTGACTATCTGATCAATTCAGTCACTGACTCACTGCTAAACTAATCAATCTGAATCAGTGACTATTTGATCAATTCAGTCACTGACTCACTGCTTAACTAATCAATCTGAATCAGTGACTATTTGATCAATTCAGTCACTGACTCACTGCTCAACTAATCAATCTGAATCAGTGACTATTTGATCAATTCAGTCACTGACTCACTGCTCAACTAATCAATCTGAATCAGTGACTATTTGATCAATTCAGTCACTGACTCACTGCTTAACTAATCAATCTGAATCAGTGACTATTTGATCAATTCAGTCACTGACTCACTGCTAAACTAATCAATCTGAATCAGTGACTATTTGATCAATTCAGTCACTGACTCACTGCTCAACTAATCAATCTGAATCAGTGACTATTTGATCAATTCAGTCACTGACTCACTGCTCAACTAATCAATCTGAATCAGTGACTATTTGATCAATTCAGTCACTGACTCACTGCTTAACTAATCAATCTGAATCAGTGACTATTTGATCAATTCAGTCACTGACTCACTGCTAAACTAATCAATCTGAATCAGTGACTATTTGATCAATTCAGTCACTGACTCACTGCTCAACTAATCAATCTGAATCAGTGACTATTTGATCAATTCAGTCACTGACTCACTGCTCAACTAATCAATCTGAATCAGTGACTATTTGATCAATTCAGTCACTAACTCACTCTGCTCAACTAATCAATCTGAATCAGTGACTATTTGATCAATTCAGTCACTGACTCACTAGTTTATTAATCAATATTAAAAAATCTATCAACATTATCAATTCAATTAATCAATTCAAAATCAAGGACACAAAGCTTAAAACACAGTTGATGTCCTTACCCAATTAGTGAAAGAATGGTCACAATAATATGCAATTCAATCAGAACACCAATAAAAAATCCTGCTCCAACGGTTCTGCAAAGATAAAAAATAGTTTTTGTAACATATCAAAAATAAAAGTTACTTCTTAGATAATTTACAACTTACACTTGATAATGCTTCTTAGCTATCAGCTTTGCCATGTAGAGAAGGGTATACAAAAATATAATCCTAAAAAGTTAAAATTTTTTAATTTCAAATTAACTATGGAAATTCTACATAACTATAAAGACATTTTCAACAAGATCAACTTACCGTTGGCCACATGTCTCTGCCAAGCAGAGAACAGTTGGCACAATTGACAAGCCAATTTGTCTAGGAAAAAATGAAATTGTCATGGCTTGTGCCTTGAACAATTCTATTTTAGATAGTTTATAAAACTTCTATCAGAAAATATTGGCATGTTATTGACCACATTTGGATTATTACTTGAAAATAGATACTTATTATCTTAGTTAACTTGTTAAATCTAGTAGTTACAATGGAAAATTTGGTAGCTAGGGGTGTTGACTACACAGAAAATATGGTAGATTGGCAGTTATTTATTTATTTAAGACATCATAGCTGTGTAAATAGCACACTTTAAGCAACATTGTCACATAACTAGCAAGAGGTATCATTGCCCATTATATTGAATCCCTTGAGCAGGCATACAAGTTGCATGTCATATGCATAAGTACACACTAATATAGTGTACAGTAGCCCTATTTTTATTTATTGTATAAATGCATTTAGAATTAGCCCAAGCTTAGGCCAATGGCATACCAGAGCATTGCACAAGACCACTAGGCTATAGGAATTGGAAGTAGAGATAAATTGGTAGGTGTTTAAACCTAACAATATAGAAAGAAAAGTGATAGTTAAACTAAAATGAAAATGAAAAAACAGAATTAGACACTGAGATTTTATAATTAGATAAATTGATGAAAAATATAGATTGTATTTTTATTTCAATTTTACTTTGAAAAAATACACTGGTTCAACTTGCACCAAAGTTAGAAAAAGAGCTTTTATAAGAAAGGGAGCTAAAATTACTATAGGCTGGGGCCTACTAAGAAAATATATACTTTGAAAACAAATAAAAACAAAAAACACAACTTAATTGATTGAATAAAAATGCAGCAATGAATAGCACACTGGGTAATTATTTTAATGAAAATAAAAATTTGCAAGGACAAATACTGGAACATAAAATTGTTTAATAATATGCTCCAAGTTAAGCAATATTAAAAAAATGTAAAATGAAATAAAGTTTTCAACTTAGCAATGACAATTTTAGCTTTTTACAAATGAACACCATTTAAAACAAGATAAAGCAATGGTATTAAATGTATTGAGGAATTTTAAATAAAATGCAAACAAACAGAAAAAGTTATAACAAAATAAGACAAATATGATAAGCCTAGCTAATATTAGGATACACATGTTTATTTTTTTAAACAAAAGGCAATCATATAGGTATAGTGAAGCAAATCAATTAATATTCATTACTATTCTAATTTAAATGGTTATAAAGCTTTTTTATAGTCATTTACTTTGACTTTATAGTTAATTCAACTTTAAACCTTTTTGTTTAAGTTAGGCCTATTATAAAAAAACTTAAACAAAAAAGTTAATAAGACATAGGCCTAGTAACTAGGACTTAATATAAAAAACTTAGAATGATAGGCTTAATTGGTAACAGTCCACTTCGGTAAAAGCCATTTTGGTAACAGCCACTTTGGTAACAAGTAAGAATGATATAATATGTATTAATTTATATGCTCCAAAAGGATGTGCAAACAAACTTTAAAGAAAGAGCAACAAAACACATACGTACCTACATTTATTTAACTTGTTTAAAAGTGTTTTAACCAATCTATTTTAATATCTGGATGAGTCAGATACATGCACCTAAGACATCCTATACTTGGCCAAATATTGTATACCATATACATTAGAATCTTTGATCTAGTTAGCAAATGGTGACTTAAAATTACTGAATCTAACTTTTTTTCTTCATTAATTAATTTAAAAAATTTCAATATCAATGTATGTATACGATCTTGCTTTGCTTAATTTTCTTTGCCTTTAAATTTTTCACAAAGTTGATGTACAAGTTTAAACAAGGTATAATACAGTTTAACTAGAAAGTTTATCAATATGTGCAATAAGATATTTGAGATGTTAGCCTAATTATTAAACTTATTATTGCTAAACCTTCAAGTAATCATAAAAATAAAGTGTTGACAATTATAACTCTACTTTGTTACCGAAGTTGGCTATTACCAAAATGGCAGTTACCGAAGTGGATTGTATTTGCTTAATTAATGTCTACAAATGCTTTAGAATCAGAAAGGTAAAGACAAGCTATTAGTATCAAAGAAAAGGGGTTTAACTTATGTACATTAGGTACATATGTCTAGAGCTATTGTTGTTATTGTTCTAAGATGGTTTAAGGATATACTTGGTACTTGGTAGAAGTTGGACGGGATCCCCATCCTGATCCCGAAATCTCGGGATCCCAAGGAAAATTGAATTCCCGCGAGACCAGAATCCCGACCATAAAAAACTTGAGATTCGGGAACAGGTCTTTCGATTAATAATTTATAGAATTAGTGATTACTTGAAGGTAATCAAGGAAAGGTAACCTACATCCTATAGGCCCCCCTACAATTTTGCTTTAACTTGTAGGGGGGCCTAGGCCTACTTGTTACACTATTTACTTTGTTGGTTACAAAACTTCATATCGATTCTGTTGTGTTTTACTTCTTGATCTTAACAATCTTTTCTCATTTTTGTTTAACTTTACATGGACAATACACTAAAAGACCTGATCCCGATTCCCGATCCCAAGAAAAAAATGATTCCCAATCCCGATCCCACCCGAAGATTTCAATCCCGCCTGACCTCTAGTACTTAGCCAATAATATAATATAAGAGTAAGCTTTGAGTTATTGACTATAGACCTCAAATGATAGTTTAGCATTTAGTTGGTCGAATTAGGTAATATGAATCAGTTTAAATTAATGATTAGAATTAAATTAGCATTCTTCTTCAAGCTTATGAAGAGCCTTCTTAGCACGCCGAGTAGATCCACTTGGAGTACTAGTATTAGCAGAACAGCCATTAGAAGTTTTCTTGTTAGAAATTCCTTGCTTTTTACTAGAATTTCTAGTTGTTCTAGTCAAATGCTTCTCCACTTCTGGCTCACTATCGTAACTGTAAGCAAAGTTGAGGTCTTCTTGGTGTTGACAATATAGGCCTACTCCATTGGCTTGATTTAAATTGTTGCTCATAGGCTCAATTGGTGGCAAAATAGACTTAGATACATCACCAACACTGTAGCTTCTTTTCAGATGATCAGCAGTTCGCAAAACAGCATTGGCAGCATAGTTCATTCCATGTTGGCCAAACTGAAAGAGCATTTCACAACCCTTGTTAGAAGCTGCAGCAATATAGCGATCGATTTCTTGCTCATGTTTCAGAAGATTGGGATGTATTATTTTCCTGTACAGATAGCTAGATCCGCGAGACATCGGCAAAACCATCCACAAGACAAAAATTATTTTTGATTCGTTGTAAAGTGGCATCCATGAGAAAAATAAGTCGGTAACAACTTCACAAGCTGTGAAAACAGCAAATACAATCCAGTACATCATCCACTTAACTTGGTCGTATCCATTTCGGCGATTCAGAGCCTTGTACGAATTGAAGGCAGGATACAAAACTCCAATTAAGATTATTAGACATCGGTACATTGTCGAAGTTAGAAAGAAAAACATGTTGAAAGCGAAGCCGTCAAAGTTAAATAGTCAAAATACTGCAGTAAACAGCCGTTACCAGTCGAAGTCAAAGACAATCGAAGTCTTTTTAAACCGCTACTAAATTGAACAGTACTTGCCTCCGTCCGTCTCTTAAAAGAAAATGCTGTTAGTGCTACAAACCAAACCGATTACTCATTTTCATTTCATTATTTTCGAAGAAATCTGCATCGAGCAGGATTTTTAAAATAAGTTGCTAACTTAAACAAAACTCTTATAGTTCGCTAAGAAGTTAATCACGAATAAGTCTAAATCGTAGTGCATTTTTATTTAGTGCCTATTTATTTATTTCCTATTTAGGTGTATGCTGCAACCCATAAACGATATGAAGTCTATTAATTTCTAATGCGATCTCCGATTGCTTCAATGCTATAGATGTACTACTCTGAATTATTTTTAAGAATGAAAAATTTAGAAAATTTTGTTGGATCAGACGTTCTCTTTTTGCTTAAGATCGAAAACATCAGCTTCCGCTTTCAGAATGATGCAGTACATGTACATGCACAACGGTTGTATTTTACGTCATGACGTGCATGTACAATGAAGATGTAACTTACAAGGTGGTCATGTCCATGTGGGAAATAAAGGATTTCGGTTTCCAATGAGGTCTGCACGCCACGCATTTTCAGGCGGCAGATTTTTTCACCAATAGATACTGCAAGAGCTAGTTTAAGACCTAGCTCTAAGTTCGTACATTTAACCGGTGTTCCCTTGTACGTGTACGCGATCGGAGCTTTTAAATTTAGCGGATGGTCCTCCTCCGTGTAACTATACAGCCGTATAACCTGTGTTTCTGGCACCCATAGAAGCTAGGTAGTACACAGTACTATAATAGTTGGGGTATAGCCAGAAAAAGTCTACTACTAACGAGAAATCTCATGAGCGCTCGACAGTCAGGGACACGTTCTGTCCTCACCACACAGATACGGTCTGATGTGATGGTCTGACCACAGATACTATAATAACTGATGTCTGACCACAAATACTGTAGTAATAACTGATGTCTGACTAATGTGACCATAGATAATTTAATACATGTATATGATAATTAGCGTAGTATTCAAACAGTAAAGTATAATTTCTCTCCCAGCTGTCTTGGAGACCAAAGCTACATGCATGAGCTATATAGTGTACCTACAGACAATTTTTGACGGGCAAAATAAAATACGCAGCAGAAAATTTCTTCCAGACCCTCGGGGCGTGGGTAATTAAATTTATATAAATCCCGTGCAAAAATACCTCCATCTAAATATATACCTGCATACATGTCTGAATCAGGATGAGCTCTCAGTAGCGCAATCAGAAATTTGTTGTCAAATTGAAACCTGCACGTGAACATTTACCATGTACATGTAAGAAATGCACTGACAGGAACGTCGCTATAAAAGGATGAGGTTCAGGATGTCCACCAGCAGAAATATGATGCGCAATTAATAGTACGGAAAAAATAAAAAAATCCTTGTCTGAGACCGTTTGCGTCTAAGCCTGGTAATTATTTTGGAAAATGATTCATCATCGTGCTATTTTTCCTTTCTTAGCCTGGCGTCCAAAAATTTATTCTGCAGGTTTCTTAGTGGAACTAAAATATAATGTTTTTGTTGTACAGTGCAGCACATGAAAATTAGTTGTCTTAATTTACATGCAGTTAATTTTGCCAAGTAATGTTAGAAAATATCAATAGCATCCGGATATGGACCAACAATCGTGTGAGCTGGATAATCCTCAGGACTAGCCTCCACGCCAGGCTCACGTTCGTACACATCGCTATCGACATCAGGCAACGATTCAAATCCGTCTTCCTCTCGCTGAAGTTCGTCGTCCTCAGCGCCATAATCGTCCGATTGTGACTTGTCAGCCTCATCAGCCTCATCAGCAGGGACTTCGAGTTCAATAGTGTCCTCAAAGTCTGGCAAAGAATCCGTGTCAGAATCATCTTGTCCAGATCCGACACCAATCTCGTCATCAGAAGGGTCCTCCTCACGTCCTACTAGTACATCAGAAGGTTCGTCCTCACGTCCTTTTAGTAGAACAGAATCCTCCAAGCTTGCATCACCGAACTGATCTTGAGTCTCTCTGTAGGCTGTAGCAGTATCGTCAAAAAGCCGCGTACCGATCAGGAGTACCAGCAGTACCGTGGTAGTCTTCATCTCAAGCCAAATTAGTTGCGGGTATTACAAAGTCGATGAGATATCGATCGAGTGACTACACACTCACTGCATGAATTTATGCTTAATATATACAAGTAAAGTAGGGTTTTATGATTACAGCCTGAAGTAGGTTTTCCGTATTGATAAGAGCCATGGTTATAGAGCGAAAAGATCACGCGCGCCTGAGATTGCAAACCAGACCAAGCTGGAGTTGAAATTAGCCGGATTAAACTAGCTTCCAACCCTGAAACTACTCTAGAAACTTGTTTTCCATATCGTATCTTTGGCTCTACTCGAGGGTCAGAATTTCAAATCACTACTTCACAAAAATATCGTAAGCTTGTCAAGTGTGCATTGTATTTTAGTTTAGGAAAGTTTTCGTAGTATCGTATTTAAGTAATTGATGAGCTGTACTACATTTTTAAACAAGGCAAGATTTTTAGTACATGCACTACGGATGTATTCAAGAAGCAGTTCGAGCTTCGATTTAGACAGGAAGCATCACCACAGTGACCACTGCAGCAGCCAGTCAAGTCTATCTGGTTTTAAATCCCGGTTAGACTTCTCCAGCTTAACCGTGACGCTGATCAGTTCGCTAGTGTCCAAGCCGGAGTTGCTTAGCGAAAACAGCGAATGGAAACTTTTTCGTCGCTTGTCATAGTAACCGGCATCGCCGCTAGCTACTTCCGGTTGCTGGGGCGTGGCCGATGCAGATCCGTGCTCAGCTGCTTCTTCTTCAACAACCTTAAGTCCCGGAGCTTCTGCTTCTGAAAGCTCTTGAGCGGTTGTCTCTTCTGTCAAAGAGGGCGTCTTCGGCGGCGGAGGTTTAACTTGGCTTCCGCCGACCACAAAGAGCTTGTTACCAATTAGCGACACGGCCGCATAAGCTCGACTGCACTGTTCGATATTTCTTCGAGTCCAGCACAGTTTGAGAGAGTCGGATACGTCATCAACAGTGCCCAGCTCCATCGCTTTGTCGAGCTCATCTAACAACGCTTTCATGTCTTCGATGCTGAAATAGTACAATCCAGGCAAGCGACTGTTTTGCGAAACTGCTGGATCATCGTCCTTGCCGGTCAGAGGCGAGCCGCCGACCAAGTAGACCCGATTGAAAGCGGAATCGAACACCAGCTGGTGGCCGCGAACTCCCAGACTGGTTGGGACTCCGACGCCCGATGGTAGCGCCTGCCATAGATACTCGTAGTCCAGGTAAGGATTCGTCGATTTCAGCAAACCAAATCGCCATATGTGATTGAAACAACGAAATGAACCGTTTGGACTGCGGGCAACGCCGCCAACTAATATCACCGTGGAGAGCTGCTCCAGGCAGATGCACGCAAATTCTGCGCAAGGAGCTGGCAGAGGATTCTCTTGGTACCAATTGTTCGTGATCGGCTCGAACGACTCCATGAGCTCTGTGAGGGCGCCGTTGGTAGTCCGGCCGCCAGGACAGTAGATTTTGCCGTCGTAAGCGAATGCTGAAAAATCTGCTCTGGGAGTCTTCATCTTGTTGCAGTAGTACCAGGTGCCCGTGCTTAGCTGTGGGTTTATTCACGTAAAGTGCGTAAGAAGCCGATGAGAAAAGGCGAGGAAGGATTCGATGACAAGAGTCGAGACGAAACTAGACGAGATAGACGAGAGGAGACGAGAGGAGACGAGAAACAAGACGAGACGAGACGAGACGAGACGATAAGATGAGACGAGACGGACAAGACAAGACAAGACGGACGAGATAGGATGAGACAAGACGAGACGGACGAGATAGGATCAGACAAGACGAGACGAGACGGACTAGATGAGACGAAACGAGACGAGACGGACGAGATGAGATTAGACGAGACGAGACGAGAGACGAAACGCGACGCGACAAGATAAACGAGATGAGACGAGACGAGGCGAGAGACGTTTAAATAAACAAACGAGATGGACGACATGGACAAGATGAGACGAGACGAGACAAGACGGACAAGTTGAGATAAGACGAGACGGACGAGACGAGAGAGACAAGACGAGACGGGAAGAGATATGACAAATTAGATAGTGCGATACAGAACATATCACGAGATAAAACGATAGTGGTAAGACGCGATAAGAAATTAGAAAAGTAGAAATTGAAGTATGAAACAAATCGCGATTAAAATTTTTGAGAAGACTAACCTCATACCGCAACACTTGTCTACTGTATTTCTTCTTAGCAGGCCGGTAGCCTCCGAGAAAGTAAAGGTGATCGCGAAGTCGAACCACACTGTAGCGACAGATCCCGTCGAGTCTACGCCAGTCCAACAGCGACACCTTTGGCATCACCAGGCGGCGCTCGGGATGGTAAACTAAAAACGCCGCGCACTGCTTCATCGACTGTCGAGGAAAGAGAAGCATCAGGTCCGCCATATGGTGCTGAGGTGGGAGTCCTAACCGCCCTGGGGACAGATCCCAGTACATAAACAGCTTTCTCTTATACCAGAGAAATTTTAACACTATCGGTTACTAAACTGCCTAACAAAAATCTGCTGGCTGAACTCTGTCTATCTTTCTGTCCCTGCTTCTATCTCTCACTCTCTGCTCTCTGTTGACGTCTATCCGCAGCTTTTTTAGCAGGGTGGGTGTTTGGCGCCTGCATTCAAACACAACGGGGCCAGGTAGGGACTATACTAGACTAGAAGAGAGCAAAGAAGAAGAGATGGGGGGTTGGCAGGAAAAAAAAATTGAGCGCTCTCTCTGCGTCTATACCGTTTCTAGTCCGTTGTCATGAACGCTTTTGAAGTATAATGGGTACAATAGTGGGCTACTGGGCTACTGCTCAAGACCTAACGGAGAGACAGAGATTGGTGTGCAATTTCGTAGCTTTAACCGGGCGAAGAAGCCCCGTAGATTGGTGGACATTAATAGTGCATTTATATCTCCTTTTAAAGCGTTAATTTTCATTCGAACATTCGAACTATTTTTCATCGTATTGGACTTGCTTTTTATTCATTCATTTCTATTCGTGTCCCAAGTCAAATAGTAACATCTCTGGGAGGTCTTTTCTTGAGATTTACGCTCGTAGCATGCCTTCTTTACATGTACAGTTCCGTCAATTCTGTACTGTTCAAACATAGACAACTTATCTGTTCGGTTACAGACAATCCGTATGTCCATGAACTTGTCTAACACTAAATCTGTCTACCTACCCATCGGTCTGTCTTAGAATGTGTCTATTTTATACCCATCTCTCACATTAATCTTTCATACTAACAAGAATAATTGATTACACCTACCCCAAAGGGCAGGTGTGCAACCGACAGCTCAGCCGCAGCTATTGCGCAGCGCATCTGAAGGCTGCGTACGGCTGTTCAGTCCAGGGACTGGGGGGTCGCCACACACACACCCTAACCCAGCTAATGCTGGCACCCTAACTCGGGATCCAGCAGCTGGGTGAACTGAAGCAGTGCAGAGTTAAGTGTCTTGCTTACGGACACAAATTGTTCCGAGTGGATCGGGAATGGAACCACGACATTCAAGTCGTGAGACCGACGCTCTAACCACCAGGCTAGCCATAACCCCCTAGTTAATACTAGAACCGGGTTATGGCCTATCTATAATACTAATATATCTATGTATATTTAGTTCACTGTGTCGTTTAAGTTCGCAAATGACTGCTGAACACTATTTTGACTTGTTTTTCGAATTGCTGTGAAGTTGAGTTCACTAACTGTCTCGACGAAAACGGCGACCCCGCGCCGGGTAGCCAAAATGACGGCAGTTGAAGCACGCCTATCAGATTTGTAGAAGCCGCTGTATATTGTAGACTTAATATCGTGAGAAAACGGTCATGTTTAGATAGCTTATCAAAAAACACTCGCGACTTATAATCAATAAACTTATAAATATCAATAGTATTGCGGTGTCAATATTCTGAACAAGCAATTTTTCACTCGTCTGTCAAAACCAAATCAGCAAAAATATCTTACTGCGTGTCATGTAAGTGCGAACTGTTGTTATGTGTTTGTCGTCTAATAAAGCTCTTGAAGGCTCCCTTAAAGTTAGAGATCTGAAAATCAATGACGATATATTTATTCTTCTTAAGTACATGTAGTCCTTGTTGAGAATTTTATCAAGATGGATTCAATACATGTCTCTGCTCGTATTGTACGGCAGCAACATTTTAAAATGACATTTGCCTTGGTTCGTTTGAGCTCCCGTTTTCGGAGTCCATCATATCAGCTCCATCTTCCACTCATGGCTTTTGCCATCTATACATAGACAACTAAACATACATGCCGGTTACATAAAGACAGGTTAAAATTTAATCTTTTAGTCTTTGTAGCTTCGCTTTTATTTTCTAAGAATTTCATTTAGTTACGAGAGTTATCATTTGTAGAAAACGCATTTAATATTTTAGTACGATTACGATTTCGATAGGTTTCTATAAAAAATGAAACGTATCTTTTTGATGTGCTCGATAATGTTTAACATTTAGAACTATCAACATCTAAGCAACATGTAATTGCATCCAAATACGATGTCAGTAGGTCATATATTGAGAACATTGTCACAGGGACCACCAATACATGAAAGCATACAAAATAACGGTAGGCACCTGTCTTTCAGGAATTCATCCAGTATAACCGCGCTGATTGTTCTGCTCTGCATCGCTGCCAGCCACCAGCAGCTTCCCAGTCTACCGGAAGAGTTCTTCCGCTGCATCTGCCTGATCGAGTCCGACTGCAACAACAACATCGGCTGCGCTCCCGACACCGACAATTTGCTGGCCTGCGGTCCCTACCAGATTAAGAACGCCTTCTGGATCGACGCGTCACAGTTTGCTGGCCGAAACCTCGGCGGAAGTGAGTTCCTGTATGTAGCTACAAAGGGGGTTGCAGTCTGGTGGTCAGAGCGTTGGACTCACGACTTAAAGGTCGGGGGTTCGATTCTTGATCCCACTGAAACAATTTGTGTCCTTGAGCAAGACACTTAACTCTGCATTGATTCAGTTCACCCAGCTGTTAAAATGGGTGCCAGCTAATGGGTAATTGAGGGTGTGTGTGGCGACCCCCAGTCCTTGGACTGAACAGCCGTACGCAGCCTTCAGATGCGCCGCGCAATAGCTGCGGCTGAGCTGTTGGTTGCACATCTGGCCTAATTGGGGCAGGTGTAATCAGTTTTATTACTATGAAAAACGTTTTCGTTGAATGACGTCACTACAGATGCTCACCATCTAATATAAGTCTACTATAGGAATTTTATAAAATCTTGGGTTTGATTGGTTAGCCAAAATAACAAATGATTCCAGGCTGGCTGGAGTGCACCACCGGTAGAAACAACCAGGCTTGCTCACGCGAGACTATGTTCTACTATTTTGCTAGATACGGCAGGTACTGCACTAACAATAGGCCGCCGACTCTTCAGGTGAGATGCCAATCTAAATAGCGTTTATTATTGTGATGAATACACCTGCCTATACTCATTCGTTGAATAGGATTACGCCAGGATTCACAACGGGGGACCGTTGGGCTGCAGGCACCATTACACTGCTGGCTATTGGGACAAGGTGCGCACCTGCCTCGAGCCTCGTTAATTACCACAGAACTAATCGATTCAAAAAAATCTTTGTGTCGGAGTAACTCTGTGTCTGAAGTGAACTCGATGATAATTGCAAATAAACGAGGATTCCAATTTTAATTTGGAAAATCGGTCAATATTCAAACTTTAATGTTTTGTCGAGTTGTAGACAGCAATTTCCTCCCAGCATCTATACTTTTACCAGCATCGAATTGTTGTAGTAACTAACTAAAATTCTCACATAACTAAAACAAAATTAATCTATGTACTTAGATACGTTTTGTTTAACTGAGCTGAGATGCCCGATATTGCATGTGCATGCAGTTGAATCAGGGCTCAGTGATTTCGGTTCTGGTTTCAGTGAAATAAGCCTGCAATATTTTAGAAGCATTTTAGGAGCTGCAAAAAGTGAGTCTACAAAAACTTTATAAGAAATGATTTGCCCCTTGAAACGGAAGTCTCGTCGTCCTGGTTCTCCAGATGAAACTTAGCGCCCCACCACCAAAATTATATTTATGAGTATGCATTTTGATTAGAGTCATATCAGAAAATAAAAAGGAAAATTCGAGAGAGCTATCACGTTTTATCAGATCTTAAATAAAATTATTAGTTTTAATAACTTTACAGTCTATCTGAATAAAGCAATATAGCATTGGCCGAAAATTATAACAAAATTTGATATATACGAGCGTACTTTTACCGATGAAAATACGTGTGCATTAACTTGAAACTTGCACGAAAAAAGTTAAACAAAATTGTCGAACGAATGGGTTTGCATCGACATCAAATGTGCCATGGCATCGCTAACGCATTTCATTCCAGCATTGTAGGCCTCTGAGCCATGGCGTAGGCCTCTGCTACCTGAGTTTTGCGTCTCACCTCGCTGCGTCTCTGAAGTTTTTGAAGGAATATATTGAATAGTTGAGGAAAACTCAAGCTTTCATTGGTTACGAGCTTTTGTCTATGGCCAAAAGACCGACAGATCTAATATACTAAATCTAAGCTGTCTCTGTCTGTCTGTCTGTCTGTCTGTCTGTCTGTCTGTCTGTCTGTCTGTCTGTCTATGTGTCTGTCTGTCTGTCTGTCTGTCTGTCTGTCTGTCTGTCTGTGCGATAGATAATAGAATAAACGGCTCAACCGATTTCCACCAAACTTGCACCATTCGATCAGAAATTTATCCATGACGGTACATGGGTCGTGGCTAAGAAATTGCTCAATGCTAAAGGGATTAAATATTTGAAAAACTGTATTCTTCCCTATCTAATTAGTGTATTTTTCTTGCAGTGGGAGCTCAATACGTCGATGGCCATAGACTAAACTTCAATTCTTGAGCTGATGCTATGAGTTATAAATAGCTATACCTAGCTTATTAAATTGTAAAATTTATGAATATCTTTGTCTTCAACTTGAATTGTTTGAATCCGGAACTGATTGTTTGAATTAAAGTCGGGTGTTACTAAAGTGCATAATCACTTGAACAGAAATGCCTCAACGACATTGTGCTAGGTTTAAGAGGGAATTGCTGAGATGTCAAGGCTTAATGGGGAATTGCTAAGATGTCAAGGCTTATAGCTAGGGGAATCGCTGGGATGTCAAGGCTTACAGCTGGGGGAATTGCTAAGATGTCAAGGCTTATGGGGAATTGCTGGGATGTCAAGGGTTAATGGCGAATTTCTAAGATGTCAAGGCTTGTGGGATTGTTGAGATGTCAAGGCTTACTGGGAGCATTGCTAAGATGTTATTGTCAAGGCTTACAGCTGGGGGAATCGCTGAGATGCCAAGGCTTACTGGAAGCATCGCATGGGTTTATTCTTTAATATATTAGCAATATTTTCATTTTCCTTTTTGCACTCCCCGAACATAGACCGGGGATTGCTAGTTTTCATCTGATTTTCAAGTCATAAAATCCAACAGTAATTTTCAATTAATATGCTCAGTAGAAAGTAGTCTATAGCGAGTGGACAACTCAATCCTGCGTTAAAAATGAGACTAGCATTTGGAATTTCTTTTAAACTCGCCTTGAGGTGACACCCGACCCTGACTATCCTATCGTCAAGATGTTTCTCACCTGTAGCAACCGACTAAAACTTCGTTCGATCGCGGACAGAATCAAGGCGAAGATGCAACCAAACAGGTTAATCATGGCTATCCCGAGTGTATTAGTTAAAGTCAAAGCGCCACTCTTTACTGGCCATGGGTTTTTAGGCGTGTAGTTTTTCACGTAGCCGAGGAAGGTGCGGTCGGTGCAGTCCTTTCGAGATTCGACTGGCACATGGAAGAATCTGAAATTGAAAATGAGAAATTACAAGTTAAAGAAACTAAATTTAGCCAAATTTATCAGCCAAGTAAAATGATTCAAACGACACGATAATCAAGCCAATAATTCATTACGAAATTGACCTGAATATTTTGTCTATGATGCGAAATTTCGAGCATGTAAAGTTTTAAGCTCATAAAATGTAGAGTTTTTTCTTGTTTAGGTGATGTGAAGTTTTGGTGATGAGAAGTTTAGGTTATATGAAGTTTAGGCGATGTGAAGTTTAAGTGATGTGAAGCTTAGGTCATATGAAATTTAGGTGATATGAAGTTTAGTTAAGGTGTAGTTTAGTTGATTAAAAGTTTAGGTGATGTGAAGTTTAGGTGATTTAAAGTTTAGGTGATGTAAAGTTTAGGTGATGTAAAGTTTAGGTGATGTGAAGATTAGGTAATGAAGTTTGCAAAGGTGTTAATTATTTTACGTCCTGAACTTTACTGCTTCTTACGTTGCGGCGTTGTAAAACAGCTTGCTAATTCTTCTTTAGGTGTTATGAGCTTTCAGTGTTAGGAAGTTTTAGGGTTGCAAATTTCGTCCCACTAAAAGTAAAAAAAAAATCTAAAGCAAGGTGAAATTTTAGGCCTCTGTAGCCTGCTTAACGACGAGATTCCCAGCTGAGCCTCAAACTGAACGATTCGGAACTCACTTCTGCTGGAGCTCGATTATTCGATTCGACATTAAAACAATTTGCTCATCAAAATATTTTCCGTATTCGTTACCCGGCGGTAGGACCAGGGCCGATTTCAACTCGTAGAATTGTCCAGTGTTTACCAGATTGCACTGCGTCTCGGCGAGGTACTTGTTCTGGAGATCGTCACCAATCAGTGCGTATCTGAACGAATCGTTCTGCATGATCTCCAGGGCATAGGTCTCATTGTGCACCAACCCGTTCGGGAATGTGTCCGCCAAGAGACTGTAAATTTGCTGCATGTAAACAAACGTAGATGTTTGCAGCAATGTGACCGTGACGGTGTTCCTGATGACGCCAAACTCGAAGGCGCTGTTCTGCAGTAGCGACTGCAGCGAGTCTACCTGCTGTTGCACGCCGTCAAGCAGACGAAATGCGGCATAGTTGGCAATGTAGGTTAGCAAAAGAAACAGCGTGAAAAACCAGAAGAAGGCTACAACAATGCGGCCAGAGATCTGGTTTGGCACAGCGCCAGACGTGCCTTGGACAACCTCGGCGAAGCTAAAGAACAAACTGTCGTATAGGTCCAGCTTTATGCCCTGGTTAGGAATGATTTTGTGCATCACTGCTAGCACGATGGCTACATAGACTAGGACGCCAAGGATGGTTAGCCAGATTTCGGTGTCTAGCGGCTGCAGGAACTGAAACATCTCGGCAACCGGGTCGCCCGGTGGTTGCTTGTACAGAATCGACTGTTGCGACGAATGCAGTGGCTTGGTGAAAGACACCACCTCTTTGCGCGATGTCTCTATAGTAACGGGAGCGCAGGCCAGATGAGCGCGGCCGTCCATCATTGTCCGGATAATGCCGTTCCAGGTTTTGTTGAATACGCCGAACGCTTCGTCCGGCTGTAGAAAGAAATCGTAGTCGGTGATCTGGAAAATTGTTTTGTGTCCAGTCAAAATGAAATCATTCTAAACTGTTCGAATAACTTGCAAACCACTTCGATGACTTGAAGGTTTGAAGATTTTATGATTTGATGATTTGAAGATTTAAAGATTTGAAGACTTGAAGCTTCACTATGCGTACTATGCATATTCCATTCATTTTGTGTTAGTGCAGTGGAAATTTCTTAGGAATTTTTTATCGCTTTGTCGTTTCATTCATAATTAATTTGAGCGAATATTCAAATAAATTTATTCTCAAATCAAGCCACGAACCCCTAAATCCGCCAGAATCTCCTTGCACAGCTCGATGTACATGCCAGTGAGCCTTTGTCTCAGAGGCGCCTCGGGCGACACGCCAGACTTGTACATGACGTACGGTGGAATAATGAGAGTCACAATGTTAAACGGGTTCAGCTTCAACTCTGACAAGGACAGCCCCGGCGTCCTGGCCGGGTCCGGATAAGGCAGCATGTTGAAGCCACCGTCTGAAGTCCACTCGCCAATCTGTGGGGTTTTAAGTGGATTTCTGGGTAGTTACATCTAGAAACGTCTAGAAACATTTAGAAACATCTAGAAACATCTAGAAACATCTAGAAACATCTAGAAACATCTAGAAACATCTAGAAACATCTAGAAACATCTAGAAAAATCTAGAAACATCTAGAAACATCTAGAAACATCTAGAAACATCTAGAAACATCTAGAAACATCTAGAAACATCTAGAAACATCTAGAATCATCTAGAAATATCTAGAATCATCTAGAAACATTTAGAAACATATAGAAACATCTAGAATCATCTAGAAACATATAGAAACATTTAGAAACATCTAGAAACATCTAGAATCATCTAGAAACATCTAGAAACATTTATAAACATCTAGACACACATAGAAACATCTAGAAACATCTAGAATCATCTAGAAACATCTAGAAACATCTAGAAACATCTAAAAACATATAGAAACATCTAAAAACATATAGAAACATTTAGAAACATCTAGAAACATCTAGAAACATCTAGAAACATCTAAAAACATATAGAAACATCTAAAAACATATAAAAACATCTAGAAACATCTAGAAACGGGCCTACTTGGTGCTTCTTGGCCTCGAGTCCGCGATAGATCTGTAGACGCCAGTTGAGGCGCGCCACGGAACCGTTTGGATTCAGTTTGAAACTGCCGGAGAAGCCTCTGAGGGTTTTGTTGACCGGCGTCTTCTGGATAAATGGTAAAAAGATTCATTTTCAATATTTTCAGGATTATAAACAACAGTTATTTAACTATTTGATAAAATTTTTGAATTCCTAATTTTCTATGAAAAAAGCGTATCTTTGCTCCAATTTAGGCGAATTTTTTAACTTTATCAAGTCAAACTCACCTCGTCGCAAAGGTACTGCTGCAGGTAGGGTTGCCAGATGGACTCCAAATCGAAGACTAACACTTCCGAGGTTGTTCTCAAATCGTATCTGAGCGTATCGTGCACTCGACCAAATTCCATTGAGGTTACATTAGTTGAGTACGTCACCATTCGGTTGTCGAAGTTGGCATTTACCCAGCGCTTTTTGAAAAGTTTTGGTATTGCAGTTGACTTTATTGATGTAGAGATGACTATGTGCATGTGCATGTAAACAAGCAACTAGATAAAGGCCTCTAGATGAGTCTACACTAGCTATAGATGAGTCTACACTAGCTATAGATGAGTCTACACTAGCTAGATGAGTCTACACTAGCTATAGATGAGTCTACACTAGCTAGATGAGTCTACACTAGCTAGATGAGTCTACACTAGCTAGATGAGTCTGCACTAGCTAGATGAGTCTACACTAGCTAGATGAGTCTACACTAGCTATAGATGAGTCTACACTAGCTATAGATGAGTCTACACAAGCTATAGATGAGTCTACACTAGCTATAGATGAGTCTACACTAGCTAGATGAGTCTACACTAGCTAGATGAGTCTACACTAGCTAGATGAGTCTACACTAGCTAGATGAGTCTACACTAGCTAGATGAGTCTACACTAGCTAGATGAGTCTACACTAGCTAGATGAGTCTACACTAGCTAGATGAGTCTACACTAGCTAGATGAGTCTACACTAGCTAGATGAGTCTACACTAGCTAGATGAGTCTACACTAGCTAGATGAGTCTACACTAGCTAGATGAGTCTACACTAGCTAGATGAGTCTACACTAGCTAGATGAGTCTACACTAGCTAGATGAGTCTACACTAGCTATAGATGAGTCTACACTAGCTAGATGAGTCTACACTAGCTAGATGAGTCTACACTAGCTAGATGAGTCTACCCTAGCTAGATGAGTCTACACTAGCTAGATGAGTCTACACTAGCTAGATGAGTCTACACTAGCTAGATGAGTCTACACTAGCTAGATGAGTCTACACTAGCTAGATGAGTCTACACTAGCTAGATGAGTCTACACTAGCTAGATGAGTCTACACTAGCTAGATGAGCCTATAAATTTCATTCCACTCCATGTGCTTGTGCACAAAGACTTCAAACCAGTCATAAAGCTTTCAAAAAAGGCAATGCGTAGTGGATCTGCTACTCACGGCTCTGTGAACGAACCAACGATAATTATAGGAGAACATGTTGAGCTTAAAGGCTGCCAATTTCAGCTTGTCACCAGACACAGCGGGCAGCACCACGATAATATTGATGATGCCGCTTTGCCTAATTGATATCAGCGACTCGTCCGCGCTGCTGTCGGTATACCGAAAGAATATGAGGCCGTAGCGAAAATACCTAAACAGCTGCGTCATCTGGGTGATGTCGATTGAATCGTCAATGAAAAGTGCGGCTCGGTAGTTTCGCCGATCGGCAGGGTTTGAGCTCTCTTGGATTCGTTGGTCGATTACCTGGAATTAGATTTGACTGGAATTGATTGACAGAGACAAATCGGATGTCAAAATGATAAAGTTTAGTGTCAAGTGGAGTCATGGTACCTCGCGGTTAAGATACTTGGATTATTCTTTCTGACATTATCTCGCTTTATTCATGTTTTTTATTCAATTACTTGCATTTCGTATGACTATGACTATGATAAGTGCTTCCGGCGCCTCAGCCTAAGTAAAAAGGCTCTTACGCCACTAGAAATAATTTAGATTCCATATTGGGAGAGTACTAATGTACACTAAAAGCCAAGTTAGACTATAGAGGACTGTACAGGGCAGTATCAAAAAAACCAAACCTCCCCGGGGGACAGTAGCGGTTCGACGAACCAGTCAGGAAGCCCGTGCCCACAAACCAGGTTAGAAGGCCCCCTTAGCCTATTAGAGATGGCCCGAAGGCCTAGAGCCGTGGCAACCATGCTGGGGCCGACCGCCCCTCTACCCCCGGGTACAAATCATAAACCTCCCCGAGGCCCGTGGGGGTTGAGAGAACCAAACAGGGAAGCCCGTGCCTACTCCTGGGTTAGAAAAGCCAATGCCGGTCATTTGACCGCTCCCCACGGCCGTGGCAACCCGAAGGAGCCTCCCCCCCAACTAAGCCCCGGGTACTCTTGCCAACAGACAGTCTCTTATCTTTGAAGCGGCAGGAGGGCTAATCGCCGGGACTGTTTCACCCTTTGCTTCGCCAACCCGCCATTTCTATTGTGACCGTGCCAACGGTCCCGTCCTGCTCAGACTCAGTCCTGGTTCTGGCACACTCCAGCTTTAATAGGGTCGCTGGCTGTACGCTCAGAGGGCGCCTGAGGGATACCGTCAGAGCACCTTGGTACAGGTATAGGCCTGCCTTCCTATACAGCTACCCACAGCCCTTCCCGATCCACTATTACCCTCCAACCCAGCCTACTCACTCATTACAAGCTTTCAGCCAGGCAGAGACAAGTTTCACAGGAGTGACTGCGGTTATGCGCCTCTATGCGAGACAAAATGGTACCTCGCGGTTAAGATACTTGGATTATTCTTTCTGACATTATCTCGCTTTATTCATTATATGTTTTTTATTCAATTACTTGCATTTCGTAGCTCCACAGCTCTATACTAGTAAGCAATCTCACTGTACCTAACTTACCCCCGATCACTAATATTTTCCCGAAGTTGAACTACTGTTAGTAGCGTAAAAGCAAAACTGCTGATTATTAAATTTAACCAATCCTAATAACTACCTTAACATGATGGACTTTGACTTGGCAAACGCCATTATCTATGTTTGCTATCCTTAGCAAACAACTCGCTTGCGGGATGTTTGTGACTTCGAAAGAGCCTTTGCCGTGCGTGGGAGATGCAAAACCTCACTGTCTATGGCAGGAACATCCCCTTCAAGAAGGAGGTCAAGTACCTCGGTGTGACGCTAACGCATGACCTGCGCTGGACGAAGCACCTTGATAGCCATCGGTCGGGCAAAACGCTGCTTTGCCCAGCTGCGCAGAGCCATCGGGCCGACCTGGGGCCTCTCGCCTAGAACAGTCCGTTGGATTTATACCGGCATCATCCGGCCCAGCATCACGTACGCGAGTCTCATCTCAATGATATCTCAATACCACCGCAGTGTGCAATCTCTCTCAGTCCTTAACAGGATTAGAATTATCTGGACACCCGGTCACAGCAAATATCCTGGGCAACGAGCTCGCGGACTTTCTCGCCAAGGAGGGCAGCAACCCAGACGGCAACCACCGTCTGATGAGGCTACCCATTCCCAGGTCGCAAGTCACCCGCCATATCAACAGGTGGCTCCACCAGCAACACTAGCTCCACTGGAACAGCTGCACCGACTACAGACAGACCCGCTCTGCTATGCCTAACCTGAACAGGAAAGTCTCTGACTATCTGATTTCGCTTAACAGAACCGACCTCAGGGAGATGTGCATGGTCCTAACCGGCCATGGATTCTTCCAGAGACATATCTCGTTGCAAACCGGTTGCCCTCCCACCTGTCCTTTCTGTGGCATAGGAGAGGAGACCGCGGAGCATCACGTCACCTTCTGCCCTTACTTCAACAAGGCGCGGCATAATTACCTCGGCCACCCCGGACAATATCCGTGACCTTCGCGCCTTCGTCCGGGACTCCGGCCGGATGAGGGTCGCCGATGCCTCCTCCGTGAACCTGCCGACTACTGGCGGGGGCTGGGCGCACCCCCAGGGTTAATCCTTGGTCGCTTTTACCTTGGAGTTGCGATAGGGGCCTTGCGGCCTATTCGCGACGCCTGCGCCCCCCGTCAGTAGTAAGTAAGTAAGTAACCCCCCCTCCCCTACTACATAAGGTAAATCAATTTAGTACCTTAATCAGCGCGTCTTGCAGCAGAGTTAAGGACATCGGAGCCACTGTGTGATAGTTCATCAGATAGTAGCCAGGCACTGTAGTGTTGGATAAAACCGTTTCCAGTAGAGGCGTGAGCGGACTGCTCTTCAATCCCGTGAACAGGTAGTTGGACACAGACAGGGCATTTTGTACTGAAAAAATTGTATAGCGTAAAACTTCTTGATGCACTTTTGTTGGATATTGATACACCAGGAACTCTGGGATATGAGATGAGGTGCAAGAGGGCGAGTGCTGGTGTGTGAAACAGTGAGTGATGGTGTGTGGAAGAGCGAGTGATGTTATGTGAGAGGGTGAGTGATGCTGTGTGAGAGGGTGAGTGATGCTGTGTGAGATGGTGAGTGATGCTGTGTGAGAGGGTGAGTGATGCTGTGTGAGAGGGTGAGTGATGCTGTGTGAGAGGGTGAGTGATGCTGTGTGAGAGGGTGAGTGATGCTGTGTGAGAGGGTGAGTGATGCTGTGTGAAAGGGTGAGTGATGCTGTGGAAAAGGGTGAGTGATGCTGTGTGAAATGGTGAGTGATGCTGTGTGAGAGGGTGAGTGATGCTGTGTGAGAGGGTGAGTGATGCTGTGTGAGAGGGTGAGTGATGCTGTGTGAGAGGGTGAGTGATGCTGTGTGAGAGGGTGAGTGATGCTGTGTGAGAGGGTGAGTGATGCTGTGTGAGAGGGTGAGTGATGCTGTGTGAAAGGGTGAGTGATGCTGTGTAAAAGGGTGAGTGTTGCTGTGGAAAAGAGCGGGTGAAATTGTCAAATGCGTGATTTAGATGGAGTGTGAAGGTGGACGAATGGCCAGTAACCGAGTGTGTCACTCACAGATTTGCACATCGTCTAGATTGAGCAATGTCTCGAGCTGCACAACAACCAGGTTGATGCTTGTTCTATTGAGCCTCGAAGAAGTCGGGCACGCGGCAGCGAAGCTCGGGAAGATGTACGAGGCGAACTGTCGTTTCGCTTCAGTAGAAACATCTTCGCCATTCCAGATGATTGCTGCAAAAAGTTCGGCTTTTCTAATTGGTTTCAATAGTACACATAGCATTATCATAGCTGCATCAACAAACTAACCAAGGCTGATAAGATAGGTCTCATTATTAAATGGTGGTGTTGTCGGTAAAGCACTGGTAACTGCGGCAGTTGTCGCAGTCGTAGTCACAGTTGACGTTGACGTGAATTTTGTTGTCGTCATAACGACGCCGTCAGTGCTGCCCGCAGTAGCAGCTGTGCCAGTAAAGCCGGAGTCAAAGGTGCTTGTTGAATCCAGGCCAACAGCGGATGTCCTGAACCCGGTCGAACTGGTTGGATCAGCTACATCACCCAGCGTAGAATCCTGAGCCGTTGCGATGCCAACTGCGATGCAGCCAATAGCTAGCAGGATAAAACTGCTTGTAAATTGCAAAGCCATTTCTCGATTGTTTCAGTTCGTTAAGTCACTAATCTCCGCGTCAGACAGACCACAGAGCTGACAAACTGAATTCGCTCAGTGGTGGTTTAAGCTGGCTGTTTGACAATAGGGTGGCTGCTGCGGGTTATACAGCTCAATACCCATCACAGTCCAAGTCGAATCTCTGTGAACGATCTTCTCTCTGAGAAGAAAACCAACTAACTAAAAGAAGACGAGATTAAAATGAAGCAGAGAGAGAGAGGGAGAGAGAAAAGAAGCGCTCTCTTCAAATGGATTCTGTCTGCGTACATAGCTAGAAAGGCCATTGTGCTCGTGAGACTATACATTTTCAGAGAGTGAGTAAACACGCAGAACAGTTCAACAGAACTATAGAGTTTTCCTCAGCATGACTCCGAGTGAGAGAATGACGCTGACACAGTACAGAAAAATGTTGCTTCAATGTTTTTAGACGGCAAATGTCTATACATATACAAAGAACTCTGTTACAAAGATGATAATACAAGTTTTCGTTATTATCGTCAAATATGTGAAATATACTGAAATTCTAGATCCTTGGACAATCTGTTGTACATGCAGTTATCTACTAATTTGTTGACAAAATCAACTTTCGAAATAAACTAGCAATCTAGAGCTTCCTATAGGGGCGGCCAATAAGCAAGGCGCAAAGTTTATATATGCAAATCCATTAAAAAGCTCATTTTCTTGAGAATCTATTCCTTCTTCAGTTTTATAAGTCACCTTATTCGAGTAAAATTGTCACGGACAATGGTGTTTGCTGAATCTCTTTTTTTAAAGTAACAAAAGGACAATAAAATGAAGCCTTCACAAAGATAGCAGGCATTCCCCTTAAATACTTTGTAGAAAGCATGCATCCCCCAGACAGCAAGCATCTCCCTAAATAGCAAGCATGCCCAGACAGCAAGCATCCCCCAGACAGCAAGCATCTCCCTAAAAAGCAAGCATCTCCCTAAAAAGCAAGCATCTCCCTAAAAAGCAAGCATGCCCAGATAGCAAGCATCCCCAGATAGCAAGCACCCCCAGATAGCAAGCATCCCCCAGATAGCAAGCATCCCCCAGATAGCAAGCATCCCCCAGATAGCAAACATCCCCAGATAGCAGGCTCATAGTCAAATGCTTTCGTAGCACGCACTATAACTCCTATGGCGAAGTCCTTTGTCTTATGGCAAAATCCAAATGAAGAAAAGCAAATTTTTGTGAAAGCTGTACGATTAAAGTTCAAAACTACTAATAGTAGTTTGATGGAACACTCACTTTACACCAAAAATGCTTTCATTACTCGAATTGAACTTTCTTCTACGAGCTAAAAGCAGAACTTAATTGATTGTCCATTGTCCCACAACTCGACAATTTTCATACGGAAAACTCCGAGCTCTCCTTCGATTAAATAATCCAGCTCAAGCAATTGGAAATGGAATTACACGACCTCATTGCCCTCTGATATTGCTGGCTGATAAGAGGCGTAGAGATCAAGGATCCGACATGACGCACGGGCTCGCGCAAATCAAATCCGGACTAATTAATTTGCTCAGCTAGGAGATTTTTTCTTTCTACCTCAGCAACCACCCAACGGTGCGGTCCGTCCGACTCTTTGATCTCTGCGGCAGAGGGTATAGGAGAAGGAATTAACAGGGGAGGGGGTTAGACGGAGAAAAAGCTGGCCTCAATATGAATTATTCTGCCCAGTTGCGCTAATCCCGTACAACTGGCTCATAAAACTTGGCGGATATTTTCCACTCTAAGCTCAGCGACTCTCGATAGGCTATCCATTGAGTAGCAATCAAATTTGATTTCAACCATCAAACTTATTATTGGCGAGAATAAATAATCACCCACCTGCCATATGTGAGGAGACAAAATCTACATAGGCAGTTCCGATTCCCCATCAATATTATCCATCTAAATTTCTCAGTCTTTAGAGAAGCCGCAAGTCAGAAGATAAATATATAATTTGAGAAATAATAGATAGATAGATAGATAGATAGATAGATAGATAGATAGATAGATAGATAGATAGATAGATAGATAGATAGATAGATAGATAGATAGATAGATAGATAGATAGATACATAGATACATAGATAGATAGATAGATAGATAGATAGATAGATAGATACATAGATACATACATAGATAGATAGATAGATAGATAGATAGATAGATAGATAGATAGATAGATAGATAGATAGATAGATAGATGGATAGATAGATAGATAGATAGAAAGATAGATAGATACTCGTAGATAGATAGATAGATAGATAGATAGATAGATAGATAGATAGATAGATAGATAGATAGATAGATAGATAGATAGATAGATAGATAGATAGATAGATAGATAGATAGATAGATAGATAGATACATAGATAGATAGATAGATAGATAGATTGATTGATTGATAGATAGATAGATAGATAGATAGATAGATAGATAGATAGATAGATAGATAGATAGATAAACAGATAGATAGATAGATAGATAGATAGATAGATAGATAGATAGATAGATAGATAGATAGATACATAGATAGATAGATAGATAGATAGATAGATAGATACGTAGACAGGCAGCATAGGAGTGGGTGATACGGAATCGCAATTAAAGAAGAAAGATGTGTACGCAAATAGAGATAAAGACCAGCTCAGGGGGGACTTGTTACTACGCTCGTACGATCCAATCGGAAGGCAGCAGTTATTGAGCATATTCTGACCAATTGCAAGACTCTCCAACTGAAATATACAGAGCGATTGCTTCTAGAAAGTTTCTATTTTCCAAAGCGGAAACTCCTGAGAGCTCCGAACACCCTCGTTTAATAGCCGCTGAAATGAAAACGTCGAACTACCGATTTTTGCAATGATACAAGTACATTAGGTACTAATCAAACAATTTGATAATTCTTGCGAACGAAGACGCTGTTGAAAAAACCAGCATGAACTCCGAGCACCGGCGAGAAATGCTGGAGAAGCTGCTAGTCTATGGCCCGAACCAGACTTGGGCCCGCAACGTCAGCGCGGCGGTAAGTTCGACGCTAGTCAACAATACTCTGGCTGGAACTCTGTCTGCGGCTAATGACACGAACAGTTGGATGCACCCTGTGCTGTTTCAAGCTCGATATAACACAGTGCACATTGTGGTTACTAGCGTCATCCTGGCTGTTATCATTCTCTGCACGATTATTGGAAACGTATTCGTGGTGGCGGCTATCATATTGGAGAAAAATCTTCAGGTAAGACAGTAGCTTGTGTCTTCAATTTGACGATTGTGTTCTCAAGTTCACGATTGTGACTTCAAGTTGATGATTGTGACTTCTAGTTGGTGATTGTGAATTCTAGTTGATGATTGTGTCTTCAATTTGACGCTTGTCTCCTCAAGTTGACGATTGTGACTTCAAGTTGACGATTGTGACTTCTAGTTGATGATTGTGACTTCAATTTGACGCTTGTGTCCTCAAGTTGACGATTGTGACTTCAAGTTGACGATTGTGACTTCTAGTTGATGATTGTGACTTCAATTTGACGATTGTGACTTCAATTTGACGATTTTGTCTTCAATTTGTTGCTTGTGTCTTCAATTTGACGATTTTGTCTTCAATTTGACGATTTTGTCTTCAATTTGACGATTGTGTCTTCAATTTGACGATTGTGACTTCAATTTGACGATTTTGTCTTCAATTTGTTGCTTGTGTCTTCAATTTGACGATTGTGTCGTCAATTTGACGATTGTGTCTCCAATTTGACGATTGTGTTCTCAAGTTGACGATTGTGACTTCTAGTTGATGATTGTGTCTTCAATTTGACGATTGTGTCGTCAATTTGACGATTGTGTCTCGAATTTGACGATTGTCTCTTTAAGTTGACGATTGTGTCTTCAAATTGACGATTGTGTCTTCAAGTAGACGACTGTGTGCAACCACTATTCAACTTGTGTAACTAACCATTAATCTTCAGTATGATTGTGCCTTCAAATAGATGATTGTGTCTTAAACACGTAGTCTTAATATATAGCATCAGCTCAGGCAAAAGACTTGCATAGCAACCATCGATTTATTTGGGAAATTATTTATTAATAGAATCAAGAGAGCTTAAATCGAACTTTTATTTACACAACTAAAGTCCTCTAATATGGGAAGTTATTCACTCCCTCGAACGCGCACTTGGTTCACTCACTACTGAGAGATGAACAGTCAGTTCACGAGGTAGATGGCATCAATCATTGGAGAAACGCTGGGTCAGCTAAATGCCGCCACTGCAGCGACGCAAAACTGTCGACAATTTTTGGTTGACTGACTGACTGACTTGACTTTTTTGTACTCGTGCAGGCTATTGATAATAATTATGAATTAACGGCCTCTGTCTCAGGATAATTTAGCCACCATAGTGATGCTCGCATCAGTGTGAACTTTACAGGGTTATAATAAATATTTTAAGCTTTTGTTCGTTATCTATATGTAACCCTTCCTATATCACTCTCTTCAATCTTTCGGCAATATTGCCTCTCTCCCCCTTTGTGTCTGATCTATCTCCAATTGTGTCTGATCTATCTCCAATTGTGTCTGATCTATCTCCACTTGTGTCTCATCTTTTTTGTTCATTTAATGCTTCTCTATTCGACAAATCTGTTGAATGTCTCAAGTGGCTCCTAGGGAGAGTCTGATTAGCAAAATTAATCGCACCCAGACGAATAGTTCGAATGAGTTATACTCGTACTTTGGCCTCAATTAATTCTCTCATTAGTGTCGCAGGCGGCTAACGCACCTACATGTCAGACTTCGATAATTGCGCTCAGATGCGCGAATAACGTTCAACGCATCCCGGTTAGGCCTATGCGTTAGTCATTAACTTGGCATTGGGCGATGCAGCCCAGGGTAATAATAATAAAATGCCCACCCACTCCCCAGGTTCTGAGCTTGTTCTTTGTTATAAGGCTCTACAAGCTTTATTGTCCCTTGACACGTACCATGCAGGTGTCCAAAGCACATATCGCCAAGATGACTAGCTCGTCTTTTTGAAACCAGAGACGTGGTAAAATGCCTAGAATCGAACCTGGGTCACCTCATTAGGATTCGAACCCGGGTCGTCACACCAGGGAATCGAACCCGGGTCGTCACACCAGGGAATCGAACCCGGGTCGTCACACTAGAGAATCGAACCCGGGTCGTCACACCAGGGAATCGAACCCGGGTCGTCACACCAGGGAATCGAACCCGGGTCGTCACACCAGGGAATCGAACCCGGGTCGTCACACCAGGGAATCGAACCCGGGTCGTCACACTAGGCCTAGGCAATCTCACCAGGAATCGAACCCGGCTCGTCACACCAGGGAATCGAACCCGGGTCGTCACACCAGGGAATCGAACCCGGGTCGTCACACCAAGGAATCGAACCCGGGTCGTCACACCAGGGAATCGAACCCGGGTCGTCACACCAGGAATCGAATCCCGGGTCGTCACACTAGGGAATCGAACCCGGGTCGTCACACCAGGAATCGAATCCCGGGTCGTCACACCAGGGAATCGAACCTGGGTCATCACACTAAGAATCGAACCCGGGTCGTCACACCAGGGAATCGAACCTGGGTCATCACACTAAGAATCGAACCCGGGTCGTCCCACTAGGGAATCGAATCCGGGTCGTCACACCAGGAATCGAACCCCGGGTCGTGCTTATCTCCAGCTCAAGTTAGAGTGTATCGAAGCAGGGTGAAGTTACTCGAGGCTAAAGATTACAAGAGCGCAGGGGTCGCACAAAACCCATTTTAGGAAAATTCCCCGAAATATGGCCTTTCTCCCCGCTGGGTTAGGGATCCCCAGAATTAACAGGGTCCTCATTTTCCTCGGAAAGAGCCGGATTAGAAGTGGATGAGTGGGCGGATGATCTCCACTCTCGCGTCTCCAGGTTTTGATCTATTCTAGGCATAATTTTTTTACTGGAAAATCTTACTTGAAAGACGGGGCGAGCTTTAATAAACAACTAATGACACTCACTACGTGAATTAGGGCTGCCCTAGAGAGAGAGAGAGAGAGAGAGAGAGAGAGAGAGAGAGAGAGAGAGAGAGAGAGAGAGAGAGAGAGAGAGAGAGAGAGAGAGAGAGAGAGAGAGAGAGAGAGAGAGAGATAGAGAGAGAGAGAGAGAGCCCTTCACTTCGATCCAAGAACTTTTTTCTATCAAAAAATACATCACCGCATCTAAATAAAGTGCTTCACAGCTAAGCAAGCCGCCCCCCCAGGCTGAGTCACGCAGAGCAAACACGGGAGACCGCGGGTAATTAACTTGACTTATCTGATTATCAAGTTTAAATAAAATGAGAGGAAAAAACTGTGACCCAACAAGATCTTGGACAAATTACCACTCTGAGGGTAACTGGCTTGTATTAAAGGAATATTGACTGCAAACAGCACACTGCCTGGTGCAGAGGAACTGGGTTCAGTACCCGCTTCATCCTCTACATTGCACCCTCAGCTAGGCATGTTTATTTTTCTGTTAGACTCTGAACTCGACAGTCCAGTAATTATCGCCACTTTAAGTAGCGCCACATTAAACGGCGCCAAACCTATTAGCGCCACATTAAAAGGCGCCAACCCTATTAGCGCCAAATCAAACGGTGTCAACCCTATTAGCGCCACATCAAATAGCGCCAAACCTATTAGCACCACATTAAACGGCGCCAACCCTATTAGCGCCAGATTAAAAGGCGCCAAACCTATTAGCGCCACATTAAAAGGCGCCAACCCTATTAGCGCCACATTAAAAGGCGCCAACCCTATTAGCGCCACATCAAACGGTGTCAACCCTATTAGCGCCACATCAAACGGTGCCAAACCTATTAGCGCCACATCAAATAGCGCCAAACCTATTAGCGCCACATTAAACGGCGCCAACCCTATTAGCGCCAGATTAAAAGGCGCCAAACCTATTAGCGCCACATTAAAAGGCGCCAACCCAATTAGCGCCACATCAAACGGCACCAAACCTATTAGCGCCACATTAAACGGCGCTAGTTAAAAAAATCGAGGCACCACTCAAAATTCGGCGCCATTCTAAATAGCGCCATTGGCGCCAACCCTCAAACATGGTTTAGAGTTGCTAGCTAGAAGGCCTGCGCTCGTAGAAAACGCATAAGACTCCGGCTTGATAGGCTCGGATTAGTGGAAACCCATTTCGCATTAATAATTCATTAGCTAGAGCATTCAACCCAGCCCTTTTAGCTTTGCTAGCTAGAAAGTCAAGTTGAATTCAATTTTCACTATCCGGTCTGGAATAAACTTCACGGATCAGTCATAAACTTCTACTCAATAATGCAAATTGTAAAACTTGCAACTTTCGTCTCTCTATGCAGGTATGCGTGATGCAAGCTTTTTGGTTTGGGTTTAGTCTACATTTACAATCTGCAAGTCCATGTGAGACACAAGGACGACTTAAGAAGGACGGGAAAGCTCGTTTCTTAGGAAATTTTAAAAGGCAGGCTTTTCCCGAAAAAAATACACTACGGAGATAGGAAGTTTTCATTTTTTCAGCACAAAAATTGTTATTGCTTTTGATAGGAGGCAGATTCAGTGTTCATCTTTTGATATGTTGTGCCTTTCTTATTGCTCTATCGATATTTATGAAGCTTTTCGTTCAAAAAATAAGAATTATATGTTCAAATAGAATAAAACATTAACACAGAATCCTAATTTTTTAAACAAAAAGCTTTATGAAGGCACCACAACCTCCTGCTAAATGAATGGAACCAAGGATTTATTGCTGACCTTCTTTGTCATGCCCCCTTTTATTGATAACACAGCTGACTCTAGGTTCGCCCCCCCCCCAATGTCGTCAAAGCACCTCCTTTCTATGCAACTTCAAGTACTGATCCAATTGAGTCTCATTGGTTAACCAATGCTTGGCAATGCAACACGATAGCATTGACAGGAAAATTATTTGGGATTTTGTGCTTGTCAATCAAATACTAAATCAATTTCAATACTGATACTGCTGCATTTATTGATTGATTGTTTGATTGATCCTTCTAATTGGCAGTTAAAGTTGCAACATTGTTTTATCTCCCCTGAGATTGCCCCCTGAGATTGTCCCCTGAGATTCTCCCCAGAAAATTCTCCCCTGAGATTCTCCCCAGGAGATTCTCCCCCGAGATTCTCCCCTGAGATTCTCCCTGAGATTCTCCCCTGAGATTCTCCCTAAGATTCCCCCCCTGCACGAGGTTCTCCCCTGAGATTCTCCCTGTGATTCTCCTTGAGATTCTCCCAGAAAATTCTCCCCTGAGATTCTCCCCTGAGATTCTCCCTGTGATTCTCCTTGAGATTCTCCCCAGAAAATTCTCCCCTAAGATTCTCCCCAGGAGATTCTCCCCCGAGATTCTCCCCTGAGATTCTCCCTGAGATTCTCCACTGAGATTCTCCCTAAGATTCCCCCCCCCCTGCACGAGGTTCTCCCCTGAGATTCTCCCCTGTGATTCTCCTTGAGATTCTCCCCAGAAAATTCTCCCCTGAGATTCTCCCCGTGAGATTCTCCCCCGAGATTCTCCCCTGAGATTCTCCCTGAGATTCTCCCCTGAGATTCTCCCTAAGATTCCCCCCCCCTGCACGAGGTTCTCCCCTGAGATTCTCTTTGAGATTCTCCCCAGAAAATTCTCCCCTGAGATTCTCCCCAGTAGATTCTCCTCTGAGATTCTACTTGAGATTCTACTTAAGATTCTCCCCTGAGATTCTCCCCTGAGTTTCTCGCCTGAGATTCTCCCTAAGATTCTCCCCTGCACGAAGTTCTCCCCTGAGGTTCTCCCCCGAGATTCTCCTTGAGATTCTCCCCACAAAATTCTCCCCTGAGATTCTCCCCAGGAGATTCTCCCCAGGAGATTCTCCCCTGAGATTCTCCTTGAGATTCTTCCCAGAAAATTCTCCCCTGAGATTCTCCCCAGGAGATTCTCCCCCGAGATTCCCCCCTGAGATTCTCCCTGAGATTCTCCACTGAGATTCTCCCTAAGATTCCCCCCCCCCTGCACGAGGTTCTCCCCTGAGATTCTCCCTGTGATTCTCCTTGAGATTCTCCCCCGAGATTCTCCCCTGAGATTCTCCCTGAGATTCTCCCCTGAGATTCTCTCTAAGATTCCCCCCCCTGCAGGAGGTTCTCCCCTGAGATTCTCTTTGAGATTCTCCCCAGAAAATTCTCCCCTGAGATTCTCCCCAGGAGATTCTCCTCTGAGATTCTACTTGAGATTCTACTTAAGATTCTCCCCTGAGATTCTCCCCTGAGTTTCTCCCCTGAGATTCTCCCTAAGATTCTCCCCTGCACGAGGTTCTCCCCTGAGGTTCTCCCCCGAGATTCTCCTTGAGATTCTCCCCAGAAAATTCTCCCCTGAGATTCTCCCCAGGAGATTCTCCCCAGGAGATTCTCCCCTGAGATTCTCCTTGAGATTCTTCCCAGAAAATTCTCCCCTGAGATTCTCCCCAGGAGATTCTCCTCTGAGATTCTCCTTGAGATTCTCCCCTTAGATTCTCCCCTGAGTTTCTCCCTTGAGATCCTCCTTAAAAGCTCCCTGATATTCTCCCCCCCCAGGTTCTCCCCGAGGTTCTCCTCGAGATTCTCCTCGATATTCTCTCTGCGATACATCCTTTGATATTAATTTTGTGAGATCTTCACATGAGATTTTTCTCCGATAGTATCATACGTCTGACAATTTACTAACTGAAAAACTGTGCCATTAAACTACTCACTTGCAGAGTGTGTCGAACTACCTCATCCTGAGTTTGGCGGTCGCCGATCTCATGGTGGCGACCCTCGTGATGCCGATCAGCGCGTTGAACGAATTATCGAAAGCTTGGTGGCTCGGTGAGTTCCTACCGGGACGCGCTTGCATTCGAGCATAGGGCTGGACCGCCTGTGACTCGCACCCATGAGGGCCGAACCCAAAGCGCAAGCAATTAGTACGTAACTGACGATCCGGGCCGCTAATCTCCTTTAATCTCTAGCCATTTTTAGTTAATAATCAGCTCTTTCCCAATCACCAGCACTTCCCCAAACACCAGCACTTCCCCAAACACCAGCACTTCCCCAAACACCAGCACTTCCCCAAACACTAGCACTTCCCCAAACACCAGCACTTCCCCAAACACCAGCACTTCCCCAAACACCAGCACTTCCCCAAACACTAGCACTTCCCCAAACACTAGCACTTCCCCAAACACCAGCACTTCCCCAAACACCAGCACTTCCCCAAACACCAGCACTTCCCCAATCACCAGCACTTCCCCAAACACTAGCACTTCCCCAAACACCAGCACTTCCCCAATCACCAGCACTTCCCCAAACACCAGCACTTCCCCAAACACTAGCACTTCCCCAAACACCAGCACTTCTCCAATCAACAGTATTTCTCCAAACACTAGCACTTCCCCAATCACCAGCACTTCCCCAAACACTAGCACTTCCCCAAACACCAGCACTTCCCCAATCACCAGCACTTCCCCAAACACCAGCACTTCCCCAAACACTAGCACTTCCCCAAACACCAGCACTTCTCCAAACACCAGCACTTCTCCAAACACCAGCACTTCCCCAATCAACAGCACTTCCCCAAACACCAGCACTTCCCCAAACACCAGCACTTCCCCAAACACCAGCACTTCCCCAATCACCAGCACTTCCCCAAACACCAGCACTTCCCCAAACACCAGCACTTCCCCAAACACCAGCACTTCCCCAAACACCACCACTTCCCCAAACACCAGCACTTCCCCAAACACCAGCACTTCCCCAAACACCAGCACTTCCCCAAACACCAGCACTTCCCCAAACACCAGCACTTCCCCAAACACCAGCACTTCCCCAAACACCAGCACTTCCCCAAACACCAGCACTTCTCCAAACACCAGCACTTCCCCAAACACCAGCACTTCCCCAAACACCAGCACTTCCCCAAACACCACCACTTCCCCAATCAACAGCACTTCTCCAATCAACAGCACTTCTCCAAACACCAGCACTTCCCCAATCAACAGCACTTCCCCAATCACTAGCACTTCCCCAAACACCACCACTTCCCCAAACACCAGCACTTCCCCAAACACCAGCACTTCCCCAAACACCAGCACTTCCCCAAACACCAGCACTTCCCCAAACACCAGCACTTCCCCAAACACCAGCACTTCCCCAAACACTAGCACTTCCCCAAACACTAGCACTTCCCCAAACACCAGCACTTCCCCAAACACCAGCACTTCCCCAAACACCACCACTTCCCCAAACACTAGCACTTCCCCAAACACTAGCACTTCCCCAAACACCAGCACTTCCCCAAACACCAGCACTTCCCCAAACACCAGCACTTCCCCAATCACCAGCACTTCCCCAAACACTAGCACTTCCCCAAACACCAGCACTTCCCCAATCACCAGCACTTCCCCAAACACCAGCACTTCCCCAAACACTAGCACTTCCCCAAACACCAGCATTTCTCCAATCAACAGCACTTCCCCAATCACTAGCACTTCCCCAAACACCACCACTTCCCCAAACACCAGCGCTTCCCCAAACACCAGCACTTCCCCAAACACCAGCACTTCCCCAAACACCAGCACTTCCCCAAACACTAGCACTTCCCCAAACACCAGCACTTCCCCAAACACTAGCACTTCCCCAAACACCAGCACTTCCCCAAACACTAGCACTTCCCCAAACACCAGCACTTCCCCAAACACCAGCGCTTCCCCAAACACCAGCACTTCCCCAAACACCAGCGCTTCCCCAAACACCAGCACTTCCCCAAACACCAGCACTTCCCCAAACACCAGCACTTCCCCAAACACCAGCACTTCCCCAAACACCAGCACTTCCCCAAACACCAGCACTTCCCCAATCACCAGCACTTCCCCAAACACCAGCACTTCCCCAATCACCAGCACTTCCCCAAACACCACCACTTCCCCAATCAACAGCACTTCTCCAAACACCAGCACTTCCCCAATCAACAGCACTTCCCCAATCACTAGCACTTCCCCAAACACCACCACTTCCCCAAACACCAGCGCTTCCCCAAACACCAGCACTTCCCCAAACACCAGCACTTCCCCAAACACCAGCACTTCCCCAAACACTAGCACTTCCCCAAACACCAGCACTTCCCCAAACACTAGCACTTCCCCAAACACCAGCACTTCCCCAAACACTAGCACTTCCCCAAACACCAGCACTTCCCCAATCACCAGCACTTCCCCAAACACTAGCACTTCCCCAAACACCAGCACTTCCCCAAACACCAGCGCTTCCCCAAACACCAGCACTTCCCCAAACACCAGCACTTCCCCAAACACCAGCACTTCCCCAAACACCAGCACTTCCCCAAACACCAGCACTTCCCCAAACACCAGCACTTCCCCAAACACCACCACTTCCCCAATCAACAGCACTTCTCCAAACACCAGCACTTCCCCAAACACCAGCACTTCCCCAATCACCAGCACTTCCCCAAACACCACCACTTCCCCAATCAACAGCACTTCTCCAAACACCAGCATTTCTCCAATCAACAGCACTTCTCCAATCAACAGCACTTCTCCAATCAACAGCACTTCCCCAATCACCAGCACTTCCCCAAACACCAGCACTTCCCCAATCACCAGCACTTCCCCAAACACCACCACTTCCCCAATCAACAGCACTTCTCCAAACACCAGCACTTCCCCAATCACCAGCACTTCCCCAATCAACAGCACTTCCCCAAACACCAGCACTTCCCCAAACACCAGCACTTCCCCAAACACCAGCACTTCCCCAAACACCAGCACTTCCCCAAACACCAGCACTTCCCCAAACACTAGCACTTCCCCAAACACCAGCACTTCCCCAAACACCAGCACTTCCCCAAACACCTGCACTTCCCCAAACACCAGCACTTCCCCAAACACCAGCACTTCCCCAAACACCAGCACTTCCCCAAACAACAGCACTTCCCCAAACACTAGCACTTCCCCAAACACCAGCACTTCCCCAAACACCAGCACTTCCCCAAACACCAGCACTTCCCCAAACACCAGCACTTCCCCAAACACCAGCACTTCCCCAAACACCAGCACTTCCCCAAACACCAGCACTTCCCCAAACACCAGCACTTCCCCAAACACCAGCACTTCCCCAAACACCAGCACTTCCCCAAACACCAGCACTTCCCCAAACACTAGCACTTCCCCAAACACCAGCACTTCCCCAAACACCAGCACTTCCCCAAACACCAGCACTTCCCCAAACACCACCACTTCCCCAAACACCAGCACTTCCCCAAACACCAGCACTTCCCCAAACACCAGCACTTCCCCAAACACCAGCACTTCCCCAAACACCAGCACTTCCCCAAACACCAGCACTTCCCCAAACACCAGCACTTCCCCAAACACCAGCACTTCTCCAAACACCAGCACTTCCCCAAACACCAGCACTTCCCCAAACACCAGCACTTCCCCAAACACCAGCACTTCCCCAAACACCAGCACTTCCCCAAACACCAGCACTTCCCCAATCACCAGCACTTCCCCAAACACCAGCACTTCCCCAATCAACAGCATTTCTCCAAACACCAGCACTTCCCCAAACACCAGCACTTCCCCAAACACCAGCACTTCCCCAAACACCAGCACTTCCCCAAACACCAGCACTTCCCCAAACACCAGCACTTCCCCAAACACCAGCACTTCCCAAACACCAGCACTTCCCCAAACACCAGCACTTCCCCAAACACCAGCACTTCCCCAAACACCAGCACTTCCCCAAACACCAGCACTTCCCCAATCAACAGCACTTCCCCAAACACCAGCACTTCCCCAAACACCAGCACTTCCCCAATCAACAGCATTTCTCCAATCACCAGCATTTCCCCAAACAAAAGCTACAGCTTGTTTTCAAGTCCGCAGTTACCCAAGCAGAATTGACGCTAACTTATACTCAATCCAATATCTGTTTATGAATCTATCTATTAGTGTCTCAGCACACACAGGCACACAAACACTGACACACAATCAGAAAGAAACTTATTAACTTCCAGCATAGCCCGAGGCTCTGCTGTTGCGGTAGTCAGCCTGCTTAATCTCAAGGGGTTGGGGTAGTAACACGAACTGATAAGGTACAGTATGAAGAATGATAAATAACTTTGCGATATGGATATTGATCAGCACCCAAGGGCAAGCCGGGTATATTGAATAGAAAATTTAATAAGCTGTGACAGCTCGAGGACAAGTCAATCATGCAAGGCTGGAGCCAAATGTAAGCAAGTGTAGTAAAAAATCCTGCTTCATCAGAACGAATTGCTTCTTTAATAGGATCTCTATCAACAAGTTTTTTGCTGCTTGACAATCTGGAGCTGTCTCAGTTTCGGTTAAACAGCTCAACCTTGAACTAGGCCAACTTTCGCGTGATTGTAATTTCTTTTCATATGGCTCTCAGTTGACGGTAATGCGAGCGGCCCATGAATGTTCAGAGTCCTAATGCAGATTCTGGATGTCACTGCTCTCATGGGAAGCATGTACAATGGTGTTGCTTTCACGCAGCAATTATAATATTATAATTTTAGCTGTTTCGCTTTCCTAGCCACTGTTGCTTTTATTCTGATTTTCAACAAAGATGAGAAAGACTATAGGGCTGATTGGCGGTATCAGTTTTCTGTGCCCTTTGTGCCAGCTCCGTTGCCAATGCAAAGATCATTAGTAAGGATTGGTGCTGCCTTTGTAAGGCTCTCCTCTCCGACTTTGTGATTTTTCTGTCTTTGATCTTTATTCCGGATTTAGTTCCCAGTGAGGTTCTAACATCCTTGCCAATGCAAGACTTCTCAATGCCATGTAGCTTTATCCATGCTTGCCTTAAACTCAGCGCAAGAATGTGCAAATTTGCTCTTTAATCTCAAATTTCGAAACTCTAGTCTCATCTGAAATCTCGAATCTTACGACGTATATCTCAAATCTCTAGTCTCGTATCTTAAATCTCCAGTCTCGTATCTTAAATCTCTAGTCTCATATCTCAGTTGTCTAGTCTCATATCTCAGTTGTCTAGTCTCATATCTTAAATATATAGTTTCATATCTAAAACATCTAGTCTCATATGTTAAACCTCTAGTCTCATATCTTAAATCTCTAGTCTCATATGTTAAATCTCTAGTCTCATATGTTAAATCTCCAGTCTTATATCTTAAATCTCTGGTCTCATGTCTTAAATCTCTAGTCTCATATCTTAAATCTCTAGTTTCATATCTTAAATCTCTAGTCTCATATTTTAAATCTCTAGTCTCATATCTTAAATCTCTAGTCTCATATCTTAAATCTGTAGTTTCATATCTTAAATCTCTAGTCTCATATTTTAAATCTCTAGTTTCATATCTTAAATCTCCAGTCTCATATTTTAAATCTCTAGTCTCATATCTTAAATCTCTAGTCTCATATCTTAAATCTGTAGTCTCATATGTTAAATACATAATTTCATATCTTGAACCTCTAGTCTCAAATCCTAAATCTCAAACATTAACTCTCAAATCTAAAATCCCTATTATCAATATCAAATCTCGAATTTCAAAGATCAAATCTCAAATCCCAAATATCAAATCTCAAATCTTTATTTGTAAAATCTCAAATCCTGTAGAATCTGTTCTCTGGACAATCCAACCCAGCAAACAAAGTTCTCAAAAAAAATTCTTTCTCACTGATTCTCTCTGAAATCGGACGAAGAACTTTCAAACTAGATTGGCATTTTTCGGCTTCTGGTCTCCTGCTGACGTCCCTTTCGCCTTATCAGGGGTGCTGTGAGGCGTACAATCTGTGGCGACAGATTGCGGAATCGAGCTTCTGGTTTGGAGCTGCAGCTTTTTCACCCTACAGACCTTCCATGCGGAGCCGAATCCCCAAGTTTCAAGGAATTCCCCGCGGTTTTGGGCTGCAGCGCACAGGATTGTCACAGATGGGTGGCTTGCGGAATCGATGCTGGACTCTGAAATTATATTTGATTAACAGGAATTTTATCAACCTATAAGATTCAATCCCGTTGGGTCCCGAAAATCAAAGGAACTGTAGCGTTTAAGCGAGATTTTGCTTCGCTGATTATAACCTAAAACTTCGACATCTCTTGTTTCAATTGAAAAATTCACTGCAAGATGTCAGCCAGTCAGTCAGTTAGTTAGTTAGTTAGTTAGTTAGTTAGTTAGTTAGTTAGTTAGTTAGTTAGTTAGTTAGTTAGTTAGTTAGTTAGTTAGTTAGTTAGTTAGTTAGTTAGTTAGTTAGTTAGTTAGTTAGTTAGTTAGTTAGTTAGTTAGTTAGTGAGTTAGTTAGATAGTTAGTTAGTTAGTTAGTTAGTTAGTTAGTTAGATAGTTAGTTAGTTAGTTAGTTAGATAGTTAGTTAGTTAGTTAGTTAGTTAGTTAGTTAGTTAGATAGTTAGTTAGTTAGTTAGTTAGTTAGTTAGTTAGTTAGATAGTTAGTTAGTTAGTCAGTTAGTTAGTTAGATAGTTAGTTAGTTAGTTAGTTAGTTAGTTAGATAGTTAGTTAGTTAGTTAGTTAGTCAGCCACAGAGAAATCACAAATTCTACTTATCACAAAGTCAGTAACAGCTGCTGACCCAGACGGCTCTAGGCAAAAATTTAGGAGAAATATTTCAGAGTAATGCGTTTTTATTTCTTCTTAATTCACCTCTGAATCGCTTTTTAAGAATGAGTAAGTACAGTAGGGTCACGTGAGAGTGTTGTAGGATTTTTAGGTTAAGAAATCCCAAAATCTGCTTCTGAGAGACTTGAACCGAGACTCCTTTTCTGAGCTTTTCTTTTTTGCAAAAAAGCTTCTACGACTGATTGCAAATTCTGAAAGAGAAAGACTAAGTGAGGGCGGACACGAATCAGACATGTTGATTTTACAACAGCATGCAAATCAAAGAAGTGAAATACAACACTGCAGCAGTTCTTTCCCAGACGAAATTTATTCTACAAATCCTCTTTAAACGATTGTTAATTTGTAAAAACCTCTTTGGAGTGCATCAAGGATACTCCATGCCTAACTTTACACCTGTTTACGGGACCAGTGTCTCATGAATTTCTGATTTGAATCGTCTTGAAGCAGTCGTTTTGATTGCTAATCTAGCCAATCACAGATCAATTGGAATAGAATGGATTGATAATCTAGCCAATCACAAATCAATTGGAATAGAATGGATTGCTAATCTAGCCAATCACAAATCAATTGGAATAGAATGGATTGCTAATCTAGCCAATCACAGATCAATTGGAATAGAATGGATTGCTAATCTAGCCAATCACAGATCAATTGGAATAGAATGGATTGATAATCTAGCCAATCACAAATCAATTGGAATAGAATGGATTGCTAATCTAGCCAATCACAAATCAATTGGAATAGAATGGATTGCTAATCTAGCCAATCACAGATAAATTGGAATAGAATGGATTGCTAATCTAGCCAATCACAAATCAATTGGAATAGAATGGATTGCTAATCTAGCCAATCACAGATCAATTGGAATAGAATGGATTGCTAATCTAGCCAATCACAAATCAATTGGAATAGAATGGATTGCTAATCTAGCCAATCACAAATCAATTGGAATAGAATGAATTGCTAATCTAGCCAATCACAAATCAATTGGAATAGAATGGATTGCTAATCTAGCCAATCACAGATAAATTGGAATAGAATGGATTGCTAATCTAGCCAATCACAAATCAATTGGAATAGAATGGATTGCTAATCTAGCCAATCACAGATCAATTGGAATAGAATGGATTGCTAATCTAGCCAATCACAAATCAATTGGAATAGAATGGATTGCTAATCTAGCCAATCACAAATCAATTGGAATAGAATGAATTGCTAATCTAGCCAATCACAGATCAATTGGAATAGAATGGATTGCTAATCTAGCCAATCACAGATCAATTGGAATAGAATGGATTGCTAATCTAGCCAATCACAGATCAATTGGAATAGAATGGATTGCTAATCTAGCCAATCACAGATCAATTGGAATAGAATGGATTTCTAATCTAGCCAATCACAGATCAATTGGAATAGAATGGATTGCTAATCTAGCCAATCACAAATCAATTGGAATAGAATGGATTGCTAATCTAGCCAATCACAGATCAATTGGAATAGAATGGATTGCTAATCTAGCCAATCACAAATCAATTGGAATAGAATGGATTGCTAATCTAGCCAATCACAAATCAATTAGAATAGAATGGATTGATAATCTGGCCAATCAATCACAGATCAATTGGAATAGAATGGATTGCTAATCTAGCCAATCAATCACAGATCAATTGGAATAGAATGCATTGCTAATCTAGCCAATCACAAATCAATTGGAATAGAATGGATTGCTAATCTAGCCAATCACAAATCAATTGGAATAGAATGGATTGCTAATCTAGCCAATCACAGATCAATTGGAATAGAATGGATTGCTAATCTAGCCAATCACAGATCAATTGGAATAGAATGGATTGCTAATCTAGCCAATCACAGATCAATTGGAATAGAATGGATTGCTAATCTAGCCAATCACAGATCAATTGGAATAGAATGGATTGCTAATCTAGCCAATCACAGATCAATTGGAATAGAATGGATTGCTAATCTAGCCAATCACAGATCAATTGGAATAGAATGGATTGCTAATCTAGCCAATCACAGATCAATTGGAATAGAATGGATTGCTAATCTAGCCAATCACAAATCAATTGGAATAGAATGGATTGCTAATCTAGCCAATCACAAATCAATTGGAATAGAATGGATTGCTAATCTAGCCAATCACAGATCAATTGGAATAGAATGGATTGCTAATCTAGCCAATCACAGATCAATTGGAATAGAATGGATTGCTAATCTAGCCAATCACAGATCAATTGGAATAGAATGGATTGCTAATCTAGCCAATCACAAATCAATTGGAATAGAATGGATTGCTAATCTAGCCAATCAATCACAGATCAATTGGAATAGAATGGATTGCTAATCTAGCCAATCACAGATCAATTGGAATAGAATGGATTGCTAATCTAGCCAATCACAGATCGATTGGAATAGAATGGATTGCTAATCTAGCCAATCACAGATCAATTGGAATAGAATGGATTGCTAATCTAGCCAATCACAAATCAATTGGAATAGAATGGATTGCTAATCTAGCCAATCACAAATCAATTGGAATAGAATGGATTGCTAATCTAGCCAATCACAGATCAATTGGAATAGAATGGATTGCTAATCTAGCCAATCACAGATCAATTGGAATAGAATGGATTGCTAATCTAGCCAATCACAAGTCAATTGGAATAGAATAGATTGCTAATCTAGCCAATCACCAATTAATTGGAATAGAATGGATTGCTAATCTAGCCAATCACAGATCAATTGGAATAGAATGGATTGCTAATCTAGCCAATCACAAATCAATTGGAATAGAATGGATTGCTAATCTAGCCAATCACAAATCAATTGGAATAGAATGGATTGCTAATCTAGCCAATCACAAATCAATTGGAATAGAATGGATTGCTAATCTAGCCAATCACAAATCAATTGGAATAGAATGGATTGCTAATCTAGCCAATCACAAATCAATTGGAATAGAATGGATTGCTAATCTAGCCAATCACAGATCAATTGGAATAGAATGGATTGCTAATCTAGCCAATCACAGATAAATTGGAATAGAATGGATTGCTAATCTAGCCAATCACAAGTCAATTGGAATAGAATGGATTGCTAATCTAGCAAATCACAGATCAATTGGAATAGAATGGATTGCTAATCTAGCCAATCAAAAATCAATTGGAATAGAATGGATTGCTAATCTAGCCAATCACAATTCCATTGGAATAGAATGGATTGCTAATCTAGCCAATCAATCACAGATCAATTGGAATAGAATGGATTGCTAATCTAGCCAATCACAGATCAATTGGAATAGAATGGATTGCTAATCTAGCCAATCACAAATCAATTGGAATAGAATGGATTGCTAATCTAGCCAATCAATCACAGATCAATTGGAATAGAATGGATTGCTAATCTAGCCAATCACAGATCAATTGGAATAGAATGGATTGCTAATCTAGCCAATCACAAATCAATTGGAATAGAATGGATTGCTAATCTAGCCAATCACAGATCAATTGGAATAGAATGGATTGCTAATCTAGCCAATCACAAATCAATTGGAATAGAATGGATTGCTAATCTAGCCAATCACAGATCAATTGGAATAGAATGGATTGCTAATCTAGCCAATCACAAATCAATTGGAATAGAATGGATTGCTAATCTAGCCAATCACAATTCCATTGGAATAGAATGGATTGCTAATCTAGCCAATCAATCACAGATCAATTGGAATAGAATGGATTGCTAATCTAGCCAATCACAGATCAATTGGAATAGAATGGATTGCTAATCTAGCCAATCACAAATCAATTGGAATAGAATGGATTGCTAATCTAGCCAATCAATCACAGATCAATTGGAATAGAATGGATTGCTAATCTAGCCAATCACAAATCAATTGGAATAGAATGGATTGCTAATCTAGCCAATCACAAATTAATTGGAATAGAATGGATTGCTAATCTAGCCAATCACAGATCAATTGGAATAGAATGGATTGCTAATCTAGCCAATCACAAATCAATTGGAATAGAATGGATTGCTAATCTAGCCAATCACAAATCAATTGGAATAGAATGGATTGCTAATCTAGCCAATCACAAATCAATTGGAATAGAATGGATTGCTAATCTAGCCAATCACAAATCAATTGGAATAGAATGGATTGCTAATCTAGCCAATCACAAATCAATTGGAATAGAATGGATTGCTAATCTAGCCAATCACAGATCAATTGGAATAGAATGGATTGCTAATCTAGCCAATCACAGATCAATTGGAATAGAATGGATTGCTAATCTAGCCAATCACAAATCAATTGGAATAGAATGGATTGCTAATCTAGCCAATCACAAATCAATTGGAATAGAATGGATTGCTAATCTAGCCAATCACAGATCAATTGGAATAGAATGGATTGCTAATCTAGCCAATCACAAATCAATTGGAATAGAATGGATTGCTAATCTAGCCAATCACAAATCAATTGGAATAGAATGGATTGCTAATCTAGCCAATCACAAATCAATTGGAATAGAATGGATTGCTAATCTAGCCAATCACAGATCAATTGGAATAGAATGGATTGCTAATCTAGCCAATCACAGATCAATTGGAATAGAATGGATTGCTAATCTAGCCAATCACAGATCAATTGGAATAGAATGGATTGCTAATCTAGCCAATCACAGATCAATTGGAATAGAATGGATTGCTAATCTAGCCAATCACAGATCAATTGGAATAGAATGGATTGCTAATCTAGCCAATCACAAATCAATGGGAATAGAATGGATTGATAATCTTGCCAATCACAAATCAATTGGAATAGAATGGATTGCTAATCTAGCCAATCACAGATCAATTGGAATAGAATGGATTGCTAATCTAGCCAATCACAAATTAATTGGAATAGAATGGATTGATAATCTTGCCAATCACAAATCAATTGGAATAGAATGGATTGCTAATCTAGCCAATCACAAATCAATTGGAATAGAATGGATTGCTAATCTAGCCAATCACAAATCAATTGGAATAGAATGGATTGCTAATCTAGCCAATCACAAGTCAATTGGAATAGAATGGATTGCTAATCTAGCCAATCACAAATCAATTGGAATAGAATGGATTGCTAATCTAGCCAATCACAGATCAATTGGAATAGAATGGATTGCTAATCTAGCCAATCACAAATTAATTGGAATAGAATGGATTGCTAATCTAGCCAATCACAGATCAATTGGAATAGAATGGATTGCTAATCTAGCCAATCACAAGTCAATTGGAATAGAATGCATTGCTAATCTAGCCAATCACAGATCAATTGGAATAGAATGGATTGCTAATCTAGCCAATCACAAGTCAATTGGAATAGAATGGATTGCTAATCTAGCAAATCACAGATCAATTGGAATAGAATGGATTGCTAATCTAGCCAATCACAAATCAATTGGAATAGAATGAATTGCTAATCTAGCCAATCACAAATCAATTGGAATAGAATGGATTGCTAATCTAGCCAATCACAGATCAATTGGAATAGAATGGATTGCTAATCTAGCCAATCACCAATCAATTGGAATAGAATGGATTGCTAATCTAGTAAAACACAAAATTATCGACCAGACTCTCATACCAATTGCCTCATCTTCCACAGGCATTCATCTCTGCGATTTGTGGATCTGTTTCGACATTCTGTGCTGTACAGCCTCCATCCTACATCTGGTTGGCATCGCGGTTGATCGCTATTGGGCGGTGACAAACGTTGACTATATTCGAGTTCGGACTGGCAAACGAATTGGCCTGATGATAGTTGCCGTGTGGGTCATCAGCCTGGCGATCAGCCTCCCAGCCAGATTCACCCTCACGGACGAGCTTCGCCGAACTCAAATCGCAAACGGCACATGCGCAATCAATGAGGACACTGTGTACACCATCTTCTCTACCGTCGGGGCCTTCTACCTGCCGATGCTGTTTATGATCGCCATCTACATCAAAATCTACCAGACTGCCAGAAAGCGAATTCGTAAGAAAGCCTTCAAGGGCCAGAACAAAGCGATACAGTTGGTGCAGAACCAGCAGCGCCAGGAATCGAACTTGGGCACCCCGCGAGCGGACGACTCGCCAGAAGCTGAACAAGGCCTCCAGCAGCAGCAGCAGACCACTTCTTTCATTAAATCTTCTGGCAAAGCAAAATTGCAAAAGCTGAAGAAATTCAAACAGCAGCAGCAGCACAACGGCGATCGCCATGGCGACAGTCACCCGGAGGAACGCCGTCTGACCCCGCAGTCCAAGGCGGCCCACCAGCGCGAGAAACTTGAGCACAAACGGGAGCGCAAAGCTGCCCGAACTCTGGCCATCATCACTGGTTGCTTCCTGATCTGTTGGATCCCATTCTTCCTCCGGGCAACAATCTGTCCATTCTGTGCGGACCTGTGCTTCGAACTGATCCCAGACTCCGGGCACTCCTTCATCCTTTGGCTTGGCTACATGAACAGCTTATTAAATCCCGTTATTTACACAATATTCTCGCCGGATTTTCGAAACGCTTTCAGTAAGATTTTGTTCGGCCGCTACCACAGAAGAGGCTATCGGTGAGCAGGATGCGATCAAATTAATGACCTAATCATTATGTAATGTACCTAGTCCACAGTCCACAGATTTCGTTACTATGGACTTTTGGTTTGTTAATATCGATGAATTAATTTAATTGACTCTTTCAAAACAAGTTACTTGTCTAATAATTGTAAAGTTAATTCAACCTGTCGCATCTGAATTGACATCAAGACTGACTATAAATTGCTCTGTTTAAACAATTTTTAGATTATTTTAAACAAATCAAAATTATTTGTTGGTTAAATCAGCATAAATGTTGTTTTATTTTTGTAGTTAAACTTCGACAATTAAAGTATTTTTGCAATCTGTGACAGACTTGATTTTTTTTGTTCTAGAAATTGAATTAATGCAACTTGTTTACGGCATATTAGCACTCCATGACTAATGTACAGATGTCTCTCATGTCTCTCATGTATATGGACAATTTAAACATTCATACAGTCAATGTACGCAATGTCTATAGACCAATAGCTACGTCCATGTCTAAAGAACCAAAAGAACACACGAAAGTAATGCACTTTAACAAATACAATTGACTGTTAGATAAATAGAATACACTTTTCAATTCTATAAGTACATAAATCGTTTTATTTGTATTTTGCCTTTTTTGATTTGTTTGGCAGCAGTGAAACAAATAGGTCGTATATGGGTACCGCTAATATATAAACATAAACTAATTTTAGATTTTGAATTAGGTCGATACTCTCGTAATTAAAAAAAAGAGGCCATCAATATTTTACTAATTGCTAAAATACGAGCCGTGAAAATGACCATCGGACAGTTTAGGCCATATTTTTTCAGCTAAAGCCAGACAAATTAGATAAAGTGTGCAATAAAATATTTATATATAGTCGACCTGCACTGTCGGCAACCGAGTATTGATGTCTGTTCTAAAGCTGGTATGGTTATTAAAAAGTAGTACGTGCGGCCCTGCTAACTATTTGACTCAATTGATCGTGAAAGTGCAAAAGTGAAATACCAGCTTTTTTGGTAGAATCCGTGGTTTAGTTTAAATACTTGCATGAATAAAATCTGAAGGAATTTACCAAAGAATACCGAATACTGCACTGCCAAACTTAATTCCCTGTAATAGTAGTAATGGTATACAATATTGGATTGCTAATCTAGCCAATCACAAATCAATTGGAATAGAATGGATTGCTAATCTAGCCAATCACAGATCAATTGGAATAGAATGGATTGCTAATCTAGCCAATCACAGATCGATTGGAATAGAATGGATTGCTAATCTAGCCAATCACAGATCAATTGGAATAGAATGGATTGCTAATCTAGCCAATCACAAATCAATTGGAATAGAATGGATTGCTAATCTAGCCAATCACAAATCAATTGGAATAGAATGGATTGCTAATCTAGCCAATCACAGATCAATTGGAATAGAATGGGGATTGCTAATCTAGCCAATCAATCACGGATCAATTGGAATAGAATGGATTGCTAATCTAGCCAATCACAAATCAATTGGAATAGAATGGATTGCTAATCTAGCCAATCAATCACGGATCAATTGGAATAGAATGGATTGCTAATCTAGCCAATCACAAATCAATTGGAATAGAATGGATTGCTAATCTAGCCAATCACAGATCAATTGGAATAGAATGGATTGCTAATCTAGCCAATCACAAATCAATTGGAATAGAATGGATTGCTAATCTAGCCAATCACAAATCAATTGGAATAGAATGGATTGCTAATCTAGCCAATCAATCACGGATCAATTGGAATAGAATGGATTGTTAATCTAGCCAATCACAAATCAATTGGAATAGAATGGATTGCTAATCTAGCCAATCACAAATCAATTGGAATAGAATGGATTGCTAATCTAGCCAATCACAAATCAATTGGAATAGAATGGATTGCTAATCTAGCCAATCACAGATCAATTGGAATAGAATGGATTGCTAATCTAGCCAATCAATCACGGATCAATTGGAATAGAATGGATTGCTAATCTAGCCAATCACAAATCAATTGGAATAGAATGGATTGCTAATCTAGCCAATCAATCACGGATCAATTGGAATAGAATGGATTGCTAATCTAGCCAATCACAAATCAATTGGAATAGAATGGATTGCTAATCTAGCCAATCAATCACGGATCAATTGGAATAGAATGGATTGCTAATCTAGCCAATCACAAATCAATTGGAATAGAATGGATTGCTAATCTAGCCAATCAATCACGGATCAATTGGAATAGAATGGATTGCTAATCTAGCCAATCACAAATCAATTGGAATAGAATGGATTGCTAATCTAGCCAATCAATCACAAATCAATTGGAATAGAATGGATTGCTAATCTAGCCAATCACAAATCAATTGGAATAGAATGGATTGCTAATCTAGCCAATCAATCACGGATCAATTGGAATAGAATGGATTGCTAATCTAGCCAATCACAAGTCAATTATGATAGAATTGGATCATAATAATCCAGCCTAAAGTCTACTGTAAAATACTGTAAAATACTGTAAGTGGCTTATTCGACAATATTAAAAAAGCTGCTAAATTCCATAGTAACTTTTTCCTTTCCGCAGAAATTAACATTTTCAAATCCGCCAATCCTGTCCCCAGACTGCACTGGGTACATTTTAGGAAAGGAGAAAGTCTGGAGGAATCAGCTTGAAAAGAAGAAGAAGTCTCAAAGCCAGTAAGTGGTGCTCTTGTGCGAAGCGGTGCGCCATGCCGCCTGAACCCTGTGCCTCTCCTGTGCGGCCACTTCAAAACAGCGAGCGCTGATTGATGATTGATAGCCCGGGCAACTGCCGGACTCAAAGCTCTGAGGCCAGTTCGAATCGGGGTCTGGTTGAGGCAAATGGATGGCGCTGCGGAGCTTCTAGTAATTAGTAGCTTTGCGAATGCATTGCATGCTTTCCGGTGCGTCTGATAGGCGCAATGAAGTCGGTTTTGATGGATAGATAGATAGATAGATAGATAGATAGATAGATAGGTAGATAGATAGATAGATAGATAGATAGATAGGTAGATAGATAGATAGATAGATAGATAGATAGATAGACAGACAGATAGATAGATAGATAGATAGATAGATAGATAGATAGATAGATAGATAGGTAGATAGATAGATAGATAGATAGATAGATAGATAGACAGACAGATAGATAGATAGATAGATAGATAGATAGATAGATAGATAGATAGATAGATAGATAGATAGATAGATAGATAGATAGATAGATAGATAGATAGGTAGATAGATAGATAGATAGATAGATAGATAGGTAGATAGATAGATAGATAGATAGATAGATAGATAGATAGACAGACAGATAGATAGATAGATAGATAGATAGATAGACAGATAGATAGATAGACAGATAGATAGATAGATAGATAGTAGATAGCGAGAAAGAGCGAGCGAAGCGAGCTCTTTCGAGCTTGCTTGCCGCAGCCAATCAAGCTGAAAGCACGCACACAAGATCACCGGAAACGATTAAGGCAGCTGGAAAGCCAATGGGCGCGGTAAGCGCTTTTATCCAGAGGAACTACCTGCTGGAACCAGCCATGCCGAACGAAAATCAGACTACTCAAGTAGTGCAAAAGAGTACGTGCAACTACCGAGAAATCTAATTTTCGTAACCGATAGACAGATAGATAGATAGATAGATAGATAGATAGATAGATAGATAGATAGATAGATAGACAGATAGATAGATAGATAGATAGACAGATAGATAGATAGATAGATAGATAGATAGATAGATAGATAGATAGATAGATAGATAGATAGATAGATAGATAGATAGATAGATAGATAGACAGATAGATAGATAGATAGATAGATAGATAGATAGATAGATAGATAGATAGATAGATAGATAGATAGATAGATAGATAGATAGATAGGTAGATAAGACAGGCAGCTCAATCGTATTCCTCCAGCTTCAGCCCGCCTCCATCTGATTGATCTGCTGTTAGACTCGGAGAAAGCAGCCCCTCTTTCTGAGCAGCCGGTGCAATGTTTGATGCCGGGCAGCTCCATCTAGCACTGCAAATACGATGCATGGAGTGATTGCGGAAAAGAGATTGGAGCTTTGGTGGTGTTGGGGTGGGGTTTGGAGCCAACACTCCAGGCGAAGTCAAGGCTCCGCAGCAGCTCGCTAATTCCATACCGAGCGGGACGGGTTTCCTCATCTAGCAGTACTCTGTCTCAATCTCTCTCTCTTTCCCTCTGTCTACTCTCTGACTTAGCCGACAAAGCATATGCAGAAATTGAAGCTCGGAGAGAGAGAGAGAGAGAGAGAGAGAGAGAGAGAGATGGTGTGTCAGCCTGGGCGGCAGCGAAAGAGCCTAGATCGGACCGCCAGATCCTCCTGCATAAGAGACCAAATAGGAAAGTGACTGGGAAGTTTGAGACAGAGAGAGACAGAGAGAGAGAGAGAGAGAGAAACACTACACATATGTGCGCACATAAAGTGGTATGGGGGCGTGGGAGAAACTCCCCATGTAATTAAAAAAAACTCCAAAGGCAAAGAAAACCGACTTGGAGTGAGGCAGAGGAGATGGAACGGGTGAGAAAGTCGAAGTTTGCTCGTTCGGGATTCAATGATGAAGTGCCGCAGCTGCCTATAGCGAGCTGGCTGAAAAAGTAGCGCTCATTTTAATGGCTTCATGAGTTATTTTTGTTCATTTGTTTTGTAATAGCCTGTTTTGTATTGGATTTCAGGCTTAGAATAATTTTTAGTCTGACAGGTGGAGAACAAGAGTCGGGCAGACAGGGGAGGACCGTGGCATGGCGAAATGAGAAAGAAAGGGGTGAGAAAGAAGAGGGAAAGGGAAAGTAAGAGAGGGAGAGGGAGAGAGGGAGAGAGGGAGGGAGAGAAGGAGAGAGGGAGAGAAGAGAGAGGAGAGAAGGAGAGGGAGAGAGGGAGAGAAGGAGAGAGGGAGGGAGAGAAGGAGAGAGGGAGAGAGAGAGAGAGGGAGAGAGGGAGGGAGAGATGGAGAGATGGAGAGGGGAGAGAGGGAGAGAGGGAGAGAGGGAGAGAGGGAGAGAGGGAGGGAGAGAAAGAGAGGAATAAAGAGAGAGAGGGAGAGAAGGAGAGACAGATGGAGAGCGAGGAAGGGAGAGAAGGAGAGAGGGAAAGGGAGAGGAAGAGAGGGAGAGAGGGAGAGAGGGAGAGAGAATTAGAGGGGGGCAGAGATGGAGAGGGGGAGAGAGGGAGAGAGGGAGGGAGAGATGGAGTGAGAGAGGGAGAGCAAGAGGGAGAAGAGCGAGAAGAAATTGATCTGAAAGAGAGAGGGAGAGGGAGACTGGGAGTGAGGAGATGAAGAGTGGCAGGCAGGCAGAGCTGGTGTGAAAGGGTGCTGAGAAGCTAACATGCTGCACCAATCGGTCATGTATTTCCTCAATGTCAAGCTCCAAACTCCGAGTCCATTCTGAGCGGGCGGGTGCATCATCAGCGAGAAAATCAATCACTCCGTGACTCGCGGGAACCGAGAAGCTCAAGGCAGAGCAGAGCAGGAGAGT
>NIVC01001399.1:85000-92500 GCA_002269645.1 Macrostomum lignano | reverse complement strand
TGAAATTTATTTGAACTTGACTCGCGGAGCTACTTGCCTAAGAGTCTTTCATATATGCTGAAATTTAATTTGATATAAATATTCATCTTTTTAATTTGTGCTATTCGACGTCAATAAAATGTTCATTTACACATGCACCAATTCTAATATTCGAAGAATGCACTGTACTGTTGAGATGCACCAACCGATTCCATTCGCTGCATCCGTGAATTTCTGCCTGAAACTCGCGCCTCGACCAGCGTCGCTACTCTGCCAAGTTCGAAATGCATCTCGTGAAGTCGAATCGAAGCTGTAATTGGGCCGATTGTGGCTGACCTTGCCCGGGTCGTTGATCCACCAGCAGTATTGATCGTCTTTGGTGGCCTCTGTAGTCACGTGACACACCGGGACCAGCATGGTGGCCACGTTCTCGCGCAGATGCGACGCATTCCAAGGACATGGATTGTGGTGCCGGAGATCGCGTTTCGGCCTGGGCGCCCGGTTTGCTGGCGGCTTCGGGTAGACGGGAGTCAGGTGGTCCTGGTGCTCCTTCAGTGGCTGGGAGTCGCGCGGTCTGGCGTAGTAAGCGTCCTCAAATAGAACTCGATAGGTGTTCGGCCTTTGACGAATTCGAGTATCATTTTTATAGTTCGGAGGTGATGCAGAAGCTTTTAAATAAAAATAAGAACTTTCAGTTTTTTAATAACTCGGTAAAACTCGATTTTTGCCTTGTAAAAAAGTATTCAAGAAGCAGATTATAAAGTATCAACTTAGAAACGAAACGCAACATAAAAATGTAAGCCAGAAACTTTAAATCATCAACTAGGCTGCAATGGTAGTCATGGCTTTGCATTAGCTAATCAATTTTAAGCTAAGACTTTAACAGAAATTCATAGCTTTTGAAAATATTTTATGTTTTTTATGTACCTAGATTAGTTTAGTATACTGCTACTGAAATAGTTATTGCCTAGGGGATGAGAATTTCTCAATAAGATATTGCTTTTTATTTTCATCAATATTTTTATGATAATAAAATTTATGAAAATTATCGACTTACTGGTGGGTTCCATCGACTGCTTTCTTCCTAGGAAACGAAGGTGCAAGAAGCTTCGAGTTTAACGGTTTCTTTGTCTCAGTCAAAGCTGAAAAAGACATTTTGAAGGCAAATTGTGATGACTTCTGAGCCTATTTACTAAAATCTTGACTAAAAAACGAACACAATCATTTTAAATTCGCGCCAAAAGTTTTATCACAAGTAGCGTATACACGTAACTAAGGTGACAAAAGAGAGGCAATTCAAATTCATTTTTTATTTGTGTTTTTAGTCGGTTTAGTTCTGTTGTATCTTAAAACCGAACAATTTATAGACTTATTGACTACATTGATTGAACCAAGTATTTATTCTGGTAAATACCGAACGTAATGGCAACTTTACATAAGTTGCTTAAAGAAGTTGACAGCATTGTGAAGGAGATCTACGATCAGCAGCTGTGAGTAGTATGCATTTTCTATTTGTTGCTTCTTGTTTTACTGCAATTATTATTTATTGATAAAAATGAAATATATATTACTAATGCTATTCAATATTTTACTGCCATTACAGCATTACTAAACGAAGCTCCTTCTAGGTATTTTTTAAATGGACACAAACATGTTACTTTTTGGTTTGTGACATTTTAATTTTTTAACAGACAGTTACTTTACAGACAGTAACAGACAGACATCACTGAACCTTTCTTTAAGAGAATTCAGTTACAAGTCAAACTAATTGAATTTATTAATTAACTTTAAAGCTCTTAAAACATGCTCATGAAAATCCAAATATGTTTAGATTTAAATCTTGTTGTTCATGTTTAAAACAAATTAAGAAGAAATAATGTTATTAATAATTAAAGCAAAATTGCCAGTATAAAAATTATAACTATAAAATACAAGGTCTGTTTGTTACAGGAAAATCAATAAAATATCCTAGTGTATATACCAAACAAAAATTGCATAATAAATAGCTATAACGAATTATTTGATTATTTTAAAGTTTATAATCCATTTTTTAGGATTTGTAAAATGAAATATTAATTCAATAAAAATGTTTGAAAAGTTAAAATACTGCCAAAAATTTTCAACTTCGATCAAGATAAAATTTGCTTTAATCCCCTGTCCGCCACTGCAGTGAAGCCGAAGTCCACAGAAAGGAGGAGTACGATGCAGCCGTTCGCATCCAGTCCTGGTACCGGGGCATCCGAACCCGCAGTCTGGTCAAGAATCTGAACAGATGCGCCATCCGAATTCAGAGGCACTACCGCGGCTTCATGGGAAGGCGGCGCATCAGAGCCATTCTCATTGTAAGCTCTTAGATCAAAAAGACTTGATTGAGTGAACCAAGCAGTCAAGCAATAAACAGAATTTAAACTAGTCGTCAACAAATCAAATTAGTACATCAATCTATCAGCCAAAAATTAAACCAGCCAATCAATAAAGCAGTGAATCAATCAAACAATGAGTCCATCAAAGTCAGTCAGTCAGTCAATCAATCAATCAATCAGTCAATTAATCAGTCAATCAATCAATCAATAAATCAGTCAATCCATCAATCAATCAGTCAATCCATCAGTATATCAATCAATCTATTAATCAATCAATCATCAATCAATCGATCAATTCTACAAATATGTAGTGAATTAAAATTGTTAATTCTTTATAATTCAATCGTTAATAAATCAGAAATTTAAAGACCATTTAATTCAAAGAGCATTCCTGACTGAAATCTATACTGCAAATAATTTCTACACTTGCACCGCAGGATTCCGTCAAGAGAATGTGCCTCGACCACTACAACAAGCAGGCCGCCCAGATACAGAAAATGTGGCGCGGCTTTTACGTTAGAAAGTACGTGTTCGACTACTATAGCCGGAAGAAGTACCTGGAGTCGTTGGTTGCCAAAAACGAGATGATAAGGTTTGTTGGCTTGACAATTAATGAGATTTTTTATTCCTGAACTTCCTTGTGCGCCTTTAAAACGCATTGAGATGTTGGCACTCCTTCAAATGAAGTGTCACTCCTTCAAATGAAGTGTCACTCCTTCAAATGAAATGTCACTCCTTCAAATGAAGTGTCACTCCTTCAAATGAAGTGTCACTCCTTCAAATGAAGTGTCACTCCTTCAAATGAAGTGTCACTCCTTCAAATGAAGTGTCACTCCTAAAAGTGAAGTGTCACTCCTTAAAATGAAGTGTCACTCCTTCAAATGAAATGTCACTCCTTCAAATGAAATGTCACTCCTTCAAATGAAGTGTCACTCCTTCAAGTGAATTGAAGCCCACTCAAGATGAGAAGCCAACACACCAGAAATTCCCCAATCCGCACTCGCACTTTCCTCAGAAGCGAACTGGCGGAACAGGAGGAGGCGATGCGTCGGGAGGCGCGGAAACGCGAGGAAGAGGAGACCCGACGCCGGCTGCGGGCCTGGGCTGAGCGGCATCACTACCTGGTCAGCACGGTGGTGCAACCGTCTGTATTCAACAGTCCCTACAGGCCGTTCACCCTGCCAGAGGAGACGCTGCTGTTGAACACCCGACCGAAGACGCCGCCGAAAGTTGCTAGCGTAGGTCACGGGTTCGATCCGAGCTGGCGTCAGTACGGCCAGAACCAGCTGATGGTCCGCCTGCCGTCGAAGCTGCCGCCGCTCCCCGCCAAGCCGCAGGGCCCGTTCCGCCAGCCGGAGGAGGTTCGCGCCCAGCGCTACCGCGAGTTCCAGCCAAGCCTGCGGGTGGCCACCGACTACGAGGCGGTGAAGCGAGCGAGGGAGCAGTGGCGAGCCGAGGAGTGGGCCGGCAGGCTGTACGATGACGAGTTCAAGCCAACCAAGGCGCTACGAGAGAAGGCCTATCAACCGCTGATGCACACGGCCTCGGAATACGGCCACCTGGCCTACGGCAACGCGCACTTCCGCGAAGTTCAACCGGAGCGTCACGTGACTCAGGATCGGTTCCGCACCATTGTGCCGCCTGTGCCGGTGTTTGACAAATTGAACGCCGAATACGTCGAAGGTTACGTCGAAAATTGAAAGATTTTTTTTCTACGAAATTAAATTTACACGCATATTGTTTTTTGTCCTCTATTTATCTATTTGTTAAATTCAAGTTTGTTTTAATTGTTGATGATAACGAAGTTTTCAAGCTTCTTTCGCGGCAAATAAAAAATTAAGAAAAGCACGTCCCAGGGAACTTCCGTAAGTGTTTCGTAACCTTTATAGAAGACATAACTATAAATAAAGAAATTATTTTGTAAAACTAACCAAATAAAACTGATTTGTGATACATGGTAACCCGCTAATAGTTCTGTTGCTTCAAAAAATGCTGTAGCTAAAACACACCTAATTGTTAAAATAATTGGTTCAAATAAATTAAACGAATGGCGGCACTTGGAGTTATGCATAGAACGACACGAACAATAAGCGTTAAGCGTTCTTATTTATTTGTTATATTTATGTAGAACTACACCAGGACTTTAGTTTCTACATCCAATTCGCACATGGAAATAAAAAAACGGAAAAATGAACAATATTCATTTAAATAATTGATAATTAGTTAACAAAACAGAAAGTTTAAATTGTACTGTAAAATAATGATTTTATACTGAACGGAATTTATACGATGCATTTGAAACTTACTAAAAATTTGCAGCTTGAATAATAGTTCGGGATTATTGAATTATAATACGCAGAAAAACGTTTGCAATACATGAGCTGACAAATACATAATACTGATACCTACACGACACAACGACATAACGAGTATCACCTGCCCCACACTGCGCCTCAGCCCCTGCCCAAAGCGACACCCACCCCACACTCTGGCTCTCAACCCCCTGCCCAAAGCGACACACACCCCACACTCTGGCTCTCAACTCCCTGCACAAAGCGACACTCACCCCACACTCTGGCTCTCAACCCCCTGCACAAAGCGACACCCACCCCACGCTCTGGCTCTCGACTCCCTGCCCAAAGCGACACCCATCCCACACTCTGGCTCTCAACTCCCTGCCCAAAGCGACACCCACCCCACACTCTGGCTCTCAACTCCCTGCCCAAAGCGACACCCACCCCACACTCTGGCTTACGAAAGTCACTGAACGCACAACATTTTGTCTCAGCCTCCGAAAAAAGTAAAAACCTACTCTAACTACAAGCATAATAAACAGCAGATTGAATGAAGACATTACCAACAAGACTTTACCTAGATATATATGGTAAAACGGTCACTTGCAGAACAGGTAAGAAGCGATAGTCAATCATAAAAGAAATTTGGAGAACACTTCTTCGCACAAATAAAAAATAAATTTAGACCAAATGAAAATGAAATAAATAAGTATTAAAAATGACTTTTCCAGATTAGAATATGCTCGATAACCTTTCTTTGATCGCGACTAAGATAAAGATTAAATATTTGTACTTAAAACATTTTAAATCTTCGATTAAAATATTGACTAAAGCCTATTTGATGTGTCTCCTCCTTTTACTCTCTTTTAGCTTGTATGATAAAGAGATTTACATGTATCTATATAATCTCATCAGTAGAGACGGACACACAGACCGATGTTCTGTTTGATTAAAATCCCATCTTTTGTTATAAAAGTCGCCTTATGAGAGGTTCGGTGTGTTACCCGGTTGGACCCCCATTTGAAGGTATAGAGAATCTGTGGGAAAAAAGTTTATTATGACGCTGATTCCTAGAACTTGTCTATGGCCAAAACTGACAGATCCAAGTGCTTTTAGATCTGCGATGGCCACCAAAAACAACTCGTAACATATAGTAACTTTTGGTAACACATAGTATACAATTACATTACTTGATTAGTTACTTTTGATAGTTTGGTCTTGCACTACTCTTCGGATCTATTGTAAGTAGTGCGAAAGACGCCTACGCAGAAATTTGCTTGGTATGGAAGCGTAGCTTTAAGTGGGCGCCCCTGTCTCTTGGTGGGTGCCCCTGTCTCTTGGTGGGTGCCCCTGTCTCTTGGTGGGCGCCCCTGTCTCTTGGTGGGTGCCCCTGTCTCTTGGTGGGTGCCCCTGTCTCTTGGTGGGTGCCCCTGTCTCTTGGTGGGCGCCCCTGTCTCTTGGTGGGTGCCCCTGTCTCTTGGTGGGTGCCCCTGTCTCTTGGTGGGTGCCCCTGTCTCTTGGTGGGTGCCCCTGTCTCTTGGTGGGCGCCCCTGTCTCTTGGTGGGCGCCCCTGTCTCTTGGTGGGTGCCCCTGTCTCTTGGTGGGTGCCCCTGTCTCTTGGTGGGCGCCCCTGTCTCTTGGTGGGTGCCCCTGTCTTTTGGTGGGCGCCTGTCTCTTGGTGGGTGCCCCTGTCTCTTGGTGGGTGCCCCTGTCTCTTGGTGGGTGCCCCTGTCTCTTGGTGGGTGCCCCTGTCTCTTGGTGGGCGCCCCTGTCTCTTGGTGGGTGCCCCTGTCTCTTGGTGGGTGCCCCTGTCTCTTGGTGGGCGCCCCTGTCTCTTGGTGGGTGCCCCTGTCTCTTGGTGGGTGCCCCTGTCTCTTGGTGGGCGCCCCTGTCTCTTGGTGGGCGCCCCTGTCTCTTGGTGGGCGCCCCTGTCTCTTGGTGGGTGCCCCTGTCTCTTGGTGGGTGCCCCTGTCTCTTGGTGGGCGCCCCTGTCTCTTGGTGGGCGCCCCTGTCTTTTGGTGGGTGCCCCTGTCTCTTGTTGTCTTGTGTCTGGACAGTGACCAGTCCAGTTATAACTTATCTTTGTTTGCAAAAAGGGCTGACTCAAGCTGACCAACGACTAAAACCCATAGACAGCTGAAGTAGAAGCTGAAGCTGCACTAGATTTTCTTAGAAATGAGCTGGAAGCCAGCAAGGAACGCATGTTGTTGTATCGCCAGTGCATTTAGTGTGCTCAGGAGAATGCATTGCGCTAGAGGGGGGGAGCCGTAGCTCAGTGCTTCAGCGCGGCTCTCTGATGTGCCAGCGGCGCAAGCTCGATCATAAATAATAAATAAGTGATAAATTAACTGGAATCCGAGCTCGTGAAATTAACGCCCTTGAGGGCCAACCTCCCAAGGCACAGTAAAGTTAGGACCTACTCAGTCGGTGGAATGGGCAGCAGTGCCTCTCTCTGGTCTCTCTGGTTGTGTGACGCTTCCTGCCTCTAATGTAGCGTCCTTCCTCTTGAGTTGTCTATGTGCCAGCCCCTAAGAAACCAAAGCAAATCTGATCAGTAAGTCTAGCAAACGCTGGTCACCAGTGGTTTGGCCGTCAGCTGGTAGATGGCATTCAGCTTCGCCTGACCATCCGCGGCGTCATCGTCGAGTATTGGCAGAGGACAGTCAAACGTTTTTATGCGACGATGACCAAAGGAAACTTGTGGCAGCGGTGGCCGCGGCTGCCGGTCACGAGGTTCGCTTGGGCCAGCGGGCGGAGAGGACAGCGGCAGCAGTTCGAGTTGGTGCTGCTGTTGAAGCTGACGCTGCCTCTGGTGTCGCTGATGCTGCAGTCGCCACTGCTGCTGCGGCTGGCGCCATCGAAGT